>CM031241.1:128408500-128816000 GCA_018340775.1 Taxus wallichiana var. yunnanensis
TACTATACAAGGATGAAAATAAGTACATAATAAAAGTGCAAGTTAAATGCATTTTTTTCTTAAAATGACTTACAATCCACATAGTAGTAGGTGCAATAGTATGTCACTTTATAAGGAACTATAGAAGTTTTCTTTTGAAGCGTGGAAAAAGGGTGAAACATAGATTTGAAATAAGCAACATAAGCAAGTTGATAGTTCAAAGTATGGAATGGGATGGGTGAAGGGTGTAAACTTTGAAGGACAGATACATTAGAAGTATTTTCATAAAGAAGCTTACAGAGGATTTGTAAGTAATTCCTATGAAGCAACCCTTTGAAGGGATTTCATTCTTCCATTACATTGCAAACAATATTTCGGCAACAAGGAACAACCAATGCACAAGTTTCATTCTAGAATTTATTGTTTGACATGCAAGATTCAACCCCTCTAATTGAGGATTGGGAACTCTTAATGTCTCGCACAGACACACACCTAATTCAGCAAGAGCTCAACATTTTTAAGGACGCACCACATTTGATTGCAAAAAATGATCTGGTGGAGTCCCATAACCTTCTCAGATGTTGAAGGCACTAAACGCTTTGATTGCGTAATCCATTGCTAAAAGTAAAAACATACTGACCAAGAAATCCTCGATGATGGTCACTGAACACAAAGTTATGTTGTGCAAATAATAAAAATCATGCTTATAAGCAAATATATGGCTTGACGCAGCCCTCATAAATTATGTCATAAGAACAATCACCGATGTTGTCTAAGACGATCAATGCAACCACCAACATTACCTTTATTTGTTGTTATCAAATTTAATAGAAACAACGACCCATGTTGGGATCCCTCCAACCCGTTACATATTCCAATACCCCCTATTTCGATTGCCACTTAAAATGGCCTAGGGATTAACTATCCACAAGTCTTAGGGACTTATTATGCATAGAGAAATTGTTGACATTGGAACCAATGAAAAGCACAGTCTAACATTCATAGCTTTCTCCAGAGTTCCATCACTTGCAAATCTATGCATTTCACCTCCTTTTTCATTCAAAAGGTACTCAAAAATGGCGCACGTATCAACACTTGGAGCAAGAAAAAAGGAGGAAGCAAGACTATTATCACTCAACCCTTCATAAATACTACACTCTACTTTGATAGCACCTCCACTACTACATTACTCAACAATTCTTCTATCCTAGACAACATTTCCGTTCAAGGGGTATCAAATTTACTCATGTTTACCGGATATAAAATTACCCTAAAAACTACCATTCATGATATAATTCTTCTCATGTTAAGTTCAAATAAAATAGTCCACAAAACAATACCACTCATGATATGAGATTTGAAAATGTATATGTACGAATTTGTAACAAGTTTGAAATGAAGAGATGAAACCTTTAAATGAAGTGGTTCATCTATATATCTACAATTACAAAAATACACTTTTCAACATACATGTTTGATTTTTCCTTTTTATTGTTGCTTGTTTCTTTATGTTAACCAACAACAACACATTTTTAATGTCTTCATCTGCACACAAATACCTACAATTTTAAAATGTTGAGAAAGAACCATGTAGTTTATAGTTGTTTCCATCCAAAACTTTGTACATTATATCACTTTTTTGCATTTTGAATAGTTTTAAGGGTTACACCTCATGTTTGCACTATTTAAATGAAATGACTCATCTATATTTCTACACATACAAAATCAATCACCCATAGTTTAAACAAACACAACTACAAAAGTAAAAACTATCCCTATAACACAAATAACATATACCGTTTTTTGTTTGCAAAATGCCTCAAAGAAATGTGGTCTCATGGAATGTTATGATTGTAAGATATGCACAAAATAGCTCTAACAATGATGCTCTCAAACTCGTTGAGGTAATAAAGAAATTTGGAATGTACCATAACCATTTCAGATTTTTTTATATATAATTACATATTCTGCCTCATTTTAGTTTCATGGAGAGATAATATGTTAAAGCACTTAGTCATTCTTTCAATCTAATTTGACAACAACACTTCACGCTTCACAACATTCTTGAGAGTGATTATTAGCAAACTTACATGTCTCACTTGCATTTGAATTCAATTATTACACAATCAACTATTATCTAACATCCCTTCTAATGTATTTTCTGCAACATTTGTTCTCGACTTTAATAGAAAATCAATATTATCAACCATACCCTTTATCAACATCAACTACAAAAGTAATAATTGTCTTTCTAAATCAATAACAAATACCATTCGGCATTCACATTGCATTGTACACATGCGATTACTAATATATTATTACGCCGAAGGCATTACTCCTATGGGAAAAGGCTTTGCAGACATTCATGGGACTGTGTCAAATTTGATGGCCTAAATGATGGTTTTGCTATTTTTAACAATTTTGCTTTTGTTATTTTTAACAATTTTGTTTTTTGCTTTTCTAACAATTTTACTTTTATTTTTAAATTTTATTTTATAGCTTATGCATACATTAACCTTTGCTTTTGCTATTTTTAACAATTTTACTTTTTGCTTTTCTAACAATTTTACTTTTCTGATTTTGCATGTTGCTTTGACTTTAATTTTTTTAATTGTTACTATTTTTGATATACTTATATTACACTTACATAATTAGATAGGTGCCTCAAATATATCTCCACAGATACCTAGATATATTTAAGATATCTATACTACTTCAGTTTCTTTTTGAGTCGCACAAGAGAGCTCATCATTCAAACTGGGTTCTGCCGAAGTTGATTTCAAAGGTTACGAGGGTTTCAAGGGTTGTTAGGGTTTCTGATCATAACAAACAACAGAACAAGAGCAGCCATGGTGAAGAAGAGAAAGGTCACATATCAAGTAGTAGAAGAGACCGTTGCAGAGGCAGAGCCTCAGCCTGTGAAAACTGATGATTGATTTAATTCGAAGAGGAAGAAGAAATTGCAAATGGAAACACCAACGGAAATGAGGAGATGGAAGAAGAACAAGATGAAGCCAAAGCCAAAACCAAAGGCCAAGCCAAAGTTTCGAACAAGACATCAAAAATCTGATGGGGTTTGATAAACAGTCGGGAAAATCCAAAGGGTTTTCTCTTTTTATATATAAGGCCGCAGAAGGAGCCAAAAAGGCTCTGGAGGATCCTAATAAGAATATTGATGGCTATTCCGTGCATTGTAAAAGAGAAACTGATAATCAAAAGTAGAAGAATAATACACAAACCCGTCTAATGTCATTGGTCCTCTGGATCCTAACGACTTGGCACTTATGCACGGTGTATTGCCATTTAATTCAGGGAGTGGCACTAGGATTTAGCTCAGCCTTTAATGCAATTTTAGCTAGCCAAAATCAGAATGTTACCGGCATGAATACAAACATGTATATGAACCCGACATATTTAGCTTCTATGAATCCTTCTTTGGCTTCTTCATTGAACCCAGGCTCCTCGCACTCTCAAGCCTTTTCCCCTTCTGTGCAAGGTTCAGTATGTAGATTGATGATTTTGTCTTTATGTAAAGGTTTTCTTTCTTGTACCAGCTAAAAGTATGTCAAGATTGTTAGGTAGTCTGATGGTCTCTTGTCTTTATAAGTGGCGCTTACCAATGCTATTATAACATTGGTGATGTGTATAACAGTGCTATTGTTTTATTTTGACATGTCTTCATATGTTTTGGTTGCCCTAAATGCTTTGGTAAGACTTTATTTTGATAGTCTTACCTCTTTGAATTTATTTTTTTAAGCTGTCAGATTATAAGTGTGTTTGGTACCTTAATCTAGGGGATGAGCTTGTAGGTGCTTTTCTCATATTTCACAATTGTTGTTAGATCAAAGCAATTTTAAGAACTATGACGAGGGATTATATAAGATTACACAAATACCAATAAAATATCCTTTACTACAATCAGGATTTTGATTTTATTAGCCAAATGTAGACGCTTATGTTTTAGTGAGTTTCTGTAATGAATTTTTGGTTGTCAGTTCTCACATCAACTATCCTATTACATCATTTGACAATAACTGCAGAGTATCCTGAGAAGGCATTTACTGTGATATTTAAATTATTGTCCATTGTAAATTAAATATTTTATATTGGTTTTTATAATTTTAATTTTTTATTTGTTTCTGTAGGATATGTTCATTGCAAGTTATGCCAAATTTGCTTTACAATTATGCTTTAAATTATGTTGTTACATTTATTGTCATAGTTCTTGTGTATTATATATTCATTAGTTCCTAGGTTATTCCAATTAGTTTAGTTCATGCTAATCTCCATTAGATTTTCTTGATTTCTGGAAATGAGGCTAGTGGGATATTGTTTTTGATCCAAGTGTAGTGGAAAGGGTATTTTGTAGAGATTTGTGCACTTTTCATGTGAGGACATATAATTGTATGTCTTAATTTTTTTGCAAGGTCTTATGTATTTGGTTGTAATCTCTCTTGTCACTAACAATTGGCATCCCCATTGTTTGGTTAGAATGTCCAAAATAGAGGCTCTTGTTGCTTAGATTATGTAATGTGGGATTCTTGGGAAATATATATGGTTTTGTTTGGAGCCTTGTAATGTATGTAGATTGGTTATTTAACATGTCTGCATTGAATGTAAAGTAACACAGTTTTAATAATTTGAGGAGGATAGTCCCTTTTTGAAGTTGCACTCCACTTTCTGATTGTAAATTTCTCACTCTTTCGAATTTTGTCTTTGATCATGATCCTTGGACTTGGGGCTGGTAAGCATTTAAGCATTTGTTTCTAATTTGTTGACAAAAAAATAATTGTTTTTGTGCATTTTTTGGGTACTGGTTATAATTGAATGTTTTAATGCATTTACCTATGAAATGCATTATCTCTTGATGATGTATTATGAAGACTGCACATCACAGTTTGTTGTCTTATTTTTGTACAAAATTCTTATCATTTTACAGAATTGTGCAGCTATCTATTTAAAGGATGGCACTGATGCAATCTTGAAGATATGTTTTTATGCGCTCATTTGGTGTGGATTTTTTGAGCTTGAAGAAGTTTATTTGTATTTGGCAGTCTCCATCTTTTCTTACTATGTTTTACTTGCAAACTCTTGCTTTCTTAAAGTAGTCAATGACAACTTTTCGATCACACTATTCTAGAAGGCAAGTATATCGGTGACTGTGGTGTATGTGTGCAATATATGTATAGAGTGTGGTGTAGTGAGAATGAGCTTAAGTATCTATATAATGCAAAAAACAATTATACCTTTGTTTTGTTGGTATGGAATGAATGAAAGAAAGATAAGATTTTAATAACATCTACAATCTAGAAAATAGTCTATGGAATCAGGGGCTGCCATGAAAATTATCAATCTTACAAACTTTACAACCCTTTTTGATATTGGATATTTTACTGTATATCTATCTTGATCTCACCAAGCATTTTGAAGCTTCTCCTACTCAAACAAATTGTTTGATTTGCATAGAAACATGCAGAGCCAGAATATGTAGATAGACGCATCTGATAGTATCCATTTCATCACTCAATTTGTACAACTACAGTTATATACTGGCAGAAGAAACAACTACAGTTATGTACAACTTTAAAGGAGCAACAACTATGGACTAGTGTTAAATCAAGGTAGCTCAATAGAAACATGACATTATTAAGGACCTTCACCTATCAAGCTCAGATACAAATAGATATCAAGTGTACACAAATTTGTCTAAATCTTATTACTTGGTCACTTTTTCATCTTCCCCCCCCCACCTCTATGTCATCCTTGTTCCAAAACTTCATGGAGTTCATCTTCAGTGTATTAAATGTGCCCTTGTTTATGTTCTAGAAGTGTTTTGAACTACACTGCATATATAATTCATTTAAAATATTGTAAAATTACCTCTATATTAATTTGTACCTTTGAAAATTGGTGCTCAGTTATTCATTGATCAATTTATAATCTCGTCGAAAATAGGGTTGTTTTTTATGTAACTAATTGAATAAATATAGATATATTTAGTTTTATTAACTTCTTTTTCAAATTTTTGTAGGGTATTTGTGATTCTCATTCTCACTGCAAAGAAAGAAGAGAGTGTCGTCTCTAAACAAACTTCGAGTGAAATATTGCAAAAGGAACTTGGAGCAATAGACTATTGGTACAGGTAATAAAATCTACTATTTAATAAGTTTGTTCCAGACTACATAGCTAATATTTATGCTCTCTCATCTCGCAGGTATGAATGACAACATAGAGGCTCCGCACATGTCCACAATTTATTGTGGCTCGAGAATGCATCTAAATTTGACGCAATGGATCGAGAAATACAATAGTTATTGAGGCAACAAAACAATACTTTGATAAGTTCGTGTCTTCCTCCCCCGTCCTACTTGCAACCACTTGGATTTTGTTCACAGTCACTACTAGATGACCCTTGTTTGCTAAATACAACACAAATACTATCTTCTTCCCTACATGTATACCTTGAAGAACCGATTAATCATGTTTAGCGCCACAAAAATGTTCGAATAGACATGCCTACGTAGAAAGTAATCACAATGCAATGCAGTGTACAACACCATGGGCCACACAACCTACTTCATCCCTACTCATTGAAAGTGATGGAAAAATTAAGCTCTAGCCATGGCATGGTAAATGGGGTGTTAACGTCGTGGTTGAGCAAGAACTGCTCAATTTCCTATTCTTTTGTTCCTAAATTGTGGGGTACTAACACAAAATACGATGATTGTTCATATGTTTCGTCGTAGTATGTGGAAGCATCAATACCATGAGTCAGAAAGGAAGTTTGCATTTGGTTTTTTTATTGATATCTTTGCAAAATATGTTTTGAAATTCGAGCAATGTTCAGAAACATATCACCAAATTCTATCCATATTTTCAAGAGATGTTGAAGGTTGTGGGAGTCCACTAGATCATTTTTTGCAAACAAATGTGGTGCATCCTTAAAAATGTTGAGCTCTTGTTGAGTTAGGTGTGTGTCTATGCAAAACATTAAGAGTTACCAATCCTCAATAAGAGGGGTTGAATCTCACATGTGGAGCAATAAATTATGGAATTAAACTTGTGCATTGGTTGTTCCTTGTTGCCAAAATATTGTTTGCAATGTAATGGAAGAATGGAATCCCTTCCAAAGGGTGGCTCCGTAGGAATTACTTGCATAAAGAGGACTATCCAAAACCGGTGGTAATTAGTCGAGATCGCCGAGGAGGATGATTGACCTATTCCCAAACTCAAATGTTCTTAATTGTGGGAAAGCTTCCATAGCCTACTATCAATTTTGCTTAGTAACTTTGGGCCAATGAAACTAATTTCATCAATAAGAAGATAATCTATATGTTTCAATGACTCTTGAAAAGATGATAATGCACTTCCTTGAAGGGGTTTCAGTTATTTGTATCTGTTGAGTATTCATGATATAATTCTTCTCATGTTAAGTTCAAATAAAATAGTCCACAAAATGATACCACTCATGATATGAGATTTGTAAATGTATATGTATGAATTTGTAACAAGTTTGAAATGAAGAGATGAAACCTTTAAATGAAGTGGTTCGTCTATATATCTACAATTACAAAATTACACTTTTCAACATACATGTTCAATTTTTCCTTTTTATTGTTGCCCGTTTCTTTATGTTAACCAACAACAACACATTTTTAATGTCTTCATCTACACACAAATACCTAGAAATTTAAAATGCCGAGAAAGGACCATGCAATTTATAGTTGTTTACATCCAAAGTTTTGTACATTATATCACTTTTTTTGCATTTTGAATATTTTTAAGGGTTACACCTCATGTTTGCGCTCTTTAAATGAAGTGAGTCATTTATATTTCTACTCATACAAAATCAATCACCCATAGTTTAAACAAACACAACTAAAAAAACTATCTCTATAACACAAATAACATATACCATTTTTTGTTTGCAAAATGCCTCAAAGAAATGTGGTCTCATGAAATGTTATGATTGTAAGATATGCACAAAATAGCTCTAACAATGATGCTCTCAAACTCGTTGAGGTAATAAAGAAATTTGGAATGTACCATAACCATTTCAGATTTGTTTATATATAATTGCATATTTTGTCTCATTTTAGTTTCATGGAGAGATAATATGTTAAAGCACTTAGTCATTCTTTCAATCTACTTTGACAACAACACTTCACATTCACTACATTCTTGAGAGTGAGTATTAGCAAACTTACATGTCTCACTTGCATTTGTATTCAATTATTACACAACTAACTATTATCTAACAACCTTTCTAATGTATTTCACAACATTTGTTCTGGGTTTAATAGAAAATTAGTATTGTCAACCACACCCCTTATCAACATCAACTACAAAAGTAATAATTGTCTTTCTAAATCTAATAACATATATTGTTCGGTGTTCATATTGCATTGTACACATGCGATTGCTAGTTTAACTATTTTTAATATATATTAATATAATTCATATATATATTTATATAAAAATGACGATCACTTTTTTATATATATGCAAGTCAAATGTCATTATTAACTTAATTATCAGTAAACACTTAATGGTTGAAATCATTAAAAACATCTTAATGTCGTTAGATTTAAGCCCTACCCTCGGTAATGAAGTCACGACATTTTTTTAAAAGTGTAGACACTTGGCCACAAGGAATTTTACTTGCAAGATTTTAGTATTTTTGTGTATTTGTCGATTATGTTGGGTTGATAATATTAAGCAAGAAACTATTTATTTAGAACTCCCCAAAGACTCGTATGTTTTTGGCTTATAACTTATATTTAAAATAAAAGCATGGCGGATCCACTACGGTTTTCGGTAGTATATAAAATATAAGAATGACCAAAAATAGGTCACCCACCTTGTATAAAACAAGGTGATCTCATTAGAGATCAGTTAGAACAAAGATATGAGAAACATCAAGTGTAACATATGAATACGAGCTATACGTGGAAGTTGATCGTATGATACATGAAGTGAATAATGTAAAACTCATGAGTGAGTTTATGAGGTAGTTTGTAATCCCTTATCAAGGTGTAATTGCAAGTGGATCTGTGGAAATAATGGGAGATTGGAGTGATGGGTGAAAGTTTATTCTCAATAAATATAAGTGTTTTTTTCAAAGGTGGATTTTTTCCTTCCAAGTTTTTCCCACTTATATCTTGTGTCATTGTGTTCATTTACTTTTTGTTCATGGTGTTTAAATTTTGTAATCTGCATTATAAACATCTTAATCTATGTTTTTAATTATTGCATTTCCTAAACTATAATCTTCGACAATTTATATTGTGGATTTATAATTTGTAACATTATATATCCCTTAAATTTCTTAACATGGTATTAAAGCTTGTGTTTATGTTTGTGCATGATAGATTTGGTTGTTTGTGAATTGCAAGTGCAAAGAAACTTGAAGAATTTTCAAATTTGTGAAACCCTAGCTTGTTTCACGACTTTCTTTAAAGTTCATTAGGTGCACATATCCAATTCGTATGTTTTAAGATAAATGTGGTATGTTCGGTTTCTCTAGTTCAGTATGATTGATCATAATGTAAGTTGTCATTGATTATGCATACTTAGATCTTTATTTTGTATGATCCACAATCACTTTTCACCTGAATTAGGTTTTTACGGCTTATTTGAATGTTTTGCTCCTTTTATAACCATTGTGCGTCTTATTTGAATGGTTTTGGCCTTTTTAACTTGTGCGCAACACTATTTCTTTGTTCGGGATCATCCAAGTCTTTCGCGACCTTTTTGACTTGCACAACACTATTTCTTTGTTTTTCAACCTTTTTGACTTGTGCAATACTATTTCTTTGTTCCGTAGCTCTTCCAAGTCTTTTACAACCTTTTTGTTTCCACGACACTATTCTTTGTTGTTCAATCTTCCAAATCTTTTGCAATTTTGACTTGCGTGACATTATTTCTCTATTTCACAACCTTCACCTGATTTTTGTGTGGAATTCCTTGTTTTGTAGTATTTCACCCGCTTATTACGTAGGTTATTTTTGTGGCTTCATTTTTTTTACGTGGACTTTTAGTATTTTTGCTAGTGTTATGTGGATTCTTTGTTCCACGGCTTATTTTTCATGTATTTTTACTTGTGTGTTGCATTTTATACTTTGATATGTCTTTCATGCTTCACAACTTCTTTTGATTTGTCCTCTGTTATCCCGTAAAATTGGCTAACCATACTTTTTGTCCTTGTGTTATGTGGTTTTTTTGGTCGCGCATTCTTTGTCTACGGTCTCAAATATTTTTCATGTAATTTTTACTTGTGTGTTGCATTTTAGACCTTCATGATATGTCTTTCATGCTTCACGACTTCTTTTGAAAGGTGTGCCTCTATTTTGAAAATTTCCATTGTCCCAGAAAATCATGCTAGACATTGTTTGGGACGAAAAGGCAGTATTACGGTATGTTGAATTTTTTCAAAAGGTCATATCTATTTTCTCGAGATGAGCACAAAGAGTCCAAAAGCAAATAGGAAAAGGACCTTGCGGCCTCTTGTGGTTATTTATTTGTGTTAGGTTGATGTCCCAGACATAAATATTTGTGTAAAAACCTTGTTTTCAAAGGGTGTTTTCGAGCATCAAGTTCTTCACCATGGGGCATCGGCGATATTTTATTTGAGTTTTAATCCCGACATCAAAGGACATGTCGGAGGGGTTGGAAAACCCGACCGCTCTTTTGGCGGACTATAGATCTTTCAAAGTAACTTAGGAAAGAACATGTTGAAAAACACTTCCCTCCGAACCCGAAAACAAAGGAAATTTGGTAACACTTTATTTTTCAAATTAACTAAATATGATTGTAAAGTTTTGTTATTACAAGATAAATGGTATGTTAAGAATGAGTTTGGTAAAATAATTGTTGTTGGTTTACAAAATACTAGATTGTACGTTTTACCACCATGATGGATTTTTTTTTGAATCTTTTCTTTCAATCTTTCTTCATGTAATGTTGTTCAATTATGGCATGAAAGGATTAGGCATGTAAACTTTGAGGGTATGAGATGTCCCCTTTCTTATGTTAGATCTTAACCTTGTTATATCTACTCTTCCTTTAAGTTAAAAGGTTTGGCTCATTAAATCATAAATCTTGTGAAATTTTTTTCCTCCTCTCTTTCATTCCTGTACAAGCAACATGTCCCACAACCATTTCACAAACACCATGAGTATAATTCCTCTTGTTTGTTGCTCATCTATCCATAGAGTTAATTCTTAGTGATGTTAGAGGAATCCTTTATTTTCTCGAAGTACCTTCTCTTAGTCATGATTTATATGTTTTTAGTTTTATTGATGATTTAAATGGTATGTCGAGAATGGCTTGGTCTTATTACATTAGGAAAAATTTTGATGTCTTATCTAAGTTTCAAGAGTTTAAAGCCCTTGTTGAAAACATGGCTAATCTAAAAATTAAAAGAATCGTAAGCAACATGTGCACAACCATTTCACAAACTAGTAATGGAGGTGAGTATGTTAATAAGAATTTTGATGAGTTTTGAGAATGTACCTAATTAGGAAAAAATTTAATGTCTTAAAGTGGAGTTATTAACTCCTATTCTCCTTAGAATCGTAAAACAATATACTTGAAAGAAAGAATATAACAATCATAGAAACTGGCTATTCTCCTTAGACCATGGTTCAAAGAAAGAATATAACTCAAAATGGTGCCTAAATTTCTTTGGGCTGAAGCTATGAACATTGATGTTCATATTCTAAATAGAATTCCTACCAAAGTGTTGCATCAAACCACACCTCATGAAGTATGGACTAAGAAAAACCTTATATCTCTTATTTAAATATATTTGGCAGCCCTACTTCTCTTCTTATTCCTAAAGTTAAAAGACAAAAGCTTGATCCTACCTCTTACTCTTGCATTTTTGTTGGGTATGGTGGTCAATTAAAAGGATTAAGAGTCTATGATCTAGTTAAGCATGTGATTGTAGAAAATAGGAATGTGTATGTTTTTAAAAACCTTTTTGTAAATTTGTCTCTCTTCCCTCTTCTCGAGTTTCCTAAGTCTAAAACTGATTTTTTAGATGATAATCCTTGCTTAGACAATATGGAAATTGATTTCAAGAGACTAATCATCCTTCTTATGATATGATGGATGTAGACATTGAGGGGGAGTCTTCTCAATCCTTGTCTCAATCTAGGATTCCTAAATGGGCCAAAAACTAGTTTCAAACTCTCAACCTAATGATTTGAGAAAGATGACCTGTAGTTAGCATTCTTATCATGCCTTGTCAATTGTTTATGAGGTTAAACCTCAATATTTTGAAGAATCCAACCTAGATGAAAGATGGATTACAGTTATGGAAGTTGAATACAATGCTCTAATCAAGAATCAAACTTGGGAATTAGTCCCTCTTCCTCCTAAAAGAAACATTGTAGGCTCTAGATGGTTGTATAAAATCAAATATAACTCTGTTGGTAAGATTGATAAATTCAAGGCTAGATTAGTTGCTAGAGGGTTTACTCAAAAACCTAGTTTGGATTATGTTGAAACCTTTGCTCATGTTGCCAAAATGAGAACTATTAGAATTCTTCTAGCTTTATTTACTCAACATGGTTGGGAGATTCACCAAATGGATGTTAAAAATGTGTTTTTAAATGGTGACTTGAAAGAATAAATTTATATGCATCAACCTAAAGGTTTTGAAGAACCTGGAAAATAATTATTTGTGTGTAAACTTAAGAAATATTTGTATGGTCTTAAACAAGCTCCTAGAGCTTGGTATGCTAAGATAAATAGTTTCTTTCATGAACTTGGTTTCTCTAATTGTTTTGTTGATAATGATTTATTTGTCAAGTATGAAAATAATCATGTTATCATTATTGTCTTATATGTTGATGATCTCTTGATTACTAGTAGTGATAAGAATATGATTCTTAGAATTAAAGAGAAGTTAAGACAATGTTTTGAAATGACTAATTTAGGACTATTAAATCATTTTCTAGGCATGGTTATTTGTCAAAATCACAAATATATTATTACATCACAAGCACTAGTATGCTTCTAACCTTCTTAAAAGGTTTAATATGATTGATTGTAAGTCTATCTCTACTCCTATGGAAGTTGGTGTTAAATTAGATCCAAAACCTTCTTGTGATAAATTTAATCCTACTTTATATAGACAGCTTGGTTGGTAGTTTGATTTATTTAACTATCACTAGGCCTGATATTTCCTATGTAGTTGGAATTATTTATAGATTCATGCAAGATCCTTATGAGAACCATTGGAAAATGGCAAAAAGTAATTTAAGGTATATCAAAGGTACAATCAATTATGGGTTGTGTTATACTTCTTAAGATAATGTAATTGTAGTGCCCACACTTTTTATAGCTCAGTAGCTTGTTGTTTCTTTGCTCATAGACATGTTTTGACAGAGTTTTGTTATATCATGGACATTATATTAGAGATTGGATCTTATTAGACATGTGTGGACATTCAGCGTATAGCGCCAATTTATCTTAATTTCTATGTTGTCGCATTTTCTTATGATGTCATGGATACTAATGGATATGATGTTGTGTTTGGAACATAATTATATTGATGGATAGTTGTTGCATGTTGGGATCCTATGGTTATATGTCACTCTATCATCTTGTCTAACTTTGGAGAATTGAGTATAATTGTGCACGTTGTCGCATTTTGATTTCAGTAGGATGTTAGGCTAGTTTAGAACTCATTGATATCTTACTGTGTCATTGATTTATATTTTATCGGATATGTGTGGTTAATGTGTGTAATGAGTGTGCAGGTGACAGGTTTACAGGAGAATGTGGGACTTAGGCCAGCTACACAATCTTGCACAAGCAGCCCACGGGATGAGTCCTAGCCATGTTCATTGTGTGAAGCCTTAGTATAGGAGATTATTATTTTGGGCACTATGAGTGACCCCAATTTTTGTAATGTATTGTACCTTGAATTATTAATTTTGTTTAGGGTAATTAGTTATGTTGTAAACTTGTTTTGGGAGTTAATAATCCCACTTTCATTAAAATTTTGATTTTGTTTAATGAGTCACTTAATCACAAGGGTTTAGGGTCACATGTGAGACCCTTGGGTGGTCCCCACACCCTCTACCCTTGTGCCAAAAATGCAAAACCCGAAATTAGGTTATTTTGGGCATTTTTGGGGACCCCTTTTTAGCTTGGGAGTTCCCCTAACATAAAAATGAGCCCTTGGACCCTACCTAATGGGTAGGGGGCTTATTTTCAAGGCTAGAGGAGTTTTCCTCCTTTTTACCTCTTGTTTGGTCACATCCATGTAAGGGATGTGGATTTGAGTGCTTATTAAAAGTTTCACTAATTTTGTCTTGTTAACTTTTAGGGAATTTTGGGAGAAGAGGGCAAAAAGACAATTTTACCCTTTCTCTCTTTTGTTTTGGCATCTTTGACTTTAAAGAAGGAGAGGGGTGACACATGTCACCCCCTCATTTGTGAGGATTCTTGCTTGCTCCTCTTCAAATTCTCATTCATGGGAAAAGAGAGGGACTTTTTTTTAGGAACTTCTTGCTTGGGATGCTTGTGGATTTGGAGCTTGAGATTGGCTTGAGTCAAGGAGTGGAGAAATTTGAAGTTGGAGAGCTTTCCTTGAGGTAGGCTCTTATGTCTTTTGCTTGTGTTGCATTTATCTTAGTTGTTAGATGGGTTGCATGATTTTGTTATTTGGTTGTTGTTTGTTTGTTTTTACTCCCTCCATCATATGGCATGATGGGGTTTTGGAGTTTGTGGGGGAAGAGAGGGAATTTTCCTCTCAATCCTCAAGGCTTGATGGACAAGCCTTGTAGGGTCTTAGTGTTTCCCCTCAAATGGTTGAGGTGGGGAAGTTGATTCATTTGGCTTGAATCTCCTTCCCCATTCTTGGTAAGGAAACCCCTTTGGGGTTTGAAAATCCTTCCAAGAAGGACTTGGAGAAAGGGTGGAGGAATAAGGAGGGTTTTGATTGAATTTAGGAGCAATAAGGAGGGTATGGAGATTTTTGCTTTGTGCAAGTAATTTGGAATATAACTTTTGGAGAACTTTCTCCTCTCTTCCCCACTTTTGAGGAAGAACATGGGTTCTCCTCGTAAATTTTGGAGTCTTGTTTTGTATTTGTCCTATTTTTGTGTGCTTGTATCATTGTTAGTTCACCCTCCATCTTGTGCAAGTTTTGGTTAGTTGTCCTCTTTCCCATGGGCTTGGGGGAGGCTAGCATGCATCCCAACCTTGGGAGAGGCATGTAATGATGCCTATGGTTGGGTGGCAAACAAGCTCTTTTTTTCTCCTTGCATGGTTTTTGGGAAGACATGGAAGTTGGCTCTCAAGTTGGAGTGGGTGGCCTCTTGGGCTCTTATTGTTCTTTTCTCTCCTTATGAAACTCTATTGTATTGTAACTCCTTTGGATATGGTTATGAGAATAGTTTCATCTCCTTGTAAATTCTCCATTTTGTATATCTTGCATTCACATGTAAACTTGAGACATGGTGATTAAAATGAGAAATCTCTCTCCCAACTTGCAAGAAACTTGTAATAGAAATTTTGGTTGTTTGCATATTTGGGAATATTTTTACATCACCCATTTAGTCTAAGTTTGTGGAAGAGAAGTAATGTATCAAATGTTTCAGTCAATTGTAACTTGATGTATCTCTCATATTTTACTTACAAAGAGGACATATTACTTGTTGAATAATTCTACATGTGTGTAAAACTGAAATAATCTTTGGCATTACATATGAAATGAAATCTACTTGGCTATATGAAGCTTGTTTTGTTTTAACATTGGTAGAAACTATTATTAGTTTTGAAATGTACATTTCCTTGTAGTCTTGTGTATGTGGAAAGGAAGGTTCACTTGTTTATTTTTTAAAAAAGGAGAAATATACATATACTTTAAGCTCATTATTTTACTTGTTTTCTCATAGCTTGTGAAGAGGATTATTACACCTCTTATAGTTTTTTTTTTAAACATAACGTAAGTGTGATGTAAGAGGATATATTACACCTCTTATAGTTTTATTTTATAAACATAACGTAAGTGTGATATATATGTAAATGAATTCCTTATTTATATATTATATTTATATATATATATATATATATATATATATATATATATATATATCAATTGTAATAATGTATTACGTGTGTGTGTGTATGCATATAAAATAATCTTCCATATTTTAAAGTATATATATTATGTATATATACATATATATATTATCTATTTATATATATTATATAATATTTAACAAAAAATACAAAAATATATACATATATGTATATACATATGTGTGTATGTATATATATATTATATACATATACAATAATATATAAATAAAATATATATATATATATATATATATATAAAATATTATATCAATTTAAATATGTATTGCGGTGTGTATATATACACCCCCACCCAATATATACATATATATATTATTTTATTAATATTTAACAAAAACAAAAAAAAGAGGATATGTGTATGTGTGTGTGTGTATACGTTTAAACAATAATATATAAACCCAAACCATACGGGGGGGCGAACACCCCCCACCTGTCCTCCCCAATGGGCATTGCCCCCTACGCCTCCATGCCTTTGCCCTCACCCTGCGTATCTCGGCCATTGCCCCCACGTCCCACACCCTCAACGCTTCCCCACTTGTTCCGACCCAGCCCCCATGGCCACCCACACACGCCGCCTCACCCCCTCCTCCACACGCCACCCCGCGCGCACCTGGATACGCCCTTCCCCCTGTTGTCCATGAAGATTGTGTTTCCCCTGCTCAAACAAATCACAAAACAAAACAATATAAAAAAAAAAATATGTGTATAAAAACAATAAATAAATTTGTATGTGTTGAGCAAAAAAAAATAAGAAAGGTGTATTCAAATTGCTTGAAATCTTCACATGGCCATGCAAATTCAATAAAAAAACTCCATATCTCTCCAAATAACCTGCATGAAGAAACAAAACCAAAACAAAATGAGAAATAGAATAAAGAGAAAGAGAAGAAAAAGGCCATTAGAGGATTAGGGCAAAACTTTAGGGCTTTTCCAAAACCAAGGCCAAGATGGATTTAATCCTAGGGTCATTATTAAATCCTCCACTTTTTTTTTTAGTCATGGGGTTTTAATGGGAAATATAGCAAAGAGGAAGGGTGTGATGGATTAAATAATTTAAGAAGGGGTTGTGGGTAAATTTATCCAAGGGAAATTAATTATATTTAAAAATGAGTAGATTATTGTTCCCATGACAAATTTTAATTAAAAGAAAGAGATATTAAAGGTGTGCAAATTTAAAAGATAAGTAAATAATTAAAGACGAGTTATTGCTAGTAATTAATTAAATTAGAATAAAATTAGTTATTATCGAGAATGGGTTAAGTGATGGATTAGTATTAATTCAACACTTCAAAAAAATTTACTCAAGTTTTAGTCATGTTTGGTGTGTTCTTTTTGGTGCCCCGGAGAGGCAAGACACAAATTCTATTTGGTTATTGTGATTCTAACCATGCTGGTGATATTGTGGATAGAAAATCTACTTATGGATATGTTTTCAAGTTGGGTGCAGGTGCAATAACTTGGAGTAGCAAGAAGCAACCAACAATATCTATCTCTTCTATTGAAGCAAAGTATAGAAGTGTTATGGAAGTAACAAAAGAAGTCATGTGGCTCAAAATACTTTGTTAGAATAACTTCATATGGGTGTCAAAGGAAGCACTCTACTTCTATGTGACAGCCAAAGTTATATTGCTCTTACAAACAATCCAGTTTAGCATCAAAGAACAAGTATATTGGATATGTATGATGTTATGATCCTCATGTGTGGATTTCACTAATGCCTTGAGGTTTTGGTGTAACGGTTCATTACATTTGGTATCAGAGCGACCACCCAGGTTCAAGTCCCGGCACGGGTAGCTACACTGGACATTGCAGTGTTCGCCCGGGGCTCGTATAGGGCAGGGCGGGGTCCCGCTATACGGGTGCAAATCTAGCCCGGGGTCTAGGATACAAAAGCGTGGTGGGATGTTATGATCCTCATGTGTGGATTTCACTAATGCCTCAAGGTTTTGGTGTAACGGTTTGTTACATATGCACTTCATCCAGGAAAACTTTCTCAAAAGTGATATAGATCTCAAATTTTTTTCCATGAAGAGAAGGTTGCATAAATTTTTACTAAGCCCTTAGGTGCTACAAAATTCTACAAATTTCATGTTATGTTGGGCATTTTAGATATTAGCTCTTATGATCATGTGGATGACGTTGATCTCCACCTCGAATCAATTGAGTATGTGTTGTTTAACTCTTATGATCATGTGAATGACATTGATCTTCACCTCTAAATCATATGAGTTTTGGCCTTTCAGAGTTGCCCTTGAGGGGAAATAAGAAATGAGCATGTTTATATTTTTCTTATGCAATGTCATCTCTTAACAACTTGATTGTGTCAAAATGGATACTCCCTAGACTATTTATATGTTGTTTAAGTAAATTGTCATGTACTTGAAGTTTACTTGTAATCCCCAACGAAGCATTAGATATGAAGAGTTTATTAACTCCATAGTATTATGTAATACTTCATCCTTAATCACTTTATCTTGAGAATTTGTAATGTTCCTTTGTATTTCAGTTTTTATAAAATCCATGGAACACTACTTTGAATCATGGAAAAACAATGTCATGCGGCTTCTCCAAAACCCGCAATGCATGTATAGTTCTTCGCGGCTTGTATAAGTTTGTAGGACACTGCGGTAGCATATCGTAGAGTTCAAAACCCATGGGACATTGTTGTAGTGCACTACGGAACTGTAAAACCACATAACAAGTGTTTATTGCATGCTAGCCTAAATCACTTGTTGATTTATGGATTGTAATTCCTTTTGTACCAAAATATGACTTGACATGTATTATTTGGAACAATATTTAACATATAAAAATCAATTTTGATGTTTCCTGCTTAACATTAAGGGGAGTGTTGGGTTTATAATATTAAGTAGAAATCGCTTTATTTAGAAACCCCTCAAAGATTATATGTTTTTGGTTTTTGTAACTTATATTTAAAATATAAGCATGACAGATCCACATTGTTGTCTGCAGGTATTTAAAATATAAGAGTGAAAACAAAAGACAGTCATCTTATATAAAACACATATATGAGAAATATCAAGTGTAACATATGAATGTGAGCTATATGTGTGAGTTGATCATAGATACATGAAGTGAATGATGTAAAACTCATGAACAAATGTATGAGGTGGTTTGTAATCCCTTATTGAAGGTGTAACTACAAGTGGATATGTGGAAATAGTGGGAGTGTTGGGTGAAAGTTTATTCTCAATAAAGATAAGTGATTTTCAATGGGTTTTTTACCTTCCAAGGTTTTCCCACTTATATCTTGTGTCATTGTGTTCATTTACTTTTTGTTCATGGTGTTTACATTATGTAATTTATGTTATAAACATCTTAATTTATGTTTTTAATTACTGCACTTCATAAACTATAATATTTGGCAATTTATATTGTGGATTTATAATTTGTAACATTATCTATCCCTTAAATTTTCTAATAGATTACAACATTATCGGCTTAAATTAGGTGTTATGTGCGCATTTGTCAATTTCTCCAATTCCCTCCACTCTAGATTCTCCCTCCTTAGAGTTTCTCCTATTTAACACCATCATTTGGGAGTATTTGTATGCTCTTGGGACCTATCAAGAGCATCCAAACTTTGATGTGAAGGTGTTTTTCGCCCATATTTGGAGCATCCAAACTTTGATGAGATGTTTTGTGGCCCCTTTTAGCTTATGTGTCGTTATTCCCTACCTTTTCACTTTCTAAGTGTTTGACGTTGGTTGGGGTGCCAATAGGATCCCAGTTTGAATCCAATGTTTCTCAAACACTAGTCTAGCCTTTATTTGAAAATATATCAATTCAAGAAGAATTTTTAGCATTCATAAGAGAATCCAAGCATTTTTAGAGAATCAAAAATATATTTCTTTTTTATTGAAGGGTTAGATAGATCAATTATATTGAACACAATCAAGAAATTATTAAATAATTTATTGGAAAGGGAATGGTCATACAATATTTTTCACCATTAAGAGGACCAACAAATATTTTGAAAGTTATGTTATCCTCTAGTTCAATGTTGATCCCAAAAATATTTGGTTTCCTTACACTTTTCCAAATATTTAGTGTCTAATCAGTAAGATGGAGTTTTTATTTTCTAGGTCACCCAAGAAAAAGTGCGGGAATCTTAACAAGGTTCTTGGGATCGAAAAATACATATATGTCAAAAAAATTGCACCTATTAACAAATATGTCCAATGTGTAGACACTACCAGAAAGTACAAAATGCTATAGAGATTTTTTTCTATATTTCTCTCGAATGTTCTCAAGTTGGCTATGTCTTACATCTAGATGTTCATTTCAACGATCAATTCTTGGTGATTATCACATGATATTCTAATTTTATAGATACATTTATAAACCTTGCATGCCACCTCTTTTTATTTTCTTGATAAATTAATTAGGTATGTGTGGATACCCAAATTTGGCACAAACCTTCTCTTGGTAATGTTTTTAGAAAAATTGTAAATACAAAGAAGTGATTTGGAATAGTGACTAATTTGTGTGTGCCTTCCCTTCCAACTCTCTATTTCCTATCCGTCGGTCCCTAAATAACTCTATAGTCTTAAAAAAATGTTTTAATGTGGTTTTAGGGGATCCCTATTCTATCTCTATGTTTTCTAGTCATTATTCTATGTCGTGGACAAGCTTAGAGGTCCTGGACATTAGTAGAACCAATATTTTCTAAGGGGATACGAACATGTCCCGTGTGTATCTTAATTCTAACTTTTAAAAGTCAACTTACCCTTGTTGGTTTTTGGTATTTGTAAATTATTTGTTGAGTCGGTTGTGCACCAAATGGTTCTTAATTCAAGGTTGATCGTTGTATAAAAAAACACGAATTGGAATTTTAAGGGAAAGAGCACATAAGGAAACTAACAAGATCCAAAAGGGAAATCATTTAATGAAGTTCATTACACATATAATCTAAAGGACTGAATATATTATTGTTAAAATTTGAAGTATTATTGCATGTTTGTGACACTTGGAATGAGGAAAATATCATGCTAATTTCCTTATCTTGCTCACATGTTCTCATACACCACATAAGATAGAGAGTTACATGAGTCTAAGGCCTCTTTGGAGTAGTGTTATGTAGGTAATGATCAATCGCCACAGGGGTATGTGGAGGTCAATTCAACTCAAACCATTATTAACTCCTTACTCGTATAAAGCATATAGATATGAGGTTTGGGTGAAAAAGAGGCTCAATATGTTCCAGGACATAGTCATCACACATATCTAGTCATAAAAGTAAAGCGAGCGACATATATGAATCCGTGCGAAGACACCTAAGATAAGTTCGTAATACCACTGAAATGGTTCAAATATGGCATTTTTGCTACCCATAAACCCATACAAATCATTTACATGTCATCTATTATTTTTGGATAGTTTGGCAAACAATTTAATCCACCTTAATGCATGTTTTGAGCACTCCTCCTTGCCTTGAACACAAATAAAACTCTATCTCTTTAGCCTCGGTTATCCTTTGTTGGATTTTAATTAGCATAAGGTAAATTATGAAATATTCATAATAACTTAGGACTATTTAAGATTGTTTATGAATCTCTTTTTTAGTTTTGGATTGGTATATTTAGTAAGCGGAGTTGAATTAGACTAAACCTTGATTTCTCCATTACATTTTAGTAAACCCGCTTAATATTCGTCTACACAACCTAGGATTTCATTCTTTACCCTATTTAGGCTTTGACTTAGCTTTGATTTGTTGAATTTCATATTTTACATAATATATACCAAGGTTTCTATGTCCTAGTTTTTGTGTTTCAAAACTCACTTCTTGTGGAAAAAATGAATTAATACATATTAGTGATTTAACCCAAAAATGTATTAAAGGGAGAGTAGGAAAGGGAGTTAACTCGTTTTATTTAATTCAATTTCACGTCAAGCTTAGATCCGATATGTTTATTCAGCTTATTAATCAATAACGCAAATCAAAATATACATATATAGCAATTTGCAAGATAGATCAATAGAAACACATGTTAAATGGAAGAAGACACACGGAGATATATGCACTTAGTTATTATGTTATTAAAGGAGATAATATGGCTATGATAGAAGGATGAGATGACTAGAAATGCTCTACACATCTTTCATTTTTTCTACGAGCCCATAGCGAGCAAGGGTGAAATTCTTACTTAGGTATGAAATTGTTTAGCAATTACATACTTGTTTGGGGTTTTTGTATCAGGAAATACTAGCATTTTATAATTTTTTATGCCTATGTGATCAACTAGAATATGTTTCTCTATGAAACCTTAAGTCTCAAAATGTGTGACATTGATCCATAGGGATCCAAAATAACTCTACTTCATTAGATCAAGCCTGAAAGGAAAATAAATACACGAAGGTTATGTTTTTATAGTAACATGACCGCCGCTTTGTGCAGAGCGGTGGTTATAAAACTGCCGCCCAACTAGGGCGGCGGTCCTAAGACCACCGGTCTGCATTGGGCGGCGGTCCTAGCTCTTTCGGATAGAAAATTAAAAAAACATGAAATGAACAGCCCCAAAATTTGAAAGGTTGTCCATGTATCTTCTCCTCCATGACCTTTCCCATTCTCCAGTGCATAGGAGGACATGAGAAAGGCTATAAATACATGTTTGTAGAAGAGAAAATATCATCGAAGCATGAAAGCAAGTGAGCAAGAAGTTCTTAGTGTTGTAATTATGTTTTGTAGAAGAAAGGAGTGTTGAGACAGAGCAAGCAAGTAATTGGGAGGAAGTGTGAGATATTATCTACTTCTCTTTCATACTTATTGTAATTTATGTACTTATTGTTTGAATTGGCCAATAAAAGTGGGAAGAAAGAGCAATTGCCCTTCTTGACTAGTTTTTCCTCCTCTAGAGGTTTCCAGGATAAAACTTGTTGGTGTTTGTGAGTTTATATTCTTTCCTTTCCTGTAATTGTTGATTCTAAGCACAAGAAAAATTCATTCACTAGCTATCTCTGTCATTTTCTAATAGAAAGTAGAACAACAACGTTTAATTTGTGATTTTGTGGATAATTCCAAAGTTGAAGAGTTTACAGATCGGACACCCTCTGTAGACACCCTAATGTCACATCTGTCCCCAAATCGATTAATTCCCCTTCCTCATTTCCCACAAAAATACATTTCAAATTAATCAAATATAATTTGATTAATTATCCATTTCAAAATCCAAAAAAATAACCCAATCCTCACCACATGTCATTATTCTCCATGTTTTTCTACTATTGAATTAAAAATTCAAAATCAAATCCTCACCCACTCTTCATGGTCCCCACTCACCTAAAATCCTCCACTTATGAATTAAAAATCTAAAATTAAATCCTCACCCATTCTTCGTGGTCCCCACTCACCTAATCTTTCCCACATTTTCAAACCATGATTACTTAAATTACTCTAAGTTAATCACTCCCCCAAGCTATAAATACAACCTTTCCCCTCCTCTCTAAAGACACGGATAATAAGCTTGAATGCCCTATCTAAGTTCTTGCATCCTTTGAGAAAATAACATCCTTCTACCTCGTCCCTAATCGCAAAACACCTCATTAAAACACCCCAAATCCATAATCCTTTTACCCATCTGGTGTAAAGTAAGTGGATCATTGTTGTAGGAAGGCCTTGCTCCATCTTGAAGAAAAGCACCTACATATCACGCAATCGGGCTCAATCCATGTTTCCTAGCCCATTCTAAGGTTTTCTACGGAATGTGAAGGAGGAGGTATGATTGTTAGTATTTTACTTCCTTGTTAGTAGTGTATTTTTCCTAGCTTACACCCTCTATAATAACCCAAAATGACCTTAAACCCTAACTACGGGTAAAACCCATACAAAAAATTTAGCGTTTGGGTTGAAGTGTAATCCATACAACACCTACATTGGCGGTACCCCAAGAGGCCTCAAATGGCACATAGTTCTCCACTTAAAGATGTGATATGTATATGGATGCAACTACCTTTTCCAACCTATTCATTTGATAATGACTTTTAGTGGCTTATTTGTTTGTGCTTGAGTTGGCTTTGGCATTCTTTGGCTTAGGAAGTTTGACCCTATAACCTAATTTAGAGTATTTATGAGTAGTTAAATGAGGAGATAAATTTCTATAATAAGGTTAAGGATAGGAAATTGGGCTCAAAATATGTGCACAATTTTCATGATTCAGGATTAAGCCAAAATTGACATTATCAAGTGATTAATTGTTGAATTTAAGCATTTGTAGATTCCTTCCTTTAAGCTAAGAAATGAAATTTTCTCGCTTAAAGGATAAAATACCTTAGTGTATAGACACAAACTATCTTTTCTAGAGGTGTTTGATTCACTTGAGTGTTTACATGATCTCCAAAAATGAAACCCGCAACACATATTATGGTTAATGTCCATGGAAATAATTGTGGAGGAAGTGATGCGTACCATTTGTTCTTCGTGGATGGAAATTATAATGAATATGGTAAGTGTGAAGCGAATCCCTAGGTGCAAATCCCATGAAAATTTAAAATCTTCGCAGCCTGAAGAGACCGTTGCGGAGGAGCCTTTTGAACTTGTGGCGCCTAAGCTGAAGGTGGTCGTCACTAACGTGAACAGGATCCCGCTCGGTCTAAGCAGCGGAGAGGAATGGAATGGGCCTGGCGCGGATGCTCTGGCAAAGGAAGGGGTGTCTTCGTTGGTTAGGTCTTGTGGCCCTGGGGTGGTCATTAAATTTCTGGTCTTGCAGCTAGGGTTCTCGGGTAAAAAATTTGATCGAGGAAATTGATCCTGGCAAAGGGTCCCCTTCTTCCCAACCCTCGGGGAAGGAGATCCCCTCTTCAGCTGGCGGGCTTGAGGTGTGTGGTCTGCGCCCTCCGGAGGAATTCAAGGTGGGCGGGATCAATTCAAAATCTCCAAGGAATCGGTTCCTGTTGATCTTCCCTGTGAGAGAAAAAAGGACTTTGTGGATATCCGAGAAAGGAGGGCAATTTGCTGCAAATTCGTTGGTGCCAAATTTCTCCAGGAGGAAAATTCGGAACTGGATTTACTTGGTTCTAGGGCAAGGAGGGAAACCTCAAGGTCCTCTTTCTTCAGAATGGCTTCTTTCAAGTCTTATTTCATTCTGTGACCTCTGTGGAAAAAGTTTTTAAAGGGGGGCCTGGTTTCTAAACTCCTCCAACTTATATATGAGACCTTGGTCCCCTGATTTCAATCCGAAGGTGGAAGCTATTCACAGAGCTCCGCTCTGGATAAATTTCCCAAATCTCCCCATGAGAGTTCCGGAACTCTGCCTCTCTAAAATCCATCGCCAGCTCACTCGGTTCTTGGGTGCCTATTTCCAATCCGTCTCTTTTAAAATGGAGAAACCCTTCGCGTGCATTTGTGTTGATATGGACTTATCTTCCCCCTGCCGAGTTTTGTATTATTGCCTTCCCTAAGGGTCCCAGATCATCAAAAATAATCTATGAAGGGCTGAGCTTTAAGTGCTTCTCTTGCGGGCCTTGGGCCATTTGAAGAAGGATTGTCAGGGTTTTGGAAAAAAGGATGGATCCCTCTTTTCCTCTCATTCATCTGGATCGAGATTGGTTTTGGCTCAATCCTCTGCCCCTTCCCCCATGTGTCTCTCATTGTTGAAGGTGGTTCGGAAGGACTGGTAGTCTCTCTGTTGCCCCTTGCTAGCCTTTCGGAAAACTTAAGTCCTCGCTCATTGTTAAAGGAGACGGAGGATGTGCATAGGGATTTAGGTGCTCTTGTCTCCTTGATTAAGGAAGGAATCATGTAGGGGAAAGCCTCCTCGATGGAAACTCTTAGCGGGTGGATTTTGAATAACAACTGTCGGGCTTTGGATCTGCCCAACTCCTCAGTCGGGAATCTAGAAGATGGTGAGATTGTTCCAGAAGGTTTAGTTCTCATCTTGGTTCCATTCTAAACTAGCCTCATGTCAAGATGGTATGGGGGCTGCTATGTGTGGCTCCACAGTAAAAGGGGAGAAATCAAAGCGGAGGTGGCCCAATTGGAGGTCGATGCAGGGAAGCAAAGAACCCTAAAATTTGATCTTACTAATCCCGGAAGGTGAAACCCCTTCCCTGTGTTCAATGAAGTTCTTCTCCTGGAATGTCAGAGGTCTTAATTCCTCTGACAAACAACACTTGATCAAGCGTTATATCCTCTCCTCGAGGCTTGTCTGGTTCTTCTTCAAGAAACTAAGTTACCCATTTTGAAGTTGAGTGCCTTTGGAATAGGTCTTTTAGAGGCTGGAAAGGAGTCTTTTCGGACTCGATTGGTGCTTCCGGGGGCTCGGGATTGTTTGGAAGGAAGGCGTTGTTATGGTGGAATTGCAAGCTCAATCCCTCAACTGGCAAGCTTAAGAGTAAGTAAGTTTCGACGCTCTCAGCTTAATTTTCTTTTATATAATGTTTATGCTCCTTCTAGCATATTGGGTAAAAAAACCTCTGGAGGGATTTGCTTCATTCGGTCTCTGCCTGGGTGATCAGATGTTCATTCTTGTGGGGACTTTAATGCCATCTCTAATAGTAGGGACAAGAAGGGGGGGATCATCTGAAACCTTCAGTCCCAAAAATATTTCTGCTCCTTCATTAGGGAGGGGGCCTTTTGGATTTAGAGCCTAAGCAGGGCTGGTTTACCTGGAGTAATAAGCGTAAGGGCTTTAGCAAACATTGCGGAAAGACTGGATAGATTTCTGGTTAGTCCCAGCTGGAATCTAAATGACATTGTGCTTGAAAGTTCCATTTTGTCGTGGTCTGGGTCGGATCATTTTCCGGTGTCCCTGTCTATTAATTTCGATGTTTCCCCTCCTAGATCCCCATTCAAATTCGAGCTAATGTGGTTAAGGGATGCTTCTCTTGAAGGTTGGGTCGACCTTTGGTGGAACTCTTATAAAATCGAGGGTTCCAAGATGTTTGTGCTGGCTCAAAAACTAAAAAGATTAAAAAGGATTTGCAGGAGTGGAACGTCAAGTATTTCAAAAACCTCTTTCAAGAAAAAGCTAGAGTTGAAGCTGAGTTGAAAGCCCTTAATCTAAAAAAATTCAGTGACGGGATGCACCAAGAAGATTTTGCTCTTGAAAAAGCTCTCTTAGGTGAGTTAGGAGAACTGCTTCTCAGGGAGGAAATATATTGGAAACAAAAATCTAGGGAGCTCTGGCTAAAGGACGGTGATAGAAACACTAAATTCTTTCATGCCTCTGTAAAAGCAAAAAGGAATTCAATTTCATTTCAGAAATTAAGAATAGTGAAGGGGTTCGTCTTGGTGGAGCAGAAGGATATCATCTCTGAAGGGATTAATTTCTTCTCCTCCTTGCTAGCCGGGGATGTTGCCTCCTTTGAGGCCGAGCAGACCTCCCTCTGGATGGCATCCCTGCTCTCATCTCCGAGAATCAAAATGTTGAGCTCTTGAAGCCTTTCTCCTTCTTAGAAATTGAGAAAGTTGTATTCTCCTTGGAGAAGAATAAAGCCCCTGCCCGGATGGCTTCCCTGCCGATTTTTTTCAAAATTTTTGGGGCATTGTGGGTTATGATGTATGGGTGGTTGAGGCTTCAAGAAGATCCCGCTCGGTGCTCGGAATGCTTAATAATACCTTCATCTACCTTTTCCTAAAATGCATCAACCTTCCTCCTTCGGGGACTTCAGCCAATTTCCCTTTGTAATACGTCTTACAAAATCATTTCCAAGGCCATTTCCCTTCGTTTGAAACCTATTTTGGATCCCCTCATTTCTCATGAACAAACTAGATTCATGCCTGTCGATCTATCCTTGACGGTGTCATCTTGTCTCATGAGCTGACTCACTCTCTCTCTTCCTCTAACACCCCTGGTATGATGCTAAAATTAGACATCAACAAAGCTTACGATAAGCTTAATTGGAGGTTTCTCATTAGGGTCCTTCTTAAGTTTGGCTTCTCCAAGCACCTTTGTGAGTGGATTTTCAGTTGCATTTTCGCCCCTCCTTCTCCGTTCTTATTAATGGGAGTGTTGAGGGTTTCTTTGGTAGTAATCATGGTATTAGGCGGGGGATCCCCTGTCCTCCTTCTATATATTCTTGTGGCGGAAGCCCTTGGCAGATCCATCAAAGTCAAATTGGGGAAGGTAAGATTAATGGCTTAAAGATTGCGGATGGTATTCCTCCTCTTACTCACCAGCAATTCACAGATGACACTTTTCTGTTCGGCAGGGCCTCCACCCGGAAGCTAAGGAGTTAAAGGATTCTTTGGACAGATACTCTAAGGTGGCAAGGCAAGATGTTAGTGTGGCTAAATCCTGCATTTTCTTCTTCAATGTTGCCTTGCAAACGAGTCAAGAATTCTGAATATTTTCAATTTCAAAAAAGGACACCTACCTGATCAAATATCTCGGTATTCCTTTGTTTAAAGGTGCAGGTAAGAATTCCCTGTGGAATGATTTACTCAGTTCTCTAGATGTTAAATTGAATGCTTGGAAAGGTAAATGGCTCTCCCTCACCAGGAGACTTATGTTGATTAAATCAGTTCTATGTGTTGCTCCTCTGTATCTTCTTTCGGTTCTTAAAATCCCTAAGGGTGTTCTTGATAAAATTAAGGGCATTTTGAGAAAATTCCTATGGCAAGGTCTCTCCGAGGAAAAGAAGCTTCCCTTGATCAGCTGGGATACATTAACAAAGCCTAAAGAGCTTGGTGGCGTGGGCATCCTAAATTTGGGTTTGCAAAACGTGGCACTTGGTGCTAAATTGGTCTAGAGGCTTATCTCCAATCCCAATAGTCTTCTCAACTGGTCTTCGAGAAGAAATATCTAGGTGCTCCCCTTCCTGAGTCCATCCTCCGGGTGGCGAACCCTCCTAAGGGCTCACATATATGGAATTTTATGATTGAATGTAGATCTCTGTTTCTTTTTATGCGGATTGGAGAGTGGGTAATGGAGAGAAAGCTCTCTTCTGGGATGATCCATGGAATGGATACCCTACCCTTGGGGACTCTCCTGCTTTTGAAGACATTAAGAGGAGACTGCTTGGGTGAATGGGGTCCTTTCGTTTCTAACTATGGGGAGCTTGAATGATTCCCTTCCCTCCATGTTGCAATGGAAAAATGTGGACCATTTGAATCTCTCTCCTGATTTAAAAGCTAATTTTTTATCTATTTTGTAGGAAAGGTATATTCTTGATCTCAAATAAGCAGGATGAAATTGTTTGGACCGCAGCTCCCTCGGGATCTTATTCCCCCATCTTGGCTACCTCCTGCTACATGAGGATGTTGCCTCTGAGAAACCCATATGGAAGGATTGTTGGGATTCCCAATGCCCCCTAAAGTTGGTCTTTTCACCTGGATGGCCTTTAAGGGTAAGATTTTAACTCAAGAAAGAAGGAAAAAAATCGGTATTCAAGGTCCTACCAATGCCTTCTATGTAAAAAGGATGTGGAAGATAGAGACCATTTGCTTCTACATTGCCCCTTCATTGTTGAATGTTGGAACTGGTTGTGTGCCAAGCTTAACCTTCCGTGGGTCCAGCCTAAATCCCTCCCAGGATGTTATCCTAGCCTGCCTATTAATTCTCACTCAGGGCTTTTTCTTCTATTTGGTTGTGTAGTCTGGTGCTTCTACTATGGCACATATGGTGGGAGAGAAATAAAAGGCTTTTTAGGGAGGAATATGGCTCAGTGGAATCGGTTCTCCTTAGGCTAGAAAGGGCTATATCCGAAGTTGTGTCTCTACTAACTGGTCTAGATCTTGTCCTTTTACTTCCCATGACAGTTGCTTGAAAGAAGTTGGCCAATGATAATCAAGCCTGGGGATGGTGCCATGAAATCTTCCGCATCTTCCTCCCTGGCTAGAAGAAACACAATTTGGGCTCCCCCTTCCAGTGGGTTTTTAAAACTAAATTTTGATGGGGCTTCTAGGGGTAATCCGGGGGCCTCCGGTGTTGGATGTCTCATTCGCAATTCCTCTGGTGAGGTGGTTATAGTTGCTTCATACAAACTCAAGGAGGGTACTTGCAATGCTGTTGAGCTACAAGCCCTTAGCAAAGGTTTGCTTCTCGCTTTGCTTCCCTTAATATTGAAAATATGGAAATTGAAGGGGACTCCATGATAATCATAAACGCCATCATAAAAAAAAAAGCTTTGTCATGGAAGTTGGATCTCGAAGTTCAGAAGGTCTTATGGACGTTGTCTAAATTCAAAAATGGAGTATTAAACACATTTACCGAGAAGGCAATCAGTGTGCGACTGGTTAGCGAATAAAGGCATCGAGCAAGATTGTGGGGAGAGGGTGGCTAATAACTATTCTTCTGTGGGAGGGCTTGCAAATGATTGCCTCGAAGGACTCATCCCATCATGAAATCGATGGCATGCCTCCCCACGTGTGAAGCGTAAGGCACTTATTTAAGACCGGTGGGCGGTTGTCTCATTCATTCCCCTTTGCTCTGCGAAATGGCTCCTCCTAGGGCTCCTGTGTTGGCTCTTTCTTGTGACGTGAGAGAAATGGCATTCAGAAATAGGGTTACTGATGGTAGGCTATGGAAGATTTTCCTCATCTCTTGTGTCGAGGACCTGGAGGTAGTTAAATTGATTATGGGTCTAGGAGTTTCTAAATTTGGAGGGGTGGCCAAGGGTAAATAGTGGTATTGCCTCCATTTTCATGGAAAATTGTTGGTTCTGCATCCTTCAAGGGAGGTCGTTAAAGTCACGGCTCACTAGATTTTCCCCATCTTCTATGGAAACCTCAACTTCAACCTGGCTTCATGGCCTGCTCACGATGTCACCTCGGGCTCGTCGGTTGGTGATGCCTCGGCCTTCCTGAGAGCTTGAATGTTGCTTCAAAGTTTTACTAGAGTTTGCTGAGTCCCTCGTGTCCTACGCGAAAGATAAAAAGGTGGGGTGTATTCGCATTCAATTGCCCAACGTCAAGGCCACCTGGGGCACCACTTGTTCCTGTTCCAAATTGGTGGAGTGATTTGCACTCTCCTCTCGCAGGCGATGCATTTGATTACCTCAGTGTGGTGGCTTAATAAAGCAACTCATTGGATGAAGCATCGATGGCACACTGAGCTGGATCATGACATACCCAATTTGGGTATTAATATTTCTACTGTTTAGCCCCGTAAGCATAATTCGGGCATAGTTATAGATATAGAATAAATAGTGGTTTTTGTTAGTATGCCACTGTGATGACTGTGGATGTTGTCTGGTCACACTTGAGGTTATGCCTCTTTTTTGGTAAATAGGGAACGGGTCCCTTCAACCCGCCTTAAATACAATTTGAGTATCTTCTTTGGGTCATTTCATCTTCATAGGGTCAGCCTTATTAGACTATTTAACCTACAGATGGCTATATAAGCAAGTCAACGTCACTTTATAGCTCACTTGACACTCTTACTAGCTCGTATTGAAAATATCATTCCAAAAGGACTTAAAATGTTCCTAAATCTACCTAAATTAGTTCCACATCAATTAGAACATTCACTATTATAGTTCTAAAGCACTTAATTAGGTCAAAGATTTTAGTTCTCTCCATTTTCAAGCATGACATGTCATAAAGCCATGTCTTAGTAAGAACAAAGCCACTCGAATCATTGTTCGAGGATGTTAAACCAAAAGGGTTAGTCACATAATTGAGGCACACCGCATCACACAATTCTTTGCATTGGGTACATTCCACACTTAATAGTTAGCCTTTTATCGTGGTGTCAAGAGACACGAGGGAACCCCTATGGGGTTAGTAAGCACCTAGGAGAATTACACAAGACTTGATCTTGTAATAAGGGCATGCAGTGTAGCACTTGGATTGGTTCGAATGGGAATCTAAAAACCAAGGGTAGTAAAACCTCAACACCACACACATGTGTTTTCTCATTTGTTTGATGATGCCCTGATGAAGGGTTTTACAATTTTATAGGGTTCTACTTTATTGCATGTGGTTACACATCATCCCAAAATTGTGTAAGCAAGATAGACATACAATGAAACTCATTTCTTAACAAACAAAAACACGCATGAATTTTCGTATCTAGACTTTCGTAGGGTCCAATACCGTATAGTTCAAGGTCATGAACATACAAATTAGGTTTGGACCATATGTAGTTGTATGGTCCTGCCCTTGTTCAATTTTTAGTTCTAGAACTTGTATCAAACCACTTCTAGTTTCTTATCTTATTATTCCATCATCCTACACATATGTATCCTTCTTTTCTAACATATATAGCTAAGTTTCTCTTTCCTCTTGTGTATTTGAGTAATTACTTATTTTTATCGATTATTACATGTATGAATACATTACTCAGATTGTGAATGATTAATGTTGCAAGTTAATTAACTCATAATGATCCATCTATTGCAAACCCTTACATCATTCTTATTGTTGTACATTCCCATAACACATAAAATTTAATTAGGGGTAAAAAACATTTGGTCACCACTCTTAAATTGAATATATTGCTCAAACCCTAGTGGCCCTAGGGTTTATTATTCTGATATAAAGATATTTTACATCATCATGCATCTTCCTTAAATCTTTTATGATCATTATTTCAAACCCAAGGGTCACTCCCTCATTCTAATATGGGTTATTATCCCTCTCACCGGTCCATATCCATATCCCTCCCGGAAAAGGGGCTCTTTATGATGATTCTACTTGTTTCATGATTGATGAGGCTCCTATATACATTGATATACAAGCTGAATATATTCCTCATAAATGACAACATCCACCTTGTTTTCTTCTTCCTCCATGGTTATTGCGTTAACGTTCTCCCAACTCGTTAAACTAAGAATAGTGTTAAGGGAAACCTACCATTGCCTCCACCACTTATAGGTCATGTTTCTAAACTTAGTGTTTCTTCCAAAGGATTGTATATATTAGAATAATTAAATAATACACTTGTTAAGATCTCTCTTATGGAATTACTCCAAAAGGCACCTATATATAAAGACTTTATACGAGACTTTACAACTCATCACTTTATCTACTACTACTTAGCTTGTTTATTTTACACTTATTATGGATAAATTTAAAGCTATAGATAAGTCCATAACTTTTAGTCTAGTTGGTATACCACCACCACTTTGTGATGACCCGTGTGTACCCCTCCTTATTACTACACAAATCCAAGGTTTCCTTATCAAATGTGTTTTAATTGATAATGGCTCTCGCCTCAACATTTGTCCTAGTTTTTTCTTAAAAAGGCAATTCTCTCGTACACAATTGACAAGACCATCAATAGTATGAGAGGTTTTGATAACATCACCTACTTTACATTGGACACTATTACTCTTGATCTCATTGTTGGTCCTAATATGTTCCCCACTACATCTCACATCTTGACACAAATGTACATTATAATATATTTTGTGAAGTCCTTGGATTCATGTTATGTAAGTTATCCCATCCATAATACATCGATGTCTCAATTTTATACATGACATATGTGAGTATACCATGATTTTTATCTTGAACCCTTAAAATATTGCAATGTTGACACCTTTTCTTATCAAGCACACATTAGCATTCCCCATAGAACCCATGCTTATGGATAAATTGACCACCTAGGTTGTTACTAAACCTAGTCACAACTCTAATTATATCACTTCTCCGTCACTATTGTTGGAACAACCCACAAATCAAATTTATTTACTATTGTTTTCTCTCTAATAATGTTAGATCTCCTACTCCTAATATGTTAGCTCATTCCATGCAACATGACAATATTAAAGATTTCTCCTTGAATGGTGATGTCGATACTACTTCACTTATTGATGAAAATTTGTGTAAGTTGAATTTCAACCCCATTTATGAATATAAATCTATGTTCCAATATGTTTTTGTTTTTATTGGTCGTGACATTATCAACTTAAATCTGCTTTACATCTAACACTCTTGTGCTCGAAATAATGGCTTTCCTTGACACGTGTACTCAAGCTAACTTTGATATTTTACAACATAATATTAATACACTAGATATTATATCTAGTGTTTGGTCTCTTACTATTCGCACATCTTGATACCCCATAGGATTTACTATTTGACTTTTTAGATCTTAAGTCTCTTACTTTACCATCTTTGTGACATCTCTCTACTAAAAATATCTTGGTAATTATGTCAACCCTTTTGTGACTATCATTGTATATCTAGACATGACACTAATCATTGTAAGGACCTCATTGCTAACATTACTATGTTAAAAATTGATGGTGTTGTCACCATAATTCTAAATGAACCCCAAGGTTGAAACATTTGTCCTTACTTGACAAAGTTGCCTCTAAAAAATGACCATGTCTTCATGTTTCCACAAACATATATATTGTTCATGAACAATACTTGGCACTTGATCTATCTATTGTGATATCTTGACACAAACATCACTCCTCTCGGCGGCCTTACTCCTTTAGATTTCATTGACTTTGACCCTAACACAAATGATCTTCTTAATGACAACTAAACTCTTATATTACCCCTTTTTTATACATGGCTATTTTTCAAAACATTCAAATAAACACATTATACAAAAACAGGAAAATATGTGTAAAAATATGAAATTAGGACTTGTTTATGGTTTACTGGGCTAGTTTGTTGCTTTATACATGTTGTTTGTCACATTGGTTTGATAGATATCATATTTACTCTTTACACATATGTGTTCACGAGGTATATTGAGCTTTATGTAAGACACACACACACAAACACACACACACACACACACACACACACACACACATGTTGATGCATGATGATGGAAGCTATCTTGGTTCATTATGATAGTACTCTAGGGAAACCCCCATGTTATACATGTGATTTTGTTTCATTATATGTTACTTTACACATTCTTCATCATGCTTGATTATAGAAAGATAAAATAATGGAATCGGAGTTAAATAAGATGTCGGCTAGTGTGCAAAAACCGCTGTGAGGTGTAGATCCGAAAAGATAAGTAACAAAAAATAAGAATGATAAAAGCAATATCAAAACAATACAAGTGTTTTTATGACTAATTATCTTGCTTATGAATCATGCATATAAATGAAATATTTAGAGGCTAGATATATATAGTAAGTATGTGATTTAGTGACTACAAATCAATGAAGAAGAATATCAAGCTTTAAGACTCCAAAATCTTGAACTCCTAGATGAGAGGCAATTGAATGATCTCAATCATATCAAATCCTATCAAAATAGGCTATGTAAACATTACAACAATAAAGTTTAGGTGAGAGAATTTGAGATTGGTGATCTTATCCTAAAATAAAATCAAAGAAACATTAATGTTGAATGAGAAAAGAAGGGGAAGTTTGAGCCTAATTGGCACAAGCCTTATGAAATAATCACCAAGTATGGATTGGGGGCATACAATTTAGCTACACAATGGCTATGAGCTCTATGAACCCATGAACATAATGCACATAAAGTTGTTCTAAACTTGAGTGTTGTTTCAGTTGTCATCCATAAAGCCCATCAAATATCAAATATCCACAAAATCAAAATATTAAAAAAATTGTCTAACGATGAAAACCAATTTCCTAGCGCCTTGGGCAAGTACGGTGATGAAGACCAGTTTAATTGTCACTTGTAGTAATGATCCATCTACAAGCATTTCTGTGAGTACTTCACGCACTTGGGGGAATCCATATCTCTTCTATATCATTTTTTTCTTCCCACACCATCCTTATCTCCTAATCTCATCTCCTTTTTTGACCTTGGCCAAGTTGCACACCAAACAAAGGCTTTAGGAAACATGTCTTGAATTAACATCAAATCAAAGAAATAACAATCAAGTTAAGCAAAAATAACAATCAAGCTAAGAAATAAAGAATAATCTTGTTAAGAGAAGAATGGAAGCAACACAAAGGGCCTATCATCATGGTGACGTGGTAACCCTTGGATGAGCCTCTCTTGAGCTTGGAATTATCTCATCCCATCCTTCCCCATTATCATTTTCTATCATTCATAATCCCTACCAAACCTTTCCGTTTCTAATCCTTGGAAATTTTTCCAATTTTTTCCTACCATGCACATCTTCTTATCCCAAAGAGCCCTCCAAATCATAAAATCCTATAAAAAAATCCCCATGTATCCTAGCCTCATCTTTGCAGAGATATATGTTATTTCTTGTAATCATACATCCTTGTTATCATTGAAGCAAGTCACTACGACCATCCTTTTAAATCTAACTCATGCGGCATACATCTTTACTCAAGGACCCAAAAATACACCAAGTTATGTTGAATTGTGAATCGTTCTCACCATCCAAGGATCTTCATATGGGGAAATGGGTAGACACACATCTTCAAGTGTAAATAAACACAATACATCTTCAAATTTATCCTTGTGCATCAATTATCTATCACCCATTGTGTATTCCTATTAATCACATTCTTAACATAAGTGTTTGAGTATTTTGTACATATTGTTTTTCTTATCATGTTTCTTATTTGTGATCATTATGGTGTTTGTTTATTATCTTTAGTTTGTATATTTGTTAGTTGGAATGCTTTAGTATCTACCCAAAGATATGAGGAGGGTTATGAGTTATTCCATATGCATTACGACACACAAATCGTCATGGTCAAATATATATAATGGTGTATATTACCTAATGTTATATCAAAAACATGAAATTGCTTGCCCATATGGCCCATAATATGGCACCATGACTCATCACATCACAAAACCACATCCCATAATCTATCTAATCATTACCACATCATCACATCTTATCCATCATAATCATCATCATAACATAGCTTTATAACCATTTATATCATCTATCTAATACTCACATCATAATAATCATCATCACATTGTTAACCATTTAACACTATCATAATATTTTCTATTACATTTAATGTTTTCTAACATTTTTATCATCCATGTGACTAAGTGTGCATCACAACATAAAGCTAGAGAAGACATCCATTATCATCACATCATACAAGAAATAACCATAACAATAAAGTCTAAATTTATCATCGGATCGTAACATCATCCAAAAATCCTAAATTTATCCCATCATGTCATCATGAAATCAAATTACATCAATAATCCATAACATCATATCAACATCATCCCAACATCCATCATAACCATATACACATGAAACATATATATAAGTTCCTAAATATCATAATATGCATCGATCCATAATCATAATCAACATCTATTAATAAACATCATACATAACATAATTGAATTGTTCATCATCATATACACCATGATAAAAAATAGTCAAGACAATGCTCAAATAAAATATCTATAATGTGTGTCAATATACATATAGCCACAAAATCATACATCTTCTATACACAAAATCATTTATGCGTAATAACACCCCAAAATTTTAACACAAATTAACTAGTTTAAAGCAAGATCAACACCATAATGATCTAAAGTTAAATGCAAAGCTAAGGAATGAAACATCAATGATAAAAGCTTAATAGCACAACAATGGAGATTAAATGAAACTAACATCTAACATCTAAGCATGCCTACTAGTATGTTTGATTAACTAACATAGACCTAAATAGATCTAGGAGCAATCAAATTGGGAATGGTTCTTACTCTAAAAATGGTGAGGAGATCTCTCTAACACAGACTACAATGTCATATTAGATACCCTCCTGCTAACCATAACGAATTCTTTAGGCAAAGATGAGCATGTGAATCCTTAAAGGAGTTTAAGCTCTTTAACATATGTATTATACGAGGCTACTAATAAAAACATGGTGTAAAGTATTAAGGTAAGAGGTGCACTCTTTTTATAGTTTTCCTTTTGGGAGAAACTTGTATGTTGGTGTATGTGGGACTAAATCCCCAAATTAGATTAGAATTGCTAATCATGATTAGGCCTTTCTAATCACAATTAGTGAATTAACAAGTGATTAAGATGTGGGAGCCTTAATCAACCACTTAGGGTCAACTAGGAGGCTAGGATAAGCTTTTGAAGCTTGTTGAGACGTTGTGGAGGAAAGTGGGGTGATTTTGAGTGGTTAGAAGAGGGGTTTAAGCCAATATTAGGGTATATTGACCAAAACAAGGGAAAAATAGGCTTAATTAGCTAATAAACGCTAATTATCTATTTTGAAGAGGATTTTGACTTACGATTCATCGTAAAGTGGCATCCTGAATGCGAAAGAGGTTTGGTGATCAATGAAGTGCTTGTTAATTGACCAAAGTGGCAAGAAATGTTAGTTAATTAGCAAAAATCACTAATTATAACAGAATTGGCAAGAATGAGAGTGATTTGTGTGTGTTTTGGCAATAAGATTGCAAAAGCAAATTTAGGTCTACATTTGCCCCTGTTTGAGGTGAAGTTAGTGAATTCACTACAAATATAGTAGACAAATCATAAACAGGTAAATTTTTGAAGAAAAATTAGCGGGATAAAGGATGCCCCTCGATGGGGTGATAGAAGAAGTCAATCGACGATCAAAAATATGACCGAAATGGATAGAAGAAATAGGATAAAACGGGCACGAAACCCTTGGTTATGGAGATGGGAAAGAATAGGGATAAACATGGGTGATTATTGCCCCAGGTGATTGGGCAAAAAATTAGTAGTGATAAGATAGGAAAGTGGAGAATAGGAACATGCTCATCTTTGTATCCGGTCTTCAATACGCAACCTTATTTCATCATGTTGCCCCTATGATCTACATCATCGACCTTTATTTAAAATAAAAAAGTATAATATAACATGAAAAGCTACATTACTAACATTTGTTTACTGCTAAAAATATGTAACTCCATGTAACATACATTATGCAATGCAATACGAGAAAGTAAAATGACGCTTAATTCCATGCAACATACATTATGCAATGCAATACGAGAAATTAAACCAACTAACCTAACAAAGAAACAAGTGTAGTCACATATACTCAAACAAACAACATTCAAGACAGTTGTACTAATGTTTTTGTTATCAAGTTATCATTCCCGAATGTTCGTGTTGTAACAACAAGGGTTAAAAATGATGCCCCAAGCAATAACACATGCGAGGGAAAATGGAGGACACAAGTAGTCCCATGGAAAGCATTCGTGCATTATGACACAGTACTTGGCAACTCACTATTGCATGGAAGTACCGACATAATAAGCAGACCCAACATTGTTAAATGGAGGTAGATAATGATGATCTACATGTCGTTTGAGACAAGAATAAGAAAGAATGTTAGAAAGATGGTTTTGTAGGACAAATTTTGATGTTCGAGGATAATACAAGTGATACATGCTTCATTGTATGCACATTGTTTACCAATTTTTGATTTTTTTGGATTTTTAATGATTTTACCATTTTTTTTTTGATTGTTTAACTAATTTGTTTGGGTTTTTTTGAAACATATTTGAATGTTTTTGATGATTTTGATAGTTTTCTGAAGCTATGTACATGAAAACAAAGAAGTGTGGATGTCCCTAACGTTAGATGAGACGTATAAGGGTACAATGCCACACGCATGCAAGAAAGTGAAGATGCAAAATTGTCCCCAACGTTAGTTGGGAATATTCAAAGGAAAAATCTTCACACATAGAATTTGGATCAGGGCCAATATGGATAGGTTCAACACGATGATGAACTTAAACCCATGAAGTGCTAGGAAGGAGCAAGGATGCCCCCAGCGTAAGTTGGCCAAGAAGCACATGATAGAAAGAAGTGGAAGATTGTTTTGACAAGGGACAAAGGTTCCTGAAAACATGGAAAAATGTAATATTATACACATGGATGTTCTAAACGAAGTAGAATAAAAGTGTAAATGTTGTGAATGTAGCTTAGAAGCATTGCGATGAAGACGCGCTTAGCCAAAGGCATGAATCGTTAAACAAGATACTGAGACTAGAGTAAGAGTCTAAACAAGGTCCTAAAAATACACTTGGTAACATACTAATCATGTTTTCTCGTAGAGATCCTTGGAAATTTATTACCTCTTGGAGGGAAGATTTGATAGACAACAAGTGAAGACACCCTAGCCAATGTGTAGGAAAAAATTCTTTTTTAGAGTTGATTTTTATTTTTTGTGAACGGATTGTGGAAGGAGAGTCGTACATTTCTTCCATTGCACTGCAGGCATTCATAGGCCCGAAAGAGATGCATTTGATTCTAATCATAACATTTCTCTACTATCAGTTAGGCGTCCATAGCCCCGAGTAGAGATTATTGGAAATACCCCAAGAGAGAGTTATATATCAATTTACTTTTACTTTTAACTTTTGCTTTTTGATTTGATTGATTTTGTTTTGCTTTCTGAAAACTTATTTCAGATCTCTTGTTTGACAAGGGGTTAAGAACCATTGATGGCTTGATGGAAGGAGGTGGAAGTGATTATGATGATGACATTGGCTAGTGTCAACAAATATGTCCAAAAGTTCTTCGCAACATTTTTTTAGATGTTTATTGTGATAGGATCTTTATGAGGTCAGGTCATTATTTAATTTACCAAGGTGATAAAAGACCAAGGTCAAACAAATACCATAGAGATAAATGTCACAAAATGTAAGCGAATGGATAACCAAAATATCACCAAAGGGATCAAAATGGTAGGAAGACTTACGAGAAGAATAACAAGGAAGGGAAGAAAGAACATCCATGGGTATGTCATACCCGATTACAATGTGTGTTCGTTTACCTTTGATATATATATATATATATATTGATTTAATGTTATTTATTTATTTATTTTTGTTTTATCTATTTTTTTTTGTATTTTTGAAATTTTTAGATTTTGGGAAATTGGGACCAACTAATATCAATTTACGTGATAAGATCCAACAACAATGTTCACAATTTGCTTGATAAGGAGATTAAGTGTGTTTATTTATCAAGAGTTGTATTATCCCGATCTTGATGATCATGGTGAGCTCATACTCAACAAATGACTATGATTTATCATGAAACGTGGATTTTACATGCGGAAGATTGAGGTCCCTATCTAGAGGTTTATGTACTTTATGCCATACTTGATGGGCGCATTGATGTGCATTATTGAATCACGTTGGATTATGAACTTTAAGATTATTATATTACTGGGAGCTTTGGATCTCTTGGAAGTTTTTATTTGAGCTTGATGAAGAAACCGTTTAGGTTTTTTATAAGCTATTACTTGACTTGTCTAATCCCGAGAAGTGGGAGAAGAAAGTGGATGAATAGAATTGATGTGAGAAATGATGGTGGGCTTGCCACAATCATTAATAAAAGGAAAATGTGATGGACGTGAAGGGTACGGTCCAAGAATTGAAGAGGATGGGCTACCAAGAGGTGTCCCATAGAATGAAGATAAAGGACTACCAGGATGTGGCCCTAAGATTGAAGATGAGGGACTTCTAGAGGTGTCCCATAGATATAAGATGATGGAATACTAGGATGTGGCCCAAGAATCGAAGATGAGGGACTTCTAGGATGTGCCCCTAGTATAGAAGGGGATGAAGGACTATCAGGATGTTTCCCATAAATTGAATATGAAGGGATACCTGGAGGTGTCCCATATATAGATGAGGATAGGCTACTAGGACGTGGCCCAAGAATCGAATATGAGGGGTCTCTAAGACGTGCCCCCAGTATAGAAGAAAATGGGCTACTGAGAATTGAGCCACACATAGATGATGAAGGGCTACTTGGAAGTGGCTCACATATAGAAGAAGACGATGGGCTGCCAGGTGGTGACCCAGGTGAATTTGTGATTGAGGAATCATGACAGATAAATAATGATTGAGTGATGAAAAGATGGGATCTTCCTCAATGGTCTTAGGATTTTCCTCTATTTTCTGACAAAAGGAATCAATTTCTTCTTCCCAATACGCAAGTGTATCAAGTCAAGATTAAATCCTTGATTATAATCCTCTAGGGGAATGCCATCATGTGACCCTAGGAATTATGTGATCATCTCCTCATCTCGAGATGAATCGATCAATAGGAGTATTTATTCTTTGACCATAGGAGGTTGATTAGAAGAAATGGGTCCAACTGGTGTGGAAGATTAAGAAGATGATGACTCAAGAGATGAAGTAGATTTGGATCTAGATGTCTCGTGAGTAGAAGAAGACATGGCTTTGAGATAGTTGATTGGTATTGGCTTTCCTAGAAGATGACATATTGTCAGGAAACAATGAGGATCGTGTAGAAAATTAGCATATGATTGTGACATAGGAGTCATCTGAGGTGTTTGTGATGTATGCGTCGACTTAGATGATTGCGACATAGGAGTTGACTTAGAATATTGTGACATAGGTGTCGACTTTGATGATTGTGACGTAAGTGTCGACTAAGATGATTGTGATGTGGGAGTCGACTTAGATGAATGTGATGTGGGTGTCGAATTTGATGATTGTGACATGGGAGTTGACTTGGATGAATTTGGAGTCACCCAAATCTTCAATGGAGGAAGAGGTTGTCGAGGCGGTGAATAAGGGAGGTCCTACAAAGCAAGGGAGGACCGTGGCTCAAGAACCAAATTAGATGTTTGAGTAGTGAGACTTGGGGCTGAACGGATCTTCAAAGGAGGAAGATGTCATTTAGGTGACTGATAAGGGGAGTCCTATGAAGAAAGGGAGGACTGTGACTTAAGAGTCGAATGAAGTGAATAGCTCGATGAGATTTTTTAGAAGATTGAGGTGAATCTAAAGAATCTGAATAATAGTTTAGATCAGATTTAAAAGAAGATTGGAAGGAACCCGAATAATAATTTGGGTAAAAGTGTCCAAACCATACCACCGATTATGAGATGAAGGTGGGGAACATGGTACCCGAATGGGTTCTCTAGCATGAAGAACCAAACAAGGCTTAGTCGTGATAGGATCCTTTAATGAGAATGTAAAAACCTAGGTTCTTTATTATCATATGTATATAGTCATGAAATAGTCATTTGTTGGCAAATTCCTAGACCTAGATAGTTTGATTTTTCTAAAGAGAATCTAAGGAACATTGGTATCACAATGACACAATTTTGACAAACCAACAAGGTTCAGACAATAAGTTGTAGCTGTAAATGTCAAAATGTTTGATCAAAATTGGGAAACATAAATGACACAAAGGAAAACTCTCACTAATTATAACGGAATTGGTGAGAATGAGAGTGATTTGCGCGTTTTTGGCAATAAGATTACAAAAACAAAATTTAGATGTCTACGCTACGTAATCATCCTCTCACACCTCGACTCCCATAATCTTTAGGAGAAGGTGGTAGTTATAGATAGGTCACTTAACTAAAATCCATATAGGGGTGGGGGGAGTCTAGATAGGGGCCCTTGGCCCGGGAGTAGGAGTAAGGGCCATACATCTATAGAGGCCCTCGGCCCGGGAGTAAGGTCTAGTGGGATTGGCAGATCTAGTGGTATGGACTATTGAATGACATTAGAGTATAGATAAGGTTGGTCGAGCACCTAGATAGGGGTGGTTGAGGGCCATCGATTGAGATATTTCTTTCCTGACTCTAGATAACCTCTATAGATATAGAGGGTAACTATATATTATATAATATAGAGTTGTCCCCTTTATATAGGTATGGTAATGGAACACTACATGTATAAATTAGGTGAAGCGATCAACCACCCTATATAATAATTCACATGTTACCCTACCTCTATATCATAATTGGTATGTTACATGTGTGGACTGATTACAATGGATATTATCTCCTTCCCTTATTGTACAAGATCCCGAGAAAGAGAAGAGTAACCTTAAGGAATTATAGCTCCCGCTTGATCCTACTCGACCCTAAATAATATCTCTCGGTAATGGCCTAATCTCTCTTATCAAAATTGGTCTCGTGCTCTTACAACCACTTGTGTTGTTAACTATTATACTTAAAAGGATGTATGAGTAAATTGTGTGGTATCCAAAGTTTGTTGTTCTTTTAACCTTGTAATCTCTTTATTTCATGCATTGATATCCTATTGTAATCTCACAACTAAAAATATGTCATCTACATGGTGACTCATAATGGCCCTACTCCCATAATGCCACTACTTGATCCCCCATCTTTTTCACCACCTATCATACCTTATCCTTTTTGTGATCTATCTCCATTAGTTGTGGACTACCCCATGACAATCTTATTTATTGAACTAGTGTTTATGGCCCTACTTGTGTTGGATACTAGGGGTGTATGGGTCATGTTGGTTGCGATCATGCACCTAACCTAATAATATGTACATGGGCTCACATTTGTCTAATCTATGGCCTCACACAAAGCATCTATCGTATCCTCTAAATTTGTGTGGCACCTACACTCGACCCAATAAGTCAAACATGACTAGCCTATACCCACCATGCATCATAGTCAACATTGGTCACAACATTTGCTACACCCACATGTAGATCATTTCGAATTGGCACTAACCCTATCTATCTTAACATAACTGTCATCCAAAAATGATTGGCAATTGGGCCTCTCTCCCTGGTCATCCTAGAAAATATATGAATAAGATCCATGGGGATCCCCTGTTGTAACCCAAAATACCTATGTACACTATCTCGGTATATATCTCTCTATCTCATATACATGTCGGCCAATGATATAACAAGGGGTCATCACAAAATCCAAATAGAGCTAATTGTTGGCCCATATAATTTGCACATCCCTTTAAGGACGTTGATGCAAGAGTACCATCTTAAAAGCTTCATAGAGTAAAATTTTCCCTTTGATTGTGTTTGGAGGGTCAAATTATGCTAGTAGAAGTGATGTTAGGTCTTTTAAGAACTTCGTGTTTCAAATTTTGGGTTTTGTGAGTTTTCCCTCTAAAACTCTATTTGAATTTCTTAAGGAGGTATTTTAAATTTTTGACAAACTTTAGCTTTGTTGGTGTCTTGGTAGGAGTATAAGGTGGTTAGGAAGTGTTAGTACAATGTATAAATCCATTTTTGAGGATTACAAACCATCTTCATAAGTATTTTTGTATGAAACTCTATTTGAGTGACTTGATTATGTGGATTAGTTGGGTCTAGTTGATAGGTAAGTTACATAGAAAAGTAGTTAGGGATGAGTATTAGAGGAGAGGAAGCTTTTTGGAAGGAGGAGAATGTGAGAATGATCTCACTTGGGGAAGAAATAAAATAATAACCACTTTTTCTATGGAAAAAGAGGACTTTGCATACATGGAAACAACCAAGAAGGTTGAATTAAAAGTATGAAATTCAAAGTTCTCTCGTTAAGACAATGAAATTTTACGAATCTAATTCATTTGGTGTGTGATATTTTTTTCTTATGAATTTGGGAGTTTTAAAATAGAACCATTAGCCTTAAGACTTTGTATAGGCTTGTATGAGAGTGAAGAATATTGTTACGAGAAGGTAAGGTCTCTTTTTATACATTTTCTTTTATTTTCCTAGAAGGAATTCTACTCAGAACCTATAGGAGGATAATACCTCTAGGTGAAATTTTGAGGCTTGAAATTTTATAAAATGTTGGGAATTGATTTTTCTAACTCTACTGGGTTAGTGAAAAACCCTATGTAGGGTTTAGTGTAAAAATTAAGTTTGAAGGGCTAAACCACTAATTTTTGGCCTCAAACCTTCAACAATCCATCTTTGTAATCCCCGAGACTGATTTTGGAGGAGATAGAGTCTTACAAGTGACCAAACATCCGATATTCTTGACAATTTGGTGTCTAGGAGAAAGAGACCTAATGAAATACCTAATTACAAAATCCAAGATAGCGAAATCGGGGTTAAAGCTGGGAGTTGAGGGTCGGGGATTTTATATGAAGCTTAATTGGGGTGATGGGTATCCAAAACTACTTTTATTTTTCCCAAGTCTTTCTAATTCGTGTTGGGCAAAAATATTTGAGTGTGAGAAGGCTAAGGAAGACATGGCGGGTTAGCTAGGTAGTAATAGAAACTTTCTTTTCTTGGGTTGATCAACCCAATCAAAGGAGTTAGTGCATGTCGAAGAAAAGGGAATTAAAGAAAAATATGGTTCAATCCTTTCAAAATTTTGAGAAGCAAACAAAGTGATCAAGAGGCAATTTATGGTTCTAGAAGACCATTCTAGATGAGAAGGAAAACGAAAGTCAAGTAAGTTGGTTTTATCTATTCAAATTGGGTTTAAAATTTTGTGATTCATTGTTAGGAAGGCAAGGTATTGTTTCATCACATTTTGAAGAGTAGTTAATTCTATAAATTCATTATGGAGGTATTGTACAAGTGTTGATATATTAGTTTTCATTCAACTAATAAGGATTCTCAAGTAATTTTCTAACCAAATTGTTTGAGATTGTGATTGAGACATCCCCCACCTCTGCATCAATTGGTATCAAAGAAGGAATTTGATCTTGAAATAGATGAAAATATTGACAAGAAGCTAAGAAAGACACGTTGAATGAAGAAGCAAACTGTGAAACAAAAGTTTGCAAGAAGAGAGAAAAACAAGATGGCCAATAGAGCAAGGATGAGAGGAGGAGGTCAAAGAGGGCATCCCAAAGAGAATGAATGGTTTACCATATTGAATAACATACAAGAAAAATTGGGAGCTTTAGAGGTTTCTCAGAGAAGAGGAATGGTCTTAGTAGAGGAAAGTGATAAAGAAGAAGAGGTAAGAAGAAGTAGTACAAGAAATAGTTGTAGAAGAGGAAGGACCAGATATGAGACTCTTGAAAGCATTCATGGGAGTAGGTTCTAAGCCAAAAATGAAGGTTCTAGAGTATGGAGGAAGTCTACATCCAAAAGACTTGATTGACTAGATCACTAAGATGGATAAATACTTTGATTTTGAGGGAATAGCTGAAGATAAAAAGGTAAAGTTTACTTGTACCAAATTCACAGGGCATGCAACTATTTGGTGGGACTTTGTGCAAGAAGAAGTAAGGAGCATAGGTAAGGATAAAATCAGATTTTGGGATAGGATGGTTGTCAGTTAAGAGGTAAGTTCATTCCAGCTAATTATTAGACAAGTTTGTTTAAGAAATTGCAAAATTTAAGGAAAAGAGAGATGAGTGTGGCTGATTATACTAAAGAATTTTATAAGTTAGCTATGAGATCAAGTCATATAGAGGGATATGTTGAATAAGTGACAATATATTTAAATGGATTAAGGCTTAACATTCAAGATGAAATCAACTTGTTCACTTTGAGAATAGTGGAAGAATTTTATCAAACAATATTGAAAGAAGAAGAAAAGTTGTCTAGAAGGCAAGTACAATATTCTAGAGGCAGAGATAGAGGAATCAAAGGTAGAGGAAAACAAACAAATATAGGACAACAACAACAAAATGAAGAAGAGGAAGTAAACAACTCACAAGGATAAAACATTTCAAGAGGTGGTTATTCAAGAGGTAGTTATTCCTATAGAGGAAGGGGTAAATTTTGAAGAGGAAGAGGAGAGTTTCAAGGTAAGTGTTTCAAATACAATAAGTTTGTTGGTCATAGATCTTATGAGTGTCTAGATGTAGCCAATAAATCACGCACTTTGGGTAATATTTATTCTTGGTCTCATACTACTATTTAGAAGGTTTTTGAGTGAAGAAAGTACTAATTAACCCTTGTCTTTTGGTCATCTTACTTTGTTTTCTTTCGTCATTCCCGATCTATTTCACCCACATGCCCAATCTATTTTCGTCATCTTCCATCATTTTAGCCTTGATCAGGGCACCCAGGCTAGTATTAAGGGGTGCCCTGGTCCCACCTAGGATGTCCTAATCCTTTTTGAACTTTTCTGCTACTTTTTGGGCACTTTCTAGTCGTTTTAGCTTCTCATATTTTTGGTGGTCAGCCATTTCAGGGTTAATTATGAAATTAGATCAAGATAACACTATAAATATAAAGTTATGAGATCATAATGAGGGACCAAACACTAGTCACTATTATCATCCACCTAGATTTGCATCCATCTAAGGCATTTGAAGATTATTTGCATTCATTTAGCTCCATCACAAGGGACAAGGATGGTACATCTGCATCACACAAGCATACGAGGGAAGTTAATTCTATTCTATCCACTATTCTATTACATTTTCTACACATAGTTAACTCACTACTTCACAAAGTGTGATTGACACAAGAAAGCAACCCAAGGCATGCTTCACACACACACATATAACTATATTTGGGTCTAGAATGTAGTGCAACGCTCGCTTAGTAAGTCCACTATTGTGCTGCAAATTGAGGTCAACCCACCCTATAATATGCATTTTTATTTTTAGGAATTAATACATGTTTAGGTTTTTGCAGTCTTTCCTTCATTATTGGTTACAAGCGACACCTTACACAAAGGTCAATGAATCTAATGCAACGGATAACAAGGGTTTTAAACCATCTGTCGAACCTATAAAACTCAATTTTAGACCTCTTCCATAGACCAGTGCCCATACTACAAACCAGAGCTCCCATAGGTGCTCCAGGCCCTCTCTAGGTGCCCCCACCCAAGAATCAATCCAGATCTGTTCTCTTCAAGGCCTCTACATAGTTATTCATGTTTCCCATTTCTCCAAATCACTTCACGATGATACAGTCCAGTGAGCTCCTCTAATCAGTTGAGTCACTTCCTCACTCTTCTTGCATATTTATTTACCCCATTATGTATTGTATTTACATGTTATTCTAGATTAAATTAACTATAACATATCATCCACATTTTTAGTTAATCATTTTGGTGAACCCGACGTTTCAACACTTCCTTTTGACCATGTCATCTCCTTATCACATTATGGCTCAATCCTCTTATCCTACCTTTACACCAACTAAGGTCATAGGCATAGTTACTATTGTTGTTGATTTCATGCGTATGCATACCCAACATCCTCCTCACTTCATTACACTTAGGGCCGAGCCATCCATTAATGTAGTTACCACTCGTCACACTTGTCCTAATCCATCTACCGCTCCAATTGTGTCTATTCTTCCACCTATTACTTCGATAGATCCTCCCACTACTTCTAAGGGCTATGACATCGTTGAGCAGCAAAAAATACACCCGCTAAGATATCTCTTTATGACTTATTGCGTAATGCACCAGATTTTCGTAATATGCTAGAATAAACCCTTCATGTTATTCATATTGAAAGTGACAATTCTGTGGTGGCCTTTACACATCTTATACAGTCTCTTCGTAATTTACCACATGTTATATCTTTCACTGATGAGGATCTATCACCTTTTGCTAAAAGCAATCCATGTGCACCTTTGCTCATTATTGTTGTTGTTAACACCACTTGCATCAAATGAGTCCTCATCGATAATGGACCAAATGTCAATCTATATTCTCATTCTCTTTTAAAGTAATTGGGTATCAATGATAATCTAATTTCTAAGAATTCTACTCTCATTCGAGGTTATGATTCTACCACTCACACATGCCTAGGGACTATCTCATTACATATTTGGGTTGGGCCTAAGATTGTTCTCACTGAGTTCTATGTCATCGATGCCTCCTTTCAGTTCAATCTCTTGTTAGGTAGGCCTTGGATTCACACAATGCAAGTAATTCCATCTACTATTCACTAATGTGTCAAGTTTTTACATGATGGCTATGAACATACTATCATCGCAGATCCAGAGCCATTCAAATATTGTCACATAGACCTTATTATTGTTATTCCTATACCACCTTCACAACATATTCCATATGGTAGCCTTGACACATATGACATTGGTCATCGGTGCTTTGTAATATCCTCCTACCACTCTCAATGCTCTAGCTATTTCTACTCACACTACGACTATTATTTCACCTACGGTGTCATCTACTATTAACATTCCTTCTCCACCTATCCCAAAGACCCTCTACTACTCCATATATGGTGCCACATACCAACATATTGGATAGTGTTATACAACATGATTATGCTTACACCAATGATTATGAGGATTCTAGTGGTGAAGTTGATGCTATAGAACTTACTGATGAAGCATTAGGACAACTCAATTTTACCCCTCTTGGTGTAGATGACTCTTATTTTGAAGAAACCTTTATGGCCGATGGCCCAAGTGAATATAGGTTCAAGACCCCTCCCTCTACTAATGTTATGGTACTATATCATGGATCTGTAAACAATTTCAATGTTATTTCATCTTCTCCTCCATGGGTCACATCTTTGTTGCCTCCTTTACATGCACCTTATTTATCAACAGGACCTTTTGGTAACACATCCCCATCGATTCCACTTGTTTAGATACTATTTGTACACGTGACAATTTGGCTAGGTTTGGCATGACACTTAATGACATCTTACCACCTCTTCATTCACCACATCTTTATCATGGCTATTTTCACATTACGACAACTTATGGCTTGCGTGTCTTTCATTTGACGGTCTTTGTTACACGTACCCCTCGTGACTCTCCACTCACACTTGGACAGTCTTGGCTTGATTATATTGGCGGTACAATAGATGTTCACCACTCTTTGCTTATGTTTCCTATGCCTTTTGGCAATATCTCTATTCCTAATGGCTCTTCTTCTACTTACGTTCCAAATATCTCTCTCGATGGCATGCTCACAGTTGTCCACCGATAGCCTTTACTGATGAAGAATATGCAATAAATGTGTACACACTATGCCACAATGTGTCTTTGTATGATGCTCCTCACTTTGTCACTTACTATGTTTCGATGCTTCTCTAGTAGGTTTTGACCATGACAATGATGATCTACTTGATAGTGGTACATAATCACCTTCTCTACCATGCACTTGGGGGCATAACATTTACACATCCTCCCCCACTCATCTTAACATTTATGCATATATCATCTTTTCATTCTAAGACATCAATCTCCTAACATAGGCATACTCATCCTACATTTTAGCGACGTCATTACCCGATGACACACTCTTGTGCTTCGGTTCACACTTGAATGTTGAGGATTACTACATGTGAACCCCAAAACTACACTATAGGACTTACACACCACATCTATTCACACATCGTGTGACATACATCATACATTCTATATTTAGTCTACAACATTTGCATATTGCACCACACTTGTCCTTATCACACATGTGTCACATTTCTAATGTCTACGAGTCTAGCAATACAACTTATTCATCCGATACATTAAACTTTGAACACTCTATACATTTTTCATTGCATTCTACATTTGCATCTTTACACATTATATTCATCACATGGTTATTTGTTATCATCATGCATATTCTACATACCATATGGGTATAACATTACAACATCCTACACACTACGTGGCATATACTTTACACATCTAACATTACATCATACTCATCCTACATACTACATCGTGACATTATTCAATTGTTTTTCTACATACACATCTTACATTGCATCTCATACACCATGCATTACACATTTTATACAATACATGGTCATCTATTTTCAATACATCCTACATCATATTCTATGTGTTGTACTCACTACCCTATGACGCACTTTAGTTCATCGGTCCATACTCAACTACCGAGGGTTTACAAATCAAATGGACCTTATCCTCATCACATGTTTATCATTTAGCCTTTTATCATGTGACATTTCTAGGATAGTGACACATACTATAGGCTAAATCGTCACTCACTCTATCATCTTGTAGTGGTATACGCTTTAGGCTACATCACCAATCCCTACTATTCATCTTGTACTAATACACACTTTAAGCTAAATCATCACTCCTATTATTCATCATGTCGTGATATATGCTTAGGTTATAAGGTTCATGCACATCTCTTCTATATGTCGAATATTATCACTACACTTACACACTCATCACAACGCATTAGACACAACACACACTTTGACCATTTCTCATGACACACTCTCATTTACGGTTCATTCTTGACTGCTGAGGGGGAAAACTAAATGAACCTCACTACATATATTTCCATTCACTTAGGGAGCACGCGGATCCTATCATTCCATCTTACATTCACAACATGTCAGTTGCATATCCTGGTTGCTTTTATTCTTGTTTACTCTTGCTTTTTATGGTCACTTCTTACACATGCTATCTAGATTGCTTGTATTTCATTTATTTATACCATACATACATGTGCATTCACATCTTTTTTTTAGTTATGATCACAAATACGAGATCTCTTACACGTAACACGTATGCTCCCCTTCTACCCTTCCTACACCGGTCGTTGGGGCATCCACATTCATCTCTCATAGGTGTTATTGTTTTATTTTATACTCAAAGCACTTTACTTTATTGCTTATACATGATTTTGACATACTAGTTATCTTTCTAATATGCTAACAGTGCTTCATGTGCAACATTTGTTTGTAGGATTACTTGCTTCCATGGTTATTTCACTTGTTTGTACTTGTTTGCTTTGTTTGCTATCAGTATGTGGGCCTTGCCCTTTGTTTGGTGTGTACACTTGTTTATTGTTTGCGGCCATGATGGCCTTGCGTGTCTTGTGACATCATGAGTGATGTCCCATGTTTGCAGCTATTTTGTGTAATTTACTTTGTCTTCTTGCATGTTTACTACTTTGCTTGGTAGTTTATTCATTGTTTGTGTAACATACACTTGTCTTTTACATGCATGTTTATTTTTACTAACACTTGTTTTGGCTAGCCTTCTTGTTTGTGCGCACCTTGGAATCTATCAAGCGCATTCCCTTCCCCTTGTAGGGCACAAAGTTCATGTGGTTGGTCCTCTTTTGGGGCCGCATTCTCCTATCAAACGTCTCACGCAACTCCAAAAAGGGGGCATCATTTGGGGTTTACATTTTACACAATACTTTTACACCGGTTAAATTCAAGCACTTTCTGCCCTTAACATTGTGGGTTACATACAATAAGTGGATTTAGACCAGTCTACGAACCCCATACACAACAAATTTTAAAGGACATGGTTGTCTTTAGGATTCGGAGGAGCAATTAACGGTTGGAGGATACAACAGAATTCCTCCCAATACTTCTTCTACCGCTAGCATCGGATCACCTAAAAAACTAGAATGTACATAGATCTCTTCACACATGTTCTAGAAGCAATTAAAGGTTGGAAGATATAGTGGAATTTCTCCCTATACTTCTTCGACCTATGGCATCGGAACACCCGAAAAACCCCAACATTACAGGATATCCTTCTACACTCTCTTTCTTGACATGGATCAGGTGCACATGTTCCATTTACATCTTTCATTTTGTGTATTTTACATTTACATACTTTTACATACATACACATGCACATTTTACATAACATTTTTACACATACATACATATATATTTGACTACTTAATCGTTTTCTCCTTGCAGGTCCGACCGTATGAGAAACAAACAATCAAATGGGGGCAATAACAATGATGACAATAACAACACTTCATGTTAGCACACACACCATACTAACCATGCATGTACATGACATACATCAAGTGTGCAACACACACACGTTTCCACCCTAGGTTCACTCTCATCACTTTTTGCATTTTTATTGTTAGTTTCCATGCTCCATCATCTTTTTATCATTCCACGCTTTGTCTAGTCCTTCGGCATGCTTTCTATTTCATTATACATGGACATCAGGTATGCACTTCTATCTACTTTATGTTACCGAGAGTTCCACTCACCAACATAAAGTGGGGGAAAATGTAGTCAATAAATCACGCACTTTGGGTAATATTTAGTCCCGGTCTCATACTATTATTTAGAAGGTTTTGAGTGAAGAAAGTACTAATTAACCCCCATATTTTAGTCATCTTACTTTGTTTTCTTTTGTCATTCCCGACCTCTTACACCCACATGCCCAAATCTGTTTTGGTCATCTTCTATCATTTTATCCTTGAATTGGGCGCCCAGCTAATCTAGGGCGTCCATGAGCGCTTTGTCCCACACTCGGGTGCCCCAATCCTTTTTGAACTTTTCCGCCACTTTTTGGGCACTTTCTAGCTATTTCAGTTTCTCATCTTTTTGGTGGTCGGCCATTTCGGGGTTGATTACGAAATTAGATCAAGAGAATCCTATAAATATAAAGTTATGAGACCATAATGAGGGACCAAACACTAGTCACTATTATCATCCACCTAGAGTTGCATCCATCTAAGGCATTTAGAGATCATTTGCATTCATTTAGCTCCATCACAAGATATAAGGGTGGTACATCTGCATCACACAAGCATAAGAGGGAAGTTAATTCTATTCCATCCACCATTCTATTACATTTTCTACACATAGTTAGCTTGTTACTTCACAAAGTGTGACTAACACAAGAGCAACCTAGGGCATGCTTCACACACACACAAAACTACATTCTGGTATGGAATGTAGTGCAAATGTAGTGCTTAGTTAATAACTCCACTATTGTGGCAGGTGAGGTCGATGACGATCCTATCATATGCATTTTTATTTTTTAGGAATTGATGTTTGTTTAGGATTTCGCAGTCTTTCCTTCATTGTTGGTTACAGAGCTACACCGACACATTGCAACGAATTTGATGCAACGAGACAATGAGGGTTTCAAACCATCTGCCAAACCTATGAAACTAAATTTTGGACCTCTTGTATAGACAAGAGTGCCCACACTATAGACTGGGCACCCACAAGCGCTCCATTCCCTCTGCAGTCACCCCATTTCGAGAGAATCAGCCCAGATCTATTCTCTTTGGGGCCTTTTATAGTGCTCACATTTTCTAGCTTCAAAGTGTCTACCGAATCTATCCTCATATTTGATGATTATACATGGATTATGGCACATTTTGATATTATGTTATGATATTTGATCATTCGTGGACATGTATGATGATTTGGGCACATAGCGCCAATTTAGCTTTGACTAGTATGATAGCTCATTTCAATAGATGTCTGAATACTAACATGTTATGATGATAATTTTTTGGGCATATGATGGACATATGGTTTTGTTGCACATCTTTGTATTGTGGATTATTTGGTTATTTGGTGTTATCATACTATATCATGGATGGATGTCATTATTTGTTACTGTGATGGTTAACACATGATGAACTTATATGAAATTGTATATGTTTTTCATTTACAATTCCTTATTGATGATGTGTTAGCATAGTTAGCATGATTATACTTTGATTGGTTTATTGAGTAGTTGATTTATACTTTTATTGGACATATGTGTTTAATGTTTGCAATGAGTGTGCAGATTACAGGGGCACAAGAGAACGTGGGTTTCAAGGTGGCTACTCAAGTGTGCACAAGCAACCAATTGGGCCAAGTCCTAACCATGATTGTTGTATGAGGCCTTGTTTGAGTTTGCATGTTGATAGGGGCACCATGGGTGACTCCAAGTTTGTAATTTATTTAATTGTGTTTTATTAGTCTTGATTAACCTAGTTTAGGGGACCTAGTGGTCCCCACTTGCATTAGAGGTGTGTTTGATTAATTAAGTTTGTGTTTAGGAGGTTAGGATCACTTAAAAACCCCTTGGGTGGGCCCTACAACCTCCATACTTGTGCCAAAATTACAAACCCTAAATTGGGCTATTTTTGGCATTTTTGGAGACCCTTTTGGTTTTGGGGTTCTCTTACCATGAAAATAAGCCCTTGCACCCTACCTATAGGTAGGGGCTTCATTTTTGGTCAAATGGGAGTTTTCCCTCCCATTTGAACTCTCATAAGTCACCATCCTTGTAAGAATGGTTAGGGGAGTGTTTCTTAAAAGTTGAATGTTATTGGCTTATTATCCTTTTAAGGAATTTGGGGGAAATGCTCTTAAAGTGTGTTTATTTTATTCTCTTTTAAATTTTGGAATCTTGGGGAGGGAAGAGAGAGGGGTGACACATGTCACCCTCTCATTGGAGAGGATATTCCTCTTGTTTTTCTTTATATACATCCTCATGTAGGAGGAAAAGTTTTTCACCTTGTCATTTTTGCATTTTGATTTTGGAGTTGGAACTTGGAGCTCTTACTTGGAAGAGGATTGGAGAAGCTTAGAGTTTTGGAAAGCTTTTGGAGGTAGGATCCTTCTTTGATCCTTTAGTTGAAACTTGTTGTGTGAAACTGTTGTTGTTTTTATATGTAGATGTTAGTTGAAACTTGTTGTGTGAAACTATGTTGTATTGTTTTTGTATGTAGATGTTAGTTGAAACTTGTTGTGTGAAACTATGTTGTATGTAGTGCAAGTTATACTTGTTTTGTATACTTTATTGTTTTCTCCATCCATCATATGGTTTGATGGATTTTGGAGTTGTTTTGGGGGAAGAGGAAGGGAATTTCCCTCTTAAACATCATGGCTTTATGGGCAAGCCATGTTGGTTTCTTATATTTTATCCCCTCGTATGGTTTGAGGTGGGGAAATTGGTTCATATAGTTTTAACTCCTTCCCCATCCTTAGAAAGGAAACCTAGTGGGTTTAAAAATCCTCCCAAGGAGGAAATTTGGTGAATGGGAGGAGAGATAAGGATGGGTGTTTATTATGGAGAGAGAAGGAATATTTTGGAGATATTATTCATGTGTGCTTCCTATGGTTAGATCACACATCTTTGGTTCTTTTGGATTTCTCATCCACTCTTCCCCATTTGTGGGAAAACATGGAGTTTTCTCACCTTGTGATGTGGCTTCTTTTGGGTTTTTATTGTGTGTGTGTGTGTGTGGTTTTAGCTTTGTGGTGGTTTTTTTTTTTCCCTTACCCTTCTTGTGCACACTTGAGGAATTCTTGTCCTCTCTCCCATGGGCTTGGGGGAGGCTAGCATGTCCTCCAAACTTTGGAAAGGCATGTAATGATGCCTATAGGTTGGGTGGTAAATCAGGCCTTTCTCCTTGTGTTTGAAGATCTTTTGAAGTGCAAAACATGAAGATTCTAGTTTGAAGATGGTGGAGCATTCTTGGATACCTTGGCATTTATTTGCCCAAGTTGGGAGAGTTTTCTTCTTGATCTCTTTTGGCTATTGTAATATCATGTTGTTTGCTCCTTTGTAAGCCTTCCATATGGGATATGGATTGTAGTTTTGAAAACAACTAGTGTTGCAATAGTATTGTGTACCCTCTTCAATCATGGAATGGAGCCTTGTGAAGTCTTACATGGTGCATTGTTGGGTATATTGTAGCTTGCTTCATATTTTTGTAACAATCTCAAACTTTAAGCCTTCTTGTGATATATAACCTTGCATGGTAAATGTTGAAAGAGCTTTGTATTTTTGAAAATAAATGGAATGATTAATTTATTTGGTTTCTTCTCTTGTATGAAGGGTTTATGTGTTGAAATTTTTAGCCTTTCATAGCGAAGCAAGATTTTACTCTTGTTGTAGGAGTATAGAGGCATTACATCTTACTTTCCTTACATTGAAAGAATCTCAAACTCTTGCCACATGTGTATTGGTATTCATTGCAAAATGAGAAAGATTGATTTTATTTTGAGACATTCTTGAGAAGAAATATGGTTGAATGGTAATGTTGGTCCTTACATGGTTGAAGTAATTTTGGTCTTGTTTGTGTTATATTGTAATCTTTGTAAAATGAATGTTAGAAGTAAGATTGAAACTCTACTTGTACTCCAAAAGAGAAACTTCTTCCACTATGTATGTTAAAAATCTGGTCATGGTTTCAAAGTGGAAGTACATTGGTTGAAATGAATTCATAGTGCTATTTTTACTTGTTTCTTTAATAGCCTCCAATATGGAAATTAAATGAATCATTTTATATAAATATAGGAAATCATATATTCCCTTTAAGGGTATTTAGAGATGCACATACACCTATAGTTCTTCTTTGAAAACTAAACTAACAATTTTGTGAAAAGAATTGTTAAATATATTTGTTACATTGACTTAGTTTATCAAACTATAATGTATATATATATTTAAATACATATATAAACATATATTTAAATACATACACACACACACACACACACACACACACACACACACATATTTGTATATATATATATATATATATATATATATATATATATATATAATAGTCTAGGAGATCTAGTTGACTGTGAAGTGTGTGTTGTTTATATATCTAGAAAGTAGAGAAAAATTTGTCATCATATGAGCTGGTAGAAATATATTAAAAAAATTTAAACCGAAATCTTTTATGCTGTGAAGGTGATTTTATATATGAGCAAAGACCATTGGTCACAAACCCTTATGGCTCCCTCATGTCCACCTACCTCATGCCCACCCCCCACACTACCCACACTCCACGACCACCCCCTTCTCCATCTCCCACCCCCTCATGGTTGTCGCTTCAACCCTATCCTACACCTTTAAAAACAAAAAGAAATTTAAAGAAAACTTATTAACAAGAAAAGAGAAGCCCTAAAACTTTTTGTGAATTATGGCTAGGGAAATGTTGGAGTTAACACACCATTTGTATAGGTATATTTATCGATCCAAGGATAAAAGCAATCAATACGGAAATAAACAAGAAGAAACAATACACAAGATTTAACGTGGTTCACCTAGTGTGGGCTACGTCCACCAAGAAATAACCAATTTATTATCACAGAGGAAATACAATGAAGATTTGCAATCTTCCACACCTTCTTGGATGTCTTGTACTTTCTTCTCTACAAATTTCTCTTTTTCTCTCTAAAGGAAACTTCTCTTAATTCTCAATGAATTCTCTCTTTCTAAAACCCTAGCTTTATGCTTATATATGCATCTACAATCTTAGGGCACTTTAGCTATGCAATTACAACCATTAGATTCACTTTACAACTAAAGATAGATCTAATTCCTGCAACTTAATTATAATAGTCATACACAGGAAATCGATGCCGATTAGCCTTAACCGATGCCGATTAGCCCTAACTGATGTCGGTTCCTCCTTGCCTGACCGATACTGGTCCATAGGTGACTGACGATGGTTCGCCGATTGACATCGATTCTGTGTTTTCCAATAAGTCTGTAAAAGCATGTCAGTGAAGCAATTAAGCTCCACAACTCAACAATCTCCCACTTGGAGATAAATTGTTGCATTATACCATACAAATCCTTCCTCTTATCCTTTCCTTGGCTTGTTTCTCCCTCCTCAAGTCTCAAACTTGAAGACCAACAGAAGTGGAGTGTAGATCTAACTTCTCCTTTGCCAATGGCTTCGTTAGCATATCCATAGGATTTTCCTTTGTATGAATTTTCTCTAACTTCAGCTGCCCATCCTCCAATACCTACCATGTGAAGTGATATCTCAACTGAATGTGTTTCATTCTAGAATAAATTTTGAGTTCTTTGTCAGATGAATCACACTTTAACTATCACTGTATAATCTGCAATCATCTTTCTCATTTCCCAACTCTTCCATGAACCTGCTCATCCATATCATCTCCTTGCTAGCTTTTGTAGCTACAACATACTCAGCCTCTGTAGTAGACAGGGCCACACCATTCTGCAATCTAGAAATCTAGATAACTGTCGTGCCACCTACTGTAAAAACATATCCAGTGGTGCTCCTCCTACCATCTAAATCACCAGCCATATCTGAATCCACATAGCCACGTAAATAAGTATTTGACCCTCTATAACATAACTACATGTTGGATGTCCCTCTCAAATACTTGAGAATCCATTAGACTACTTTCTAATGCTCTTTACTTGGATTAGCCATAAATCTACTCACAACTCCCACTTCCTATGTAATGTCTGTCAGTACAAACCATAGCATACATCAAGCTCCCAACTGTTGAAGCATATGAAACTCATGCCATGTACTCAACCTCCTCATGTGATGTAGGACACTGATCTTTGCTCAATTTGAAGTGTCCAGCCATAGGTGTACTTACAGGTTTTGAATTTTGTAAATTAAACCTTTCCAACACCTTATTGATATAATGCTCCTGAGACAAATACAACTTCTTGTTCTTCTTGTCTCTATGAATTTGCATGCCAAGGATTCTCTTTGCAGCTCCCAAATCCTTCATTGTAAATGTGTGAGCTAGCTTTTATTTAAGCTCACCAATGTCCTACATACTAGATCTTACAATAAACATATCATCCACATATAGTAACAAAATAATATAGCTCCCATTTCCAAGCATCTTGAAATAAACACAATGGTCATATTCACATCTCAAATAACCATGCTCATGCATGAAACTATCAAACCTCATATACCATTGCCTTGGAGCTTGTTTGAGCCCATATATGATCTTTTTCAATCTATACACAAGTTTCTCCTTACCCTTGACTTCATACCCAAGTGGTTGATTCATATAAATCTCTTCCTCTAAATCACCATGAAGAAATGTCGTCTTGACATCAAGTTGTTCTAAATGAAAATCCTCTACTACAACTAAATGCAATACAATATGAATAGAAGTCATCTTAAAAGGAGAAAAATTCACCAAAGTCAATACCTACTTTTGTGTAAATCCCTTTACTACAAGTCTTGCCTTGTATCTCTTATGTCCACCCTCTTCTTCCTTGATCCTCAGAAACCACTTGTTCTACAATGCTCTTTTACCCGTTGACAACTTACCAAATTCCATGTCTGGTTCTGCTCTAAGGAGTCCATCTTCTCATCCATGTCATGCTCCCAAAGCTTATGGGATTTATCCCGCACATTTCTTCTTCAAAGCTTTTTGTTCACCACTATCACCAATAATAAATAAGACAAGGGAGGTGAAAATATGTCTAGAGGTCTACTTACCCTTTGTGACCTTCTCACTGAGATTTGGGGTGTCGAAGGTGCAATCTTCTCTTCCTATAGATTTGTATCTACTTCTAACATGACCGTGACGATGGTCACCTGATTGTCTAAATCTTCTGAATCGATGCTTGCTACAGGGGACCGTGTGGTCAAGGGTAAACCACTGATACTCTTCTATGTAAACTCCTAGGTGTTAATTTTAAATCTGAGAGTTCATTTTCATCCACAAACTTCTCCATCAATTCACCTTTAGGTACCAAAACTTGATCCTATACATTCTCTTTTCATTCCAATCAATTTCATGACTCATAATTATCTTATAACATTCTAAATCCTAAAATTGGAATCAAATCACCATAGCCATAACCAATGAAAGTACATCTTTTGGATTTAGCATCCAATTTCTTTCTATTTTCCTTATCAATATGCACAAAATCTTTTGAGCCAAATACTCTAAGAAAAGAAAGATCTACCTCTTTTCCAGTCCAAACTTCTTCTAGTATTCCACCATTCAATGCACTTGAAGGTCCACGGTTAATCAAATAAATCGTCATGTCTACTACTTCCACCCAAAACTATAAGGGCAATCCAACATGTATCATCATGCTTCTAGCTTGTTCCATGATTGTCTTGTTCATTCTCTTTCTGCAACACCATTCTCCTGTGGTGTTCTAGGAACCATCATTTCTCTGTGTATTCCATTTACTGAACAATAATCATTGAAAGCCTTGTCTTGCAGCAAAGTACTCACCACCATTGTCAGATCTAAGGCACTTTAACTTTGAATTTGATTCATTTTCCACAAGGGCTTTCCATCTTTTAAAAGTTTCAAAAACATCATATTTACAATTTATACAATAAACCCATACCTTTCTTGTGGCATCATCAATGAAAGTAACATAGTATTGGGATCCTCCATGAGAAGCTACCTGGGTTGGTCCCCACACATCTGAGTGTACAAGCTCTAATTTATGCTTCTTCTTTGTTGCCCCAACTTTGAGAAATCTCACTCTCTTCTACTTTCCAAAAATACAATGCTCACAAAAATCAAGATCTACACATTTCAGATCTAATAACTTACCCTTTGCCTTTAAGATTTGCATTCCCTTTTCACTCATATGGCCTAGCCGATTGTGCCACATGCTTGTATCTAAATCTGAAGTAGATAGAATAGAAAAAGAATCAGTAATACAGGTAGATAAATACAATGATCCTACCTTATTTCCTCTTGCTATAATAAGAGATCCCTTGGTAACTTTTCAATATTCGACTTGAGAGCGTAACCATGCAACCAGTTTCACACAATTGTCCTGTATAAATTAGATTTCTTTTGAGGCTTGGAACATGCCTCACATATTTCAATATCCATGTATTTCCATTCTGAAATTTAAGATGAACTTCACCTCTACTAGTAATAATGCATGGTTCATCATCTCCTAAATAAACATGCCCAAAATTACCCTAGACATAATTTCTGAAATAGCCCTTATTAGGGGTTGCATGGAAAGAAGCTCTTGAATCTAAAACCCATGACTCAATTTTATTATCCAAGGAGAGAATTAGGGCATCTTGCATTACCTCTTTTGTAACAACATTTTCCTCTTTACCTTTTTTTGGTACATTCTCTTTGTTTTCCTTGAACCAACAATCCTTCTTTACATGACCTTTCTTTCCACAATTCCAGCAGATTATACCTCTACCTCTAGATTTAGATCTTCCATTCTTAGACTTTGATTTCTCATTATTCTTACTCTTAGATCTCTCCTTCTACCTTCCCTTGATTTCTACATTCAAAGCATTCCCAGATGATGATTCTCTTGTACTTTTCCTGCTTATTTCTTCATTCAGGATTATACTAATCACATCATCAAACTTTAAAACATTAGTAGCAGACATTGTAATACTAACAACCATTACCAAGATATCCCATGATAAAGAGAATAATAATAAAATTTCTTTCACTTCATCCTCAAATGGAATACTAACAAATTTTAATTGATTTACAATAAATCAGAAATCATTCAAATGACTTAATGCAGATCCTCCTCTTCTTGCATCTTTAAATTAAATAATTTTTTCATCAAATAAACTTTATTTGAAGCACTAGGTTTTTCATATAGATTTGCTAAAGATTTCATTAACTCTACTGTAGATCCTGCTTCAGTAATATTCGAAGCCACAGATGTCTTTAGGGCTTCAATCTTATAGATCCCAGAGCCTTTCTATCAAGAATTTTCCATTCTTCATTAGTCATCTTTGCAGGTCTTGCCTTCTCATCCAATGGTAAGTATAAATCTTTTTGATACAAATAATCCTCCACCGCATCTTCCATAATAGATAGTCATGGCCGTCAAATTTATCTACTTTGAATTTTCCTTCTTCTCCCATTGCTTTGCTCCCACTCAATCAAAAATCCCTTTATGAGTAAATTTGTCAACACACACAACCCTCAAACAAAGATGCTCTGATACCAGTTATTGGGGTTAACACACCGGTTGTACAAATATATTTATCATATCTAAGCATAAAATTAATCAATACGGAAATAAACAAGAAGAAACAATACACAAGATTTAACGTGGTTCACCTAGTGTGGGCTACGTCCACCAAGAAACAACCAATTTATTATCACAGAGGAAATATAATGAAGATTTGCAATCTTCCACACCTTCTTGGATGTCTTGTACTTTCTTCTCTACAAATTTCTCTTTTTCTCTAAAGGGAAACTTCTCTTAATTCTCAATGAATTATCTCTTCTAAAACCCTAGTTTTATGTTTATATATGCATCTACAATCTTAGGGCACTTTAGCTATGTTATTACAACCATTAGATTCATTTTACAACTAAATATAAATCTAATTCACGTAACTTAGTTATAATAGTCACGCACAGTGCAATCCATACCAATTAACCTTATTCGATGCCAATTAGCCCTAATAGATGTTGGTTCCTCTTTACCTGACTGATATTGGTCCATGGGTGACCGAAGGCAGCCAACCGACGCGTCGGTTCATGTGTATTCCATCAAGTCTATAAAAGCATTCCAGTGAAGCAATTAAGCTCCACAACTCAACATGCAAAGTAATAAAAAGAAATTTTAATATTTGGCTAGAATATGGGATAAGACCCAATGATTTTTCCCCTTTATGGGAATTTATAATGTGGTAAAAGAATGTTTATACGTGGGGGCATTTTATAATATGACTTAAGCCATTTAGGATAAATTAAAGTATAAGAAAATAATAAAAGTGGTTTCCCCCTAAGGAATTTACCTACATAATAATAAGATAGGATAGGAATTTGTTAATAATAATAATGATGATGATGATGATGATGATGATGATGATGATAATAAGGTCGTAATGTCAATATGCCCTTATAACCCCATTGCTTATATCCGTTAATACTTTTGATAAGTATCGTAATGTAATTTTAATCGTAATATTACAACAAGGTAAAGTGTTAGGTTAGTGCATTATGTGCATATAATTGACCCTACAACATTACATATAGAGTCATGATTTTATACAAAATAGCATTATAATGAGTATGAAGGCTAACCTATAACGAAATAAAAACATCGTGACGATTGTAAATTTGATTATAGGTTATATAATTAAAACTCGTAATAATTATCATAGGTAAAGTTAATGGACATAAAAAAACAATGTAATTGGCTTTTAATACCTTTACACAAAGTGGTTCCTACTTCCTGTTTCTCCAGTCACTACGCGACACGGTCTAGCAAGCTTGTCTAATCAACTGAGTCACTTCCTCACTCTTCTTACATATTAGGGTTTTTACTTTCACTAGATTAGTTGTTTGGGTCATTTCCATATTTATTTACTGTATTTATTTTCTTTATTTGCATGTTGTTCTAGATTAGATTAACTATAGTATATAATCCACATTTTTAGTTAATCACCGGATAACCCTCAAACAAGTGGTAGTAGGGTAAGTGAAGCAAGAAATCAGATTGTGCATGTTGATGAAGAAGAAAGTGTGGGATCACCATCACACATAGAAGAACCTAAAATATGAGAGGCATTGATGATGATAAGAGTATTGCTGAAACCAAGCCAAGAAGTTGAAGAACCAACCCAAAGAAGAACCTTATTCAAGACAATGTGCAAGTCTAAAGGTAAGTGTTGTAAGCTCATTGTTGATAATGGTAGCATAGACAATTTGGTGTCTTCTGAAATGGTAGAAAAGATAAAATTGCAAAAGTTGATACATCCTAAACCATATAGAGTGTATTGGGTTCAAAGGAATCATCAAGTGTTGGTAAATGAATAGTGTCTTGTAAGTTTTCAAATTGGTAGTTATAAGGATGAGGTTCTTTGTGATGTGATGCCCATGGATGTTTGTCATGTCTTACTTAGAAGACCTTGGCAGTTTTATAGGAGAGTTATCCATGATAGTAGGGAAAATACATACACTCTAATGAAGAATGACATTAAACACACACTAAACCCTCTCAAGGACAACAATGCATGGAATGAAAGCTACTCAAGAGTCATGTTGATGAGTGCAAAGATTATATACAATGAAGAGAGATGGTCTTGAAACATCAAAACTACAAATTGAAACGAAATGTGACAAGATGGAAAACAAGGAAAGTATAGTCAAAATACTATGGCAATGGTTAAGTGTGGAAGAGGAATACCAAAATAATATTCAAAGGAGAAGAAGCAAGGAAGATGGTAATTGTGAACTTGTAGACCTTGTAGTCATTTTTGCACCCCACTAAGAACAAGGGAACCTCATGCGCGTGGCCTATCACCCAACGGGCGCTGGGCACTCACCCGAGGCATGCGAGAGGGAGCCGAGTCTCTCTTTTATGTGAGTTCAGTGGAAGGCATGCTCATGATCTTGACTTAGTGATTTAAAAGACATGAAAAAGCTATAGAGCTCAGAACGGACTTCTATACCCTTTCAGTCATAATAAAAGAAAAGTGTGCAATAGAAGTAATAGAACTAGGAAGTTGTAAATCCACCATTATTCATAGCATTCAAGTAAGATTCATGATTATACAAGAACAAAAGTACAATAGAAATATGTAGGTAATACAGAGAAAGATTCTTAATACATTTTTAGGCAACCTTATCACATTCATTCATAGTATTACTTATAAAAGATTACGTAAAGCGGCAATGTAGTCATGCACCATGTGTGGATCCATACATGTATTCTCACAAAACAAAATTTGCATTCCCCATTTCCCCATTACATCCTTGCTGGAATCCTTTACCCATTTTCATCCCATAGTTCTTGCAGTAATTCTATAGAGCTCCACTACCTCACTTTTGTCCCTTTTCTTTGCCAAGGGTGCATGTATAAATAGGCCTCTGAGCTCTAACAAACTCCTTTGTAGCCTCAGATCTGGCCCCAAGTGTCAAGGTGTGGGTCACCCCGGGTGCATGCCTCTCTATGTCATGATTAACTTTTGGATCTTTCTATCGCAAGGTATATTCCTTCTAGGACACCCTATCGCCAGGCTGGAACCTTATCCAAATGGAACACGTTCTTCATGTGTCCTACCCAAAAGGCCAAAAATGGCTAAGTCCCGAATTGTTCTTCACACGGTGCACACGCCCTAGGTTCTCCAAGAAGCCTTTTGAATACCCCTACGCACCTTAACTTGCACGCTTCTTCCAATGCCATGTGCGCCTACGCACCCTTAAGATTTGGAAGCTATGATAGGGGCCCAACATTACCCCACACTTCACCTGTTCTCCGCCCTCGGGAACCTTCTCAAAGAATGCAGTAAAAAAATAATGCAAGGCCTTGCCTTGGAAAAGAATGGGGGAATAATAAAGAATGGGGAAGAGAGAGAATAGGGGAAAATTTCCTAAAGAAGAAGGGGAAAAATTTTCGGAGGTCGACCTCTAGTGTACTTGTTGACACTAAAATTTTCCTCCATAATTTCTATTTCATTAATGTATGTATTAGGAATAGGATGTTGTTAAGTATAATTAGTAGTAGCGTCGATAGAAGATAACAGTCTTTGACGATGCAGTGCCAATAATGTGGAGTACGGTAACAATCAAAGTACAATAGGAATGTTGTAAAAAGTAAATATTTGTCGTAAGTGGTCCTTAAGTAATGTTAAAATGTCAAAGTTTGGGTAATTAGAGAAGTAGGGTCTACATGATTAGGAATTAGAAATATTATATTGGTAATAAGGACAAGGAGTGAGGTCATAAATATTTTGTGTATTTTATTTGTAAAAAGTCTAAAAATGTGGAACCCATGTAAAATGATAAGGTTTATCTTATCTTAAAAGATAAGCTTACATGTACAGATAAGAGTTAAGGTATGGAATATGATTCGTCAGAGTGGATTTCTTATCCTATCTTAGAGATAAGATGGATAAGCCTGGAAGTTCTATAAATAGAGAGGCCACCCCCCTCATTTAGCATAGAAGGAAGTAGTGAGAAATATTGTAGGAAGTGTGCGAAGGAAGCCATCAGTTTAAAGGTGTGTTGAAGAAGTCATTAAGAGGTGTAATTGTAAAGTTTCTCCCATAGTATTGGTGGAAGGCAAGTGAAGTCAATAACACTTGAAGTACCTCATGGGTGAGATTGTAACAATTTCATGTTAATATTATAATTTACTTTGATATTTCAGATTTGTCATCATTCCGTCTTATCATAGTCGATGGTATTCTTATGTTATGTTGTTGTTTTGTTTCAGTTACATCCACCAAACTAAAGGTCATGTGCATTAGTAAATAATCATAGCGAGGAGTTCCCGGTGAAGAATTATCATAGTCTTAGGATTGGTGATGACATACTCCAAGCGCTAACTTCCTCCTGCGCTTTAGTGTAGATGTCGCCAACCAAGGTGCTCACCTCGTCGAAGGTTAGCCCTTCCCCTTGTGTGGTAATGGTTTCCACCACAGTCTCCAATTCTTTAGCGTGATCTTCCAGGCATCCATCTTCCTTGTGATGACCTTGTAGAGCTCTTTTAGTCAGTTTTGATTGAGACTCGTCGGTTCTCAATGGCTTCGGATTTCTTTTCTACTTCGGCTATGATCCTTTCCCACTCAGCTCTATTGCCCTTATTCTTTTCTCTGAATTCCTTCAACTCAGCTTTGTCACTGGCAAGCAGTATGCTTGTCACTTTGTCTTGATCTGCGTAATGGTCATAAGCGGCCCCGCGTTTATGAAGTTGTTCTTACGTTGGTGAGCACCTTGTTGTATTCGGCCACGAGCGCGACGACCTTCAACTTGTCTTCTTTCTCCAAGTGTGCTGCTACCTCTTACTTCGACTCTAATGTCGGGGTTACCTCTCCATGGTGAGGATATGAGTCAAGTCCTCTAGACATTCCAGGAGGATCTATACTTTTACGCGGGAGGGTTAAGGTCCGGGTGCTTTGTGATAATCGATTGGGAGATGAGCTCCACCTTCTTGGAAACTTTGTGTACCCTGGCCTTTTCCTCCTGAAGCTCCCTCTGCAGTTGAGCGCTGATTAATTTCTCTAGGCTGAGATCCTTCGTTACCTTCACCACTTCTTCCTTCCTCTTTTCCAACAGGTCCTCCAAGACTCTAACCTTGTCATTCCTGCCGAAGAGCCTAGCCTCGATAGTTGTTGTGTTTTTACAATGGGTTTGTCCCCCTTTCCTTCGGATAGCTTTAATACCTCTCCTTGGTTAATCTCAAATTCAAGCTCATCGAGGTGGGAGTCGAATGCCCATGATAGCATCTTCCTCATTCGTGGGTATCCACCCTTAGGGTCAAAGGACTCCATGGCGGTGAGCTCCTTGGTGGGCACAAGATACTTTGGAAACACACGCACAAAACTTTGTTGGGGTCATCAATGTAACCCATCATTGTTCTTCCCCCTTCCGCATGTTTACTTCCCATGTGCATGCCCTTGGGAATAGTTACCGAAAGAGTTGGGCCTTTTGTGCTACCCACACTCTTCTCCCTTTTCTCTTCTTTGAATTTACCGAGCACTAGCTCCACGCTGCTCCAACTCCTCTTGACCAGGGTATTGATTATTTTCTCTACCTCCCTTGTCGCCTTCTCATTCACCTCCTCCTAAGTGAGCTTGGGCATATCTAGCTCCTTGGTACTAGCTCCTTCGCTCCTCTCTTCACTACGCGCGCCTTCCTCCCTTTGGGCACCCTTCCTCCTTACAAAGATGAAGGCATCATTTGTATCCTCTGCTTCCTCTCCCTCCGAGTCATGGACATCAATTGGCTCTTGATCCACCTCCAACTCTTCCCCTTCAACATCATCCTTTTCACCTAGATAGGCGTTCGGGTCATCTGCATCTTCAGACCCTTGTTCCTCATTCCTTGTTCTTCTTCCTTTTTAGAGAAATCTGGAGTTGGGGATGTTGTCTTCTCTTCATCTGAGGGTCCTTCAGGGGATGGTGGCTTCGCAAGCTCTGGGGTCTTCTCCCTGACCACCGTTCTTCTCTTCTTTCTGACGTAGGTACTCGCCCATGTGTACCTATGTTCTGCCTCTCCACCACCCTTTATTCTTCCTCTTCTTCTTCTTCTTCTTCTCTCTCCTTGCACTTTGGCGCGGGCTTCTTTCTTCCCATGGGGTCACCTGGAATGGATATCTCATTTTCCAAGTATGCGCCCTTTTCAAACTTCAGCCTTATGTGTAGGTAGATCTTAGCAACAACGCTCTCGAAATGGGTAAGGTCATGGGCCTTACAATGTGTACATCCTGAGATACGTATCTTTCAACGTACACATGCTTCCCTGGGTAGACCATCTTCTTTCTCATCTCTCTGTGTTCACTGTCAAGGGTGGATAGGTCAAGTCTTAATTTCAACTCCTTATACATGTTTACCCCTGCTTGGAAGAATTGGGCAGTGAATGAGAAGGGGAGTTTGCACTGGGACTCAATTGCTGTCCATCGGGATGAATCTACCAATGTAGAAGTCTTGGTATACCGCGAACTCGGTTCACCTTCGATCCACATGCGGGAGTTGTTGTTATGGGATCTGTCATTCCACCCGAATGCATTCCTGAGGTGCGTATACCATTTATCCAAGCGCACCTTGTGCACCCCTGTCATTGACTCACAAGTATACTTCTGGAACCTAGTCCACGGGTGAAGGGTCTTCATCGGGTACTCCCATACAAACTTATCAGATGCATCCAACACCCTGATCTCTGAGAACACAATGGTTAATAGAATGTTCCCAAATAATATCTTCCCTCTGTTCTCCACGCTACTTATGATCTCGTCTGCTATGTACTGGGAGATGTTGTATATGGTGCCCTCCATGACCTTTCTATAGACATTCAACTAGGGCTTGCTCACCTGGGTCCACCTCTCTTGCCCATTCAACTTGGAAACGAGGTGCACGGCCATTTTCATCACCGGATCATTGATATCCGCGACATCGTAGTACCTTGATCCCTTCTTATAATCTTAGGATGCAATGGTTTCTTTAATTGCCTCCTCATCCTAGAGGTCATCTATGATCACGTCCCCTTTATAACTTAGGCATGTAAAGTGTGAGATTAACTAGGGAGTTATGTGCATTTTGTGCCCTGCGAAGTAGAAGAAATATTCGTGCACACGCGTCATTAACCACTGGTACAGGCACTCGGGCTTCCCAAAGTATGGTAATTCATAAAGCTAGAGAAGCCCTGCCTTCTCCATTTTCACCTTGACTACGTCGTTGTAGATCGGCATCCCGTCAGGTGTTCGTTTGTTTGTGGGGCGCACCAGCTCCAGCGCCATTTCCTTCACAATTATACTCAACCGGTGATTGTAATCGATTACGGTCATCTGTCTGATATGGGACTCCCACTCTTGCCCTAGCAAAACCCCATCTAGGTATTGCATCTCTGAGTACCATTCCTCATTGGTATCCAAAGGGATTTCTTCTTCTTTCTTCTTTCCTTTTCCCTTACCCTTTCCCTTCTTGGATTGTCTCAGAGCTTATCAATTGGTTTTGTGGCCGTCATTTTACCCTTGCTTTCATTCCCTGGTTACTTTTGAGTTATTTGAGAGTTTTCCTCGCGTGCCCCGTGCCCTAGAGTACAAACCCTAATTTATGATTTTCCTCCTTCGATCACAACACCCCATACACCTGTGGATCACTTTTGCTCCGGTTTGTAGATCTAGCGGACTGATTGCGCATGAGTTTTTGAGATTTTCCTTCGCATGAGTTAGCTCTCGAAACCCTAGCTCTTGAAAGAAAATTATTCTCCTTGTTTTCACAAAGTAAAATAATGAACTGCCCATCCTTGTATTTATAGCTTTTCCCACTTTTACGCATTAAAGGCTAGGCTACCTACCACCGTACGACAATATTTAATGCGGCATTTTTAAACAAACCCGACTTCAGTGCTTTTCCTTGCACGCCCAATCCTTCGCGACAAGTTTTTCACCCGCGCCTAATCCTTGTGTGAAACTGCTTCCACCCGCACCTAATCCTTGCGCAAAAACTTTTCCAACCTTCTGCGCAAAACAATCCATCTTGATAGAAGACTCTTGTGCACATGTTACCAGCGCCAAAGGCACCTCTTCCATCCTCATGATTCTTGCTTTCACCTACCTCGTGTTTTTGTGCTTTCTCCTTGTACGTGGATTTCCCATGTAACCTTATTTTGCCACCCATCTGCCTTCTTTTCTCCTAATGTATTTTTTTTAATGGGGCCAGTTCGAACGGTCTACCAACCCAATCCTCCTACAGAATAACTTCATGCTTCTCTTTATCTCCTCACCCCACACTAAAACGATGCGCGGTCCTCTGCGCATTCATAAGTCAAAAATTAATAAGGTTACCGCGCCCAAGGCGCAAAACAAGACAACAATGTGAAAGGGAAATACAAGAAAGGAAATGCATGAAAGGAAATTCTAAACTAACTGGCAGAACTACCTTATTTACAAACACCAAGAAGCATTATTTATGGTAGGGCTTCAACCTATTCCCATTAAAATGTCTAGGTAATTTTGTTCCATCCAGCGCTTATAATCGACACGTGCCTGAATCAAGGATGTATGAAATTACATAAGGACCCAACCAATGCACTTTCAACATTCCAGGATGGCGTAGAAATTTTGAATCATATAGCAATACCATTTGGCCAACCTCAAATTGTTTGTTCTTAATGTGGCGGTCATGCCATGCCTTTTGCTTAGCTTTTTCAGTTGTTTGGCTCCATCTTACTAGTGAGCCTTTCATCCAACTTCATCAACTCATCTATTCTCTCTTCCAGTGCTTGTTAATCATCCAATCCTCCTGACATGCGCGCTATACGCATCGATGGTAGCATAAATTCAACCGGTAAAACAACCTCCACACTAAACACCAGTTGAAATGGTATCACCTTGTTCAACCTTTTATACATTGTTCTGTATGCCCAAAGGACTGCTAACACCTTGTCATCCCAATCCTACCTACCCACGTCACATATCTTAGTCAATGTGTGACTAAGGATTTTGTTAAAAGTCTCTGCAGTCCCATTTGCCTGAGGGTGATAAGGGGTAGTCTTGTGATGGGCTACCATGAATTCTGCCAATAGAATCATGATTGTTTCATTTAAGAAGTGAGTGCCCCTATCACTTGTTAAAATTAATGGGCACCCATACCTCACGATAATGTTCTCCCACAAAATCTAGCTGGGTCTGGCTGCGGTGCGATCTTAGTGGGTGCGGCCTCACCTTGTCAGATAATCAGTACAGTAATGATATACCGCGAGTTAGTCCTTCACGTAGCTGGTGAGATTGGTCTGACAAAATCTATTGCCCATTTCTCAAAAGGTTCTACACTAGCGATGGGGCACAAGGGCATCTCATCCCTTCTTCCAGTTTTCCAAGGCACTGGCAGTGGTCACAGGCCTTGCAAAACTCAATACAATCCTGGTGAATCATCTCCCACCATAGTCCAGTGACTAGGATCTTGCGCGTGGTTGCATTCCCTGCATAGTGTCCTCTAGCAATCCCACCATGGGCTTCTTCTATTATAGCTACGCGTTCATGTTCTAATACACACCGGCGCAAAACCTCATCACGACCCATCTTATACAAATCCCCATTGATCAACATGAAGGGCATGGTGCGTATGGCTAACCTTTTCCTTTCCAGAGCATTCATCCCTTTGGGCGCCACACCTTCCTTGAGAAAAATGACAATGTCTTCTAATTTTGAGGCGCACACCATAACTGAATAGTTGTGCATCTGGCATGGATTCCTCGATACTCACGTCGTCCTCTCCCGAATCAATCCTTGATAAATGATCTAGCCCACAATTGTTCTTTCCCGATTTTACCACCACTTTGAATTCGAATTCCTAAAATAAAAGTACCCAACGACATATGCACCCTTGTAACACTGCTTTGTTTACTAGATACTTCAAGGCCATATGGTCAGTGTAGAATATGAAGGAGTTGCCAGTAGATATTGTCTAAATTTGTGGAGCATGTAGATCATTGACAATGCCTCGCGCTCGGTCGTTGTATAATTTTGCTCTGTTGGTGTCAACTTTCTACTTGCAAAACACAAGGGGTGATCAACAATCCCTCTCTGGTTGAGCAAGGATGGCTCCCATTTTGTACTAGAGAAATCGCGTGGACATGGAAAGGTTTATCCCATTAGGGGGAATCATAGAATCGGTGCGGTGATAAGCCTTTCTTTTAGAGTGTCAAATTCCCTCTTCTGCGCCTCTCTCCAATGAAAGGCACTCTTATGTCTGAGCAATATTTCCAAAGGCACGATGATCTTGGTGTATCCCTTAATGAACTTTCTGTAGTACCCAGTGTGTCCAAGAAATCCAGCGCTTTGCACTTTGGGCTTGTAGGCCCCCTAACCCTACAATAAGCTCACCGAACTTTTGCGGGATCCACCAGTAAGCCCTCTTTGCATATGATATGTCCCAACAACATTCTAAAAGGAGTTGCAAAGATACATTTCTTGATGTTGAGGGAGATCCTCAACTGCCGACATCTTTCAAAAATCAACCTCAAGTTATCACAATGGTCCCTTACCAATCCATACATTGTCCAATCATCCAAATATACCTAAAGGAACTTGTGGATGAAGTCCTTAAATACTTGTACTACTATGCGCGAAAATACAACAGTGCATTCTTTAGCCCAAAGGGCATGACTGTGTATGCAAAGCTTCCCCACTCGGTGGCGAAAGTTGTCTTTTCTTGGTCTTCCTTGGAAATCCTTACTTGGTGATATCCCGAGAATCCATCCGTAAAGGAATAGACCTTGCGCCTAGCAACTCCTTCCAAAAATCTTCAATAAAGGGGGTGGGAAAAGGATCTATGATACAAATAGTGTTTAATTCCCTGTAATCCACACATATCCTAATCTTCCCATCCTTCTTTATGCTGATCACCATTGGACTTATCCACTCTGATTCCTCCACAACCTCAATGATACCAGATGCTATCATCTTGTCTAGCTCTTCTTTAACCCTCACGCGCATGTTGGGATTCATCCTATAAGGCCTCTTCCTGACCAAGGCACGCACCATCTTTCAATTTATCCTCATTTCCCCCAATGAATGGTGGATTCCTTTCAACTCATGGTATCCGTGTGGGAATAAATCCTCAAATTCGTGCAAGAGATCGATGATCTTTGATACTTCCTTGTCCGACCAGTAGTCCCCAATGATAGCTTCCTTGGGCTCCTCTTTCGAGCCGATGTTAACTTTCTTGGTTTTGAGTGGTTCATGATACGCGCACACATGCATCCGCACTATCAACTACTTCACGCGCCCAACCGAATGGTCAACATTCAGGCTTTCCATCTCCTCTCCATCAACAACGTATACTATCTTTCCTTTCTCCTTTTCAGCACACACACGCTCAAATTGTATGTCTTCTTGGTTCCTCCTCTTCAAACCGTGCTTCTAAGCTAGGCCCACCAAGTAAGTTTACTAACCTATCTTCCGCCATGGTGCAATCCTCAAAGTGAGGTGCTTGATAGTCTGCAACCTCCTCAATCAAGTTGTTTGGTACTTCGGTACTCGAATGTGTGAACCAAGTCAACTGCTAATTCCTGCCAACTTCCCATTTGGCGGCGTGTTTCAGAATGGATATACCAAGCACGCGCATAACCTTGTAGTGTCGAATATAGCTTGTGCACCCAAAGGGAGGGTGGTAAAGCTTCCGCGCCTTCTCCCCAGACCCTCTCACATGCCTGGATGTGGGAAGAGGCGGGTCCATTTCCATTGTAATCCTTGATAGCGGTGGGTATGTTGCTTTTTGAGAATCAGACAATGAGCACAATTCTAACTTCGCACCATTCCAACAAGTTTTCACTATGCATGGCCCACCACCTTGTTGTTGTGCCTATCAAAACATAACCTAACATACTTCATCGCTCGTCCTCCCTCCAGTGAGCTTCCATTTCTCTCAAAAAGACCTCAGGGTATGCATCCCCATAATACTTGGTTATTACCTTTCCACCCAAGCGCCAAACTCATGACGTGTCGTGGTTATTGGTTATTGATCCTTTCATGTCACCCAATCAATTCATAAGTCCCATGTGCCCAATTATCGCATGCTATACTAGTAGTATCACTGAAAGATTGAGCATCATCAAACTGGATGACTCCTTCTGTAGGGTGGATGGTCTCTGGATCTCTTATGGAGCACACATATATTCTATCCAGGACTTCCTCCCTAAGGGGTTCAGTATAGGGGGTGGACTTTCCATCAACCAATGGTATAACTACCGCTCTTCCTTATTTTCAAAGCTTATGTACCCCTTGTTAAACCGAAGATCTACATTATTCTTATAGCACCACGGGTGCCCAAGTAACACTAGGAAGTTATCTACCTCGGCAAGTGCCAAGACTTCAAAATCTCTGGTGAACTTAGTCCCCTGAATGGTAATGGTTGCATCCTTCAATACACCTATGGGCATTGCCTTTGTCTTATTTGCCATATACAACACATTTGAAGATGGTTGTAATGCAGGTCTTCCCATTTGATGTCAGACATCCAGAGTGAGAACATTAACCTCCGTGCCTATGTCAATGAGGATGTTGCTAAGCAACCATCCATCCACTACTGTGTTCAGGGTAATCTCTTTGTCATAATCAAGGTTGTGAGGTGGGAGGTTTGCATGCAGGATTTGCCTTTTGTGTTCTTCCCTGGTGCGTGGTACCTTTTCCCTCAACCATGCTCCTAGAAGGGGAATAATATTCTCCTACCTCAGTAGTTTACACACCTCCTTAACCTCATCCAAGTCATCCTTTGGTGCTTCTATGGTTCTTCTTTGCTCATCCTTTCTAGTCTGCTCTTTTAAGCATTGGATCTCCCCTTGTAAACTTTGAATTACGTCCATGGTTTCTGGTAGACTTATTTTTGGTGAGTGGGTTTGGATACTTCCCATGTACTACTTTCTCCTCGAAACCAAAGGTCTCTGCCTAGGTGCTTCCCTTCCACATGCAGACTCCACCCTTGTTGTTACCATAACAGGCTCTATTTTGATTCATGTATTACCCATAGAGTCGTTGCGCATCACCTTCTTAATACTCACCATGGCAGCGCACTTATCCTTCCAGTCATCGTTAACTCATATTTTCGTATAACTCGGGTACTCTTCGTACTTATGTTTTTTTTTCCACACACCGAAGCATTGTAGAAGATCTGGACATTCACACTTATAATGGTATGTGGCTCCACAATTAAAACACATCCCACGTGGGAACTCACTTCTTCCTCCGCGGTTACCACGACCACGAAATCCTCCGCGAAACCCTCTTCCACGCACACCTCCATCTCCGCGCTCTCCATACCCATGGTCATCTCCCTTGGAACTGCACTGCAGCTAGTCTGGTGCACACCAAGATCAATTGCCTCATGAATCTAGTCAATCAATCTATAATCCTTGGTGTCATGTGTGGTTGAGGTACATATCTTACAATAACAAGATACGTTTTTGCGGATCGCGCGTTGTAGCAAGGGCACCTACTTGCATCATGGTCCTCGTGACATATTTCACAATTTACCACTACGGCACGCACCGCCTTCCGAGTACATATCCCACCATTATCCTTTATGTGCCCTTCTATGTTACAATCCATGCACCACATCCCCCACAAATCTTTGGGCTGTGTTGTGAGATAATTTCTCCAATTACTTAGCCATGGCGATGTCCGAGCCTCTAGAAATGGGCTAACACCAGTGTCAACACTACCAACTACCTTAGCGTAAAAGCAACTTCCAACACTTCACGTGGGTCCGTGAATGTTTTATGAGATAAAGCCCTCCTAAAGGGTGTGATCAACCCTCCGACAAACCACTGAGCATGTTGTGAAGGGTGGATATCATAAGACAGTTTAGACAATAGAGTTTTAAAATGCGCATCATATTCCCACATGCTCTCTGCCATTCCTGCTTTGGATTTCTTTGAGAGAGATGATGCTCTTTTGTTCAAACTTAGGTATATGGAATTCCAAGAATGCATTTCTCAGCACGGTATAATCCACAATAGTCTGATGAGGGTCATACTTTCTATACCAACTATGCGCGCATCCTTGCAAGGTCATCGCAAATTGACTGCCTTTCGATCCTAGGTCGTGATTCCCTTCATGTGCCATAGCAACTCGCACTTATGCACATGCTCCATGGCATCTTCTATCCCACTGTAATCTGGTAAGTGTAGAGACATCTCGAAAAGACTTGAGGAGGTGGCTGAGGCCCCTACCCTCCCGATCTAGTCCCTTGGTTTCCTCCGGTGTTTCCTCCTCCACCGGATCCACTAGATCCTGAGCCACCAACTCCACCACTTCCACCTCCAGATCCTCTTGTGTTAGGTATAGGGCTGTGTTTGTCGTGCCAAATGCTCCGTCGTCCCACTGAATTGCACATCGATAGTTTGTGAACTAGTACCACTCCCAGTCGTATTTCCCCCACCACTTCCTAATGCACTTCCAAAACCAGCTATATGCGTGCCTTGTCCAAACATTCCACCAAATACCGGAATAGTGTGTGAAGTCATAGAAGTCCCAAACAAGAAGTTGTATCTTCTAGGCGCCGATCGGTTGCTTTCATTGAAATTAAATGGATCAACTATATTTTTCCCTCATTCAAACAAACCAAGTGCCAAGGTTCAGTCACTAGGTAGGGTCAGATGCGTGCCAACGAATCTTCTTTCTCTACGCGACGGACTCTCATCAAAAGCCGCAAGGTTTTCTCTCCCGCTGCTTACCAAGATGGGGTACCACAGACTGTTCGGGTTCCACATCCTCCGTGTGAACCTCAACTCCTTTCCACCATGTCTGGCTCCATAACCCACTTGTAATCCCACACTGTCTATCGATCTCCTTTTCACACACTTCGTTATACTTGAGCGTCTCTCCTCCCTTTCCTATTTAGTCGTCAGATCAACCATCCTTCCCTAACCTAGGCTTCCTCGCCTAGCGCTCAGGGTGGTTTAGCCGGCCATAGGAAATGCCTCTAAACCCATGGTTACCATCAATATTTTGATCATAAGGGGAATAACACACAAAAATGATCCCCTAGGCTCTCGCAAGAACTCAAACTCAGCAACTTCTGGACAGGAATACGTGGAGATGGCATATTCCAGAGTGTAGCTAGTCAATACTCCCTTCCACCAATGATCTATAGCATGGGTCCACATTAGATCAACATCTTGCAGGTTCTGATATGTTTCTTGGGTCTAAGGGTGTGAGTTATAACGCCACCCCGATCTAGATGTATAAGTCGAGAGCCATTCGAATAACTCTATTAGGAAACAACAAAAGAAGGTTTTGTACAACTCATGATAAAGAGTGTCTTCCACCCATCTTCACGTATCAAACCTAGATCTAGTACTAAATCTCTGAGCAAATTTGTCCTCCGTGCTCTTAAACCAATCTTCAACACCTTCAAGTGTTAAGCGCTCTGCCATCACTTTTTACAGAGATCATGATATATGCCATGTTCCACTACAACTTTAAAAAGAGGTCCCGCAACGGAACCAAGATGTAGTCATTTTTACACCCCACTAAGAACAAGGGAACCTCATGCGCACTAACCTATCACCCAGTAGCGGGAACGGGGCACTCACCCGAGGCACACGAGAGGGAGCCGAGTCTCTCTTTTATGTGAGTTCAGTGGAAGGCATGCTCATGATCTTGACTTAGTGATTTAAAAGACATGAAAAAGCTATAGAGCTTAGAATCGACTTCTATACCCTTTCAGTCATAATAAAAGAAAAGTGTGCAAATGAAAGTAATAGAACTAGGAAGTTGTAAATCCACCATTATTCATAGCATTCAAGTAAGATTCATGATTATACAAGAACAAAAGTACAATAGAAATATGCAGGTAATACAGAGAAAGAGTCTTAATACATTTGTCAGGGCAACCTTATCACATTCATTCATAGTATTACTTATAAAATATTACAGAAGGTAGACCGTAGTCATGCGCCATGTGTGGATCCATACATGTATTCTCACAAAACAAAATTTGCATTCCCCATTTCCCCATTACATCCTTAGTTGGAATCCTTTACCCATTTTCATCCCATAGTTCTTGCAGTAATTCTGCAAGCTCCGCTACCTCACTTTTGTCCCTTTTCTTTGCTAAGGGCGCGTGTATAAATAGGCCTCTGAGCTCTAACAAACTTCTCTGCAGCCTCAGATCTGGCCCCAAGTGTCAAGGTGTGGGTCACCCCAGGTGCATGCCTCTCCATGTCATGATTAAATTTTTGGATCTTTCTATCACAAGGTATATTCCTTCTAGGACACCTTTGCGCGCTTATCCAAACGGAACACGTTCTTCATGTGTCCCTTATCCAAAAGGCGAAAACATTCTTCATGTGTCCTTCATGTGATGCGCGCGCGCCAAAGGCTCAAAACCTTTTGAATGGCTTAAGTCCTCCTCCGAATGTTCTTGGCGCGTTAAGATTTGGAAGCTATGATAGGGGCCAACAGACCTCATAGGAGAAAGAGACAATCAAAATATCTTAGGAGCACAAAAATCAAGGAAATATGAGTACAGTCAAGAATGTAAGAGAGAAGTTGGCAAATCCTAAGGAAGAAGATGGCAGTCTAAAGAAGAAGGTTGAAACAACTAAGAAGAATGATGAATAACAAGTTCAAGAAGAAGACCAATAACACATAATTGAAGAAGACAAAGATAAAAAGATAGAGCGCTCAAGAGGGTTGTCAAAGCTTCATTTTTCAATCTAACACTTATTAAGATTTTTAATTGGTATGTTTGAGCTGAAAACAAGCGATTACTTAGGGACTCCATTTTCAAACCTTGACCATAAAACATTAAAAATGACAAAAAGAGAAATCAAAATATCTAATCAGGAGCAATAAAAATCAAGCGAAATATGAGTACAATGAAGAATGTGAGAGAGAAAATTCATTCAAGTGACAAGTATGATTATACAAGAGGTGCAGAAGAAGATATATTAATGGCATAGAATCATGAACAAGCTAAAGGTCACCTACAACTGGAAAACCAAGGAGTAAGAAAATTTGTGGCCAATGAAGCTGAATAAGATATTTTGTTCATGAGAAGAAGACCAATAACACGTAATTTTCCCCCTTTTGAAGAAGACAAAGATAAAAGTGATGTGAGGTCTTTTAAGATTCATGTTTCAAAGGGTTGTGTGAGCTTCCCTCCAAAACTCTTTTGAATTTCAAGGAGGTCTAACAAACTGCTTTATTTTAGTGATAGGAGTGGTGGTTAGAAAGTGCTAGTGTACAAGTTTTTAACTCCCTTTTGGAGGACTACAAACCACCTTCATAAGTATTTTTGTATGAAACTCTGTTTTAGTGGCTTGACTCAAGTATATGACTTGAGTTTATGGATTACTTGGATCTAGTTGATAGGTAAGATCTCCAAATTATTACACTCGATCTCTTTATAGGCTTTAATTATTTGCCGAAATTTAAAAATCAATTTAAAAAACAAAGTGAACAAAATTGATTACAAATTCGTTGCCTAATCACCGAAGAAAAACTTGTATAAATAGTACTTTCAAAGAAAACCTAATGGAATGATGTACATCAGTGGTAATGAAGAGGGTGACAAATAAAGCAACTTCCACTTCTACACTCCTTCGGGAGAAAATTCATTAGCAAGTGACAAGTCCAGATTATACTTGGTGTGGCGCTAAGACGATTGGGTGCATTTCATCCCAATCACAAATTCCATCAATATTGCCTAAAATAATAGGCCATAGGCAATACTAGAATCCCATGAAAAAGCTTAACCTAATAAGCTTGAGTTGGTCACCTACTGCGCTCTGGAAAGCTTCTCCATTGCGCCGGTGTGTAAAAACCGAGTAAGTAAAAATTGCGCCGGTGTGTAATGTGTGTCCACCATCACACAATACAAATGGGTTCCTATTTATATATTTTTAAGATATTTTATCATCCATAGGCTATTAGCCTAAGAATAGATTGGGATAGAAATTCCCAATAATGCATCATATAATATGGGATTAATTCCCATTTTAGAGATCATGTTTAAATAATCCCATTTTAGGCATTTGTTAAGGGATAAATATCCCATTTGGCGTGACATTGGTTAAGCCCCCACATATTTTAGGTAAATAATGTATAAGGCTTTAAAGCCTTTCCACGCATGAAGTGAAAAGACCTGTTAGGATAAGACCTTCTTGTTTCAAATTTTTGGGCTTAATGTCCCCAAACAACCGAGTTTTCTTCCACGTGGAAACATCCACATATTAATGAATTTCTTAAGGAGGCTTTTCCACTTCCATGTGGTTAAAACATATGCATTTGATTTTGCTTCATACTAATGTTTAAAACATTAATAGGAGTATATGTGGCATTGGTATGCGCCATTTGAAAGTAGACTTACCAATATAATATGTATTTAACCCATTTGTGGAATAGAAATAATCAAACCACCGTTCATAGGCAAATAGTTTTTATAGTGGTGGCAAGCCACGTGTCACAAAGCGTGCGATTCGGTCTTGACCATACCATAGTTGACTTTCCCGTTGACCGAACATAGCTAGAGCTCCCGATGTCCGTTTGTCGTGTTCTCAAGTATAAAGCTCTCGAGATGATCTTATGGACACCATTTTGAGATGTTTAGGGAACTTTCTAAATGATCCCACGATCGGTAAGTTACATAGGAAAGTAGTTAGGGATGAGTATTTGAGGGAGAGGAAGATTTTTGAAGGAGGAAAATGTGAGAAGGATCTCACTTGGTGAATAAATAAGAGAATAACCTTGTTTTCTATGAAAAAAGAAGACTATGTATACATGGAAACAATCAAGAAGGTTGAAATAAAAGTATGAAATTCAAAGTTCTTTGTTAATATTGTGAAATTTTATGATCTAATTCATTTGTTAAATGATCTTGGTGTGTGATGTTATTTGCTTATGAATTTGGGAGTTTGAAAATAAAATCATTAGCCTTAGGACTGTGTACAAGCTGACTGTATGAGAGTGAAGAATATTGTTCTTAAGGTAAGGTATCTTTTCATACGTTTTCTTTTGTTTTCCTAGAAGGAATTCTACTCACGAACATGTAGGAGGATAATGCAGTCCTCTAGGTGAAATTTTGAGGCTTGAGATTTTATACAACGTTGGGAATTAATTTTTCTAACTCTATCGGGTTGGTGAAAAACCCTAGGTAGGCTTTAGTGTAAAAATCAAATTTGAAGGGCTAAACCACAAAATTTTGGCCTCAAACCTTCAACAAATCATCTTTGTAACCCCTAGATAGATTTTTGGGAGATGGAGTCTTACAGTGACAAATATCTTCTAATCTTGACAATTTGGTGTCTAAGAGTAAGAGACCTAATGAAAGACCTAACTGCAAAATCCAAGATAGTGAAATAAGGGGTTAAAATGGGAGTTGAGTGCTAAGATTTTGCATGAAGATTAATTAGGGTAATGGGTATCCAAAACTACTTTTAGTTTTCCCAAAGTCTTTCTAATTTGTGTCAGGCAACAATATTTGAGTGTGAGAAGGGTCGGGAAGGAGGATAGGGTAGGTTAGCTATGAAGTAATAGAAAATTCCTTTTCCTTAGTTAATCACCCCAATAAAAGGAGTTAGTGCATGTAGAAGATAAGGGAATTCAAGAAACAAGATGGTTCGATCCTTTCAGAAGTTTGGGAATAAAACCTTGCGATCAAGAGGCAATTTATGGTTCAAGAAGACCATTATAGATGACAAGGACAAGGGAAATCAAGTAAGTTGGTTTTATCTATTCAACTTGAGTTTAAAATTCAGAGATTAATTGTTATAAAGGCAATGTATTATTTCATCACATTTTGAAGAGTAGTTAAGACTAAAACTTCATTTTGGAGGTATTTTACAAGTGTTGATATACCAATTTTCATTCAAATAAGAAGGATTCTCAAGTAATTTTCTAACCAAATTGTTTGAGTTTGTCGTTGAGACATCCCCCACCATTGCATTGGACGTCATGTAATCTAGTCCTTTCTCAACTCATCAATGACTCTCGTGAAGTATACCACACGTCCCAAAGCACCTCGATGTCTCTATTGTGTCAATGCCCATCCATAAACAATGGGCTCATCTAGATCCCATATTCTCCTCTGCAATACTAATATCTCCACTACAATATGCTCCCACACCAAAATTTAGAGCAATGTAGATGGTCCTAGTCCATGACCATCCTTGTATGCAATCATGTGCAAATCTTTGTATAAGGTAGCCAATATACATGGCCCTAAAGCTAACATTCTCATCTACACCACATGTATCCAACCATGTTAACTACTCCCATCCTAAAGTATCACCCAATCTTGTCAAACAATGTTATGCCATTGTGACAAGAGCCATTAAAAGCATGGGAAATCTTCGTACAAGACCTTAATCATAATAGACATCCATTTCAATCCCACACTATCTCACAAGAATTAAGTCCTTTCGCTTATCCTACGCATTGTTGTGCTCCATCCCATTGTCTATCAATTACCATCTCTCCTCGTAAGGGAATGCACAAAATCCTCCACACATCCTCTAAGGTGATTATGATCTCTCCATTCTCCAAGTGGAATGTGATAGTCTCCGAGTGTCACTACTTAGCTAATACAATCAACAACACCATGTCTACTTTGATTTCAAACATAAATGTTATATGGTATAGGCTAATCACCTCTAGGAAATCAATCCCGTAATCATCCAACTATGGATACAACATTGTGAATGCTCATGTCCTCTACTCTTATACCACCATCAACAAGCACAACTCAAGTACCTCGGACAAAAATCACGACGAGCACACTTAGTCAAACATCTTAACTTTCTCCCATCCTAACTACTAACTTTGTCCTTTGTACCATTTTTGACAAAAATGACATGCTTTGAAGTGAGTTTTTCACGAGAGTGACTTCATTTTCATGAAAACAATGCTCTCCTAACTAGCCTTAATGCTCACAAAAATGACATGTTAGTCGTGATTATGAAATTCTTGGGCATAAAAATGTCACCCTAACAACATCAATTTTCATGATTTTACCATAGCTACCCACATTTCTTTCCCTCTTTTACCTAGCTACTCCCTAAACTAAATAATCACTTATTTAAAACATCACTTACTGGCTTTCCTTAGTTGGTAGGCCTCTCGGTGATCACAAACTCACTCACCGCAGAGTGTTGAACATAGGTATCCTCGCCATTTTCACACAAATCCTAAGGCTCAAATCTCACAATCACAAATAAAGGGGATGATAATGAATTGGTTTTACCCCAATTAACTATTTACCCCCCTCTTTTCACCATTTTGACCCCTTATTTCCATGATGACCCATTCTAATCCTCTCAATCACTCCATAAAGTTGGGAACCGACTTGAAACTTACTTGTATCTTCCTTTTTCGTCGATCGATTCATTTAATCAATACTTATATATCAACTTGACTGATGACTTATCTATAAAAATAAAATAAAGTCAACTAAAATCTAATCAAACAATTATGGTTCGTCTCTCTCATATATTGTTGGTTGGGGCATGGCCAAGCTCACCACATTAAAAATTCTCCAATTACTTCAACTAGGAATGGTTTTCTTCTTTCCATACATCATTGGCTAGGACATATCCCCATATCATCCAAATCAAAAAATCAACATTTTTTCCCTTATATACATCTTTTCTGGGGCATTATCCATTCATTCAATCAAATTAATTAAACTCAATTGAAACCACTCCTACACACATCATTTCCCAAGACATTGTCAATCGACCAATCTACCCAATCCAAATTTAATAAAGCACTCTCTTACATATATTTTTGCTTAAAAACATCATTAAAACCACCAAATTAAAATAATCTAATTGATAGATCATCACTCAATGTAAGAGACACGTACATGTTATTGTATTGATTCCATCTCACATCTCCATGCTAACATTTTCTCTAATCTACTTACATGTTCTTTTCATCATTTTGAGATGGCATCCATCTTGTTCCTCCTCCTCACATGTCCCCTCGAGGGGGAATCACCCTTCCCAACATCATCATCTTTCTTCTTTTTGAGCAATCATTACTTTCTACAATCGCAATAACTCTTCAAAGAGGGAAAAAGTGTATGCACCTAAAATTACTCACTACTAATTTTACTAATTATCCTCTCCCCAATATTACTAACCTTCATAATACACACTAACATTACCTTCTATCATATCCTCCTAACATCCGATTAATCGCCAATATAACACTAATCAAACCCTCTCACATATTTTAGGAATTTAACATTCCTAACCACCTACCCTCACCGCTAACCTAGCCTATCCTATTAACTACACTAAACTCCCGATCCCATTTAAGAATTTCTAATCTAATTTAAGAAATCTTTTCCACCTTTATGAAATTCTCTAATTCTAGATCCTTTTCATTCTAACACCTTCCATGAATTTTTAATTCATGGAAATTCCTCTCTCAATAATCTTCTACCCTCACATTCATCCTCCACCTTGATCTAATCCAACATGGATTAATCATAACCCTCCATTTTCCTATAAATCAATCCACCACCCTCCATGTAAGCTAACTAGAAGAAGCATAATCAACTCTTGCTTCTTGAGATTAATCAAGCCTATTACAATGAAGTGCTGCCGAATTTTGGAGCTAATAACAAGAAATCAAATAAGTTATCAACAAGCAACTGGTGGAAAATCCATTCAATCAAGGAGAAAATTAAACTCAATGTAAAACGAGGTAAAAAGTTGTCCAAATCTTATTATCATCATGTCATTGTTTCTTTGGCCCAATCTGAGGTGTGAATATTAGTTCTAGGTAGAGATATTTGATTGGTTTGCATGGCTTACAATGTGAAATCTTGGAATGAAACTTAACACAACTATTGGTTCTACAAGTAATTGAGTAATGTGAATAGATAAGCAAGTCATGGAAGATGGCTAAGAATAAGTCATCAAGGCTTAGAATGTGCACATAAGTCATGATTTAGGTGCAAATCCAATTTTTTCATTGCCAAATGATAAACTTCCAAATTCATGTGTCTACATGCATGCATGTACACGTGAAATATGATCAACACTACCTAATGAAAACATAACCTTTGGTTTCTATGAATCTATGATAAAAAAATTGTGAGGTGATAGATCCACACTCTATCGAGTTCTAAAATGACAAATATGATAAATGAAAATGATAACGTTGGAGATCATAAGAACTAAGAGTAAATAATTCATGCACACATTATACATATGAATAGTTTCTTAAAATGAAACAAGTAGCTTTATAGAATCCAAAATTATTATCTCTGTGAAGTGTTGCTAGTTATTCATGAAGTGACATGCTCACGTGTATGTGTCATGTGATGAATAAAATCTGAATATAAAATCCTATTATTTGTAGATGTAATCCAGTAATGAGTTGAAATTTCATGTCTTTGTTCTTGGAAGAAGTAGGAATTATTACGGTTTTGTTTCAATACTTCCTTTAATGTTTTCATCTTATGCCAACACCCTTTCTTTGAATGTCATGATCTGTCACAAAAGTTACACTTTTCACCGATCTTCTATTTATTCTTAGAGGTTGACTATTTAGATATAGTATAAATAGGCTTGGTGGATTTATATGTGAGCTTAGAAGAAGGATGAGTGGTTGTAGTCTTGGTATTGGGTTATATATTTGTAATTTTCTTACCTTTTCTCTTAGGTGTATTGATAACTAGTTCCTTTAAACTAAGGACATTAAGTTGAGAAAGCTTTGATTGTTTCCTAGTGTATTCACTAGATCATGCACTTACTATGTACATCTAACCTCTAAATATGTCATTTATATGCATGATTCCTAAGTAATATAATTACTCATTAACAACCCTTTACTTTGCTTTGACATTGCTTTTATCCTTTTCATCTTTATTGCTTGTTGTTTCTAATTTGTAACTTACAATTTTACATACCAACCAACATCCTAGCCTACTCTAATTTCATTATTTATCCTTTTGGGCACCTTGTACATAACTACCCATTAGAGATAGGAGCACCCGAGCGTTATTATCCCTCTGGGCGCTTTTGTCCTTTTTCTCTCTTTTGCCAACTTTTTGGATGTTACTTCTTTCTTGTCTTATGTTATCACCCTTAGTTAGCTTTTATCTTGTTAATGACAAACCTTGAATGAAGGAATCATATATATATATATATATATATATATATATATATATATATATATATATATATATATATATATATATATATATATATATATATATATATATATATATATATATACACACACACAACACACACACACACACACACACGACTTATTTAACCTCATTAGGAGGGGAAAGCATTTCAAGAGGCACTTACTACCACAAGGAGCTAAATATTTCCAATCTACTACATCATTAAATGATTGCATAGGGGGTTATTATGAATTCCATACCTCACATTTTGCATTGGGAAAAAGTATTTGCATCTCACTATTCTTTGTGCCACCGACACTAAAGAATCCTAGCTCAAGGGACATTATTTCAATCACGCACACACACACACACACACACCGAACTAAATTTAATCTTAAATATAGTGCAACACTTGGTGACAATCACATTGGGGTAATCGTTAAGGTCAAGAAAGGAACGATAACTAGATCGTACCAAGCCAAAAACACAGATTCTAATCAAACACCACAATCTATAAGATGAAAGTAATTTTCCAGAATAACTTTACATAAAACCTTTACAAACAAATGAGCAGCAATATCATTTATTATTATGGAACTCAATGAATTACAATGAGAATGGGCCTTGCTTATATAGGCAAGGAATAACAATCTAAGAACCAGTCAAGATCGTAGATCAAGCCATAAATCAAGGAAATAACTAGTCATCAAAAAACTAGTCAAGACCATAGATTTAGGAGAGAATTAGACATCAAGGATCTATTCAATACCATAGATCAAGGAAATAACTATACCTAACAACTAGATAATATCTCCTAATATCTAAATAAGATAAAAGAAATATCCACACACATAAGTGAGTGAGGATAAATATAATAAAGGTAAATAAAGTACCTAGGTGAACATGAGCTAAGGTAATACCTACTTTAACACTCCCCATCAAGTGAAGCTAAGGGCCAAAATAGAAGTGGCATGTCCACAATATGAGTCCCAATAACTAGGCCTGATGAGGTACTCATGTACAATAACTGGGAAAAAGGGACACCACAAGGTACCGAAAACCAGTAACAACAAATTAGAGAGTAAAAACCCACTGCAAGGCATCCCAAGAAGCTCGGCTCAAAAAATTGTATAATGTCAAGAAGTTTGGTATGCAATGTGGTCCAAATCCACTAATCAATCACAAAACTCAAAAACAACTGCCACTGGCTTCACCAGAATAGCTCCATACAAGGAGACTCATCAACGGAGTGATGTCAAAAGTGCAAAAAACACCAAACATAATTCATCAACTCACCAAATCGGTGTGCCACGATCCAAGAACAATAACCAAAGCAATAAGGCAAGGGCACAAAATCCAGAGTGTTACGATCCAAGAAAAGCCAAGGTAACAAGGCAAGGACACAAAACCTGAAGAAGCGGGATCAACACCACACGCTCCCATACTTCTTTGAATGGGTGGAGTGACGCCACAAATCTGTATGAGTTACCCAAAATCAATCACTCGAACACCGAAAAAATAACACCGGCTTCACCGGAGAAGATCCCCCACAAGAGATACTATCAACATGCCAAAAGTGTTGAAAATACAGATATAAAATCTCTCAATAAACAAGAAAGATACACTACACTTGCTAAAGAAAATGCTCATAAAAAGGAGCTTTACAATGCGAAGGTATAGAAAGTGGAGCAAGAGGAAGAATGGTGGAGGAACCACACCTATGTAGAGTCCTCTCAACGAATGCCTATGTCACCGCCACAAGTGATCATATATCCACCCCAAATAAACACAAATGGATGAAGAAGATACATGCATATGACTTGGTGTAAAATGCACAATGGTTGCATCTGCAAAGGAACATCAAAATGTGTGTCAGGTTGATCATGCCTTTGACAACTGAAATCTTAGGTTTCTCAAGCCTGAGTGAAGGTGCAGAAATCATGTGTTGCTCATGATCCTTAGAAAGAGTCGAGTGAACAAAAATAAGAGCTCTATCAATGTGTGATCCCAATGAAGTATCTGCTCGAAAACCAATGTCATGGCGAGAATTCCACTTAACATGTGGAATAGGGGAAATAATACCATGTGAATGTCTATCAATACCTCCGCCAATGAAACCCATAGAACAAAGCATGCGAGAACTAAATGCAGTGGTATGCTTCTCAAAAGAGCCATGCATATGAGCAAAGTAGGATACACAACATGTGTTATTATGTTAGGCACATATGTGGAAGAGCATGCAGTAACAAACCTCATAGGATTAGGAGCATCAAGAGTAGTAACAAGCTCAAAGACTGATAGATCAATGTCAGTGGGTACAAGAGCAACAATTGCAAGTGGACTAGGAGCATGGATATGGTTGTCCACAATATGATGGTGATGTTGTAGGCTAGCAATTTTTGCCACAGGAGTGTATTAGTGTATCCTTATCGTGAATGAGTGATTGTAGAAGAGAATTTCTCTTCTTGAGTGATCTATTTTCTTCCACAAATTTTATAATATCCTCTTCAAGTCCACACTCCTCCATATTTGACACTTTATACCGAGTGAGTGTTACAATATGACACTTTATAATTATAGTTAAATTATTAAAATAAATATTTCCAATGGAAAGAGCATGAAAAAACAAGCACTTTTGCAAAAAATGGCACTAAAAACCGAGTTACCGATCAAAAGATACAAACTTTTCAATATTATGCTCTGCTATTTATTTTAGTTGCCACTAAAATAAAATAAAATGAAAGGGGGCTGGAGTTAAGCACCTACTAGTAGGAATCACAAGATTTAAGCCCTCATATGACCATACCATATGATAAAGGGCTAAGGATTTCAATGGATGTTTCCGTAACTTACCATTACGGTTGTCTTCTTTGTTTTCAAGAAAGTCACATCCAACTACCGCTACTTAAAATCTGTTATTTCTAGACTATGCCGCAAAACCCAAAAACTAGTTTCTTGCGTTCCTTTCTTGCTGGCATGGATCCCGAGGTTAACTAGTGTGTTTCTCTTCACCAACAAAAAACCTCAAAATTTGACTCCCTCTAGAAATGGTCGAGTTTACATTCAATCTTAGGGTTTTGCCACCTTTGGATCCAATGGAAGCCTTTGTTTTACATAAAACCTCACACAACAACAAAATATGACCAAATCCCAAATATATGAATATACAAAGAAATTATTTGCAAAATAAAACTTACAGACAGATGTCAATAGCAATCTCCTTCTCTAATACCATAAAAGGAACGATAACCAGATCATACCAAGCCAAGAACATAGATGCTAATCAAACACCACGATCTATAAGATAAAATAATTCACCGTAATAAATCTACATAAAACCTTTGCAAACAAATGAGCAGCAATATCATTTATTATTATGGAACTCAATGAATTCCAATGAGAATGGGCTTTGCTTATATAGGCAAGGAATAACAATCTAAGAACCATTCAAGGTCATAGATCAAGCCATAAATCAAGGAAATAACTAGTCATCAAAAACTAGTCAAGACCATAGATTTAGGAGAGAACTAGACATCGAGGATCTAGTCAATACCATAGATCAAGGAAAGAACTATACCTAACAACTAGATAATATCTCCTAATATCTAAATAAGATAAAAAAATATCCACACACATAAGTGAGTGAGGATAAATACAATAAATGTAAATAAAGTACCTAGTGTGAACATGAGCTAAGGTAATACCTACTCTAACAAATCGTCGACTCAAGCATATACATTATTTATTCATCTAATGTGTGTTTGAGTATTGTGTATGTAGCTAGGGTTTCTTTTGTAAGTACATGTGTGAATGAGAAAAATTGTAGCAAACCCGACACAACCCACATTGAACAAGAAGCGGCACGAAAGAACCAAGACCAAGTGATTCCAAAGATGCAAGCGCCCAAAATAGACACTAGCGCCCGAGCAACCCTATTCCATTCTAGGTGGCTCCATCCTGTGATCGTCACTTTTCGTAGTAAAAGATAAAGCTTGAAGGTCCATAATTAGCCTTTCTAGATCAGTCACCAGCCTATAATCAGTTTAGACCTACGAAGCCAAGTTGAGTCATTCTACAAACCCTGTCTATCACTCTTGCTTCTATTTCTATAACTAGATCTTGCTTGAATAATGTTATATTTATTTAATCAACAACGCCTTTATCTTAAATTTAATTTTGTTAAATCACAATTTTGATCACCCGTGATTGATTCTTAAAAGGTCTCAAAAGATGAAATCTCAAAGGTATCAACCAAGGCATGCATGGTGTAATAAAAGATAGATGAAAAGACTTGGTAAAAATCCTTTAACTTACACAAAATGAGAAAAAATACACTCTTCATCCTTATTGTCCTTACCACAATATGTTAGTTATGAGAGAATGAAATTAAACATGAAAAAGTCTTCATAGATGGGAAGTTTATGGGTAGGTGTAAGAGATGATAATTAGACATCTAACTCGTAAAGCTCATAATTTATTGATTTTCCTTTAAAATGTGTCAAATTTATGCCACATAGCCTTTGAAATTTTCTAATCATGAAAAAATGAACTATTGAAGACATGCATACCAAATGAGCCCTATGGCTTCATTTTGTGTGTTCTCATACAAAAATCTCATAAACCATTTGGAAGGTGATGGGTGTTTCTTTCAACATAGACCACAAATTCTAGCTTGCAAAAATTGTTACATATTTTGTTTCCACGTGTGACAGCTTGTGGTTTTAACCATTGTGTGGGTTAGAAACTTGTCAGTAGGTAAAAAGAGCCCATTTTTGTATGGCAAAAATGGTCTAGAAAAATGCTTATCAATTATACCTAAAAACAATCGTCTCAACAAGGAGTTCACTATGGTGCAAGTGTTATGGGATTTTTTTCCAAAAAGTTCCTCAAGAGTTATAACTTAAAATAATTATCTCAACAAGAGGATCAAAACGGATAATTTTCTCAACACCTTCAAAATATTCCATACTCTTTTTCTCCAAAAAATATTTTCATGCCTTTTTGGATGGAATTTAGTCACAATCAAAAAATTCCTTAAGAATCAATAGTTGAATCCAATTATATGCTTTTCTAACACACCTTGTAGCACTCCATGTCCACTCATATATGAATGTAAAAAAATAGGGTTCCCAACTAAATCTAAAATAAGGGCTTTGTATTTAAAAACATATATTTGTGTTGTACACTAATAATGTATGCACCGAAACTTCCAAAAATATAAACCAAGGTTACAATTGAAATTAAAGATTTGAATTGTGCTAAATTTCCCGATATAACTAGGAATTTTAATATTGAGCAAAGTGTTTATTTTGTAGGCTCTTTGATATGTTATCATGTTTGTAAATATTGAACTAGACCAATATTTTAGGCCACCGACTATGGATGATTCCATTGTTCTTGTAGATATAGTATCCCATCCCCAAGGTATGTAGAGAGTGACTTCTTGGAGGAAATAGCTTACGATGCATCATAAACTCAAACAAAACAATGTTTCCTATTGGAAAATAAAAACATCCTAGGCACTTCCTATATACTAATAGGCATGTGGAAGCTAAAATTCAAACATGGTGTTATCTAATGGATTTAGTGTTGGGACATTACCCTTACACCACGAATCAAATAAAACTAATTATTACTTTTCCCAAAATATTAAATCCTAGGAGTTTTACAACTGCATGAACATGGCTCTAACCTAGGGGATTTCTACAAAAATACCAAGTTTTAAACCCTTAGTACCCCATTTATTTCACCAATTTTTGATCGACCAAAATATTAACAAGGGTGAGGTGAGAGCATAACATTGTTATTTACAATTGGCCGAGTAGATATGGATCGAGACTTACAAAGAAATAAGAAAAAGCTGCATTTGATTTGAGTACATGAAAAAAGTTGAAAATTATAGTTTTGATGTGAATACCTACATGTAGCACAAAATGAATCTTCTATTGCTCTAATACCATATTAGATTTCTTAATATTTTCTAGAATCATTGTTAACAATCATAAGACATTAATCCATTATAGACACTACATTATTACATTACACTTTTATTGACTATTATATGTGAGTTGAATAATGAAACTAAGTCTTAGTGGCATGTGTGATATGTTACTTCATTCTTTATGGCTTGATTTGACCCTATGTATCATTGTTTTACCTCTTTAGTTTGATTTGAAGCCATTTTACGAGAGATCTCTAGTAGTTCTCACTCACTACTATTTTATATCTAAACCTAGTCTAATACCGTGCATAACGAGGTCTATCCTATATTATGGTCATGACCCTCTAGTACGACCTTGGCCCTTTTATTTTTTTGATTGTTTTCTCTCTCAGGGCCATTTGTTACTCTTTTTTCCTTTTGAATTCTATGTTTCAGTTAGCCTTTCCTACCACTAAGGTATGAATTTCAAATTAAGAACTCATATATATATATATATATATATATATATATATATATATATATATATATATAGATAGATAATTCCATCAGTAGGCATTTATTACATAGAAAACACCTATCTATCTACCACTAATCAAGTTGAAGAAGCAAGAGATACATCTGCATACTACATATACAACATAGAGGGCATAAATATGAATTTTTCATTTGCACACAAGGGTTTATATTAGGATGAAGTAACATAGTTTGTTATCGCTTTGAGGCATATGGGCCAACCTAGGTCAAGGGATAGTTACATGCACCTTTGCACAAAGCACTATGAGAACTACATGGAGTATGAAATATAGTGTAGTACTCAAGAACTCACAAATGAGGTGACCGTTAAGATCACCCAACTCAAGCATTTACATTTTTTAGATCCAATAATTTTTGAGCGTGTTGTACGATAAGGTTTGTTTTGCAGGTACAAGTGAGAAATCTAGTGTCACTGGGGATTCAACATACAAAAGTGTGAGATGGGCAACAATAAAGGAACTAAAAAAATCAAAGTCTCAAAAGCTAATTGTCTAAGATAGTAGGGAATGTTGGTTTATATAATCCGCTCCTACCTCTTTTGTATGGTCTTGCCCTAGAAGATAATTTTAAAGAAAAGTCAATTTGGGTTCATCCACAATCATGCACAATTCCCAACTTTGGTGGTGACACATGTCTAAAAATTTTTCGGCATTAGCTAAGTCATCCTTCTAACCTCTCTTGAAGTTTTAATCGATATATCAGTTGGGTATGCATGTAAATAGCTTATTTTTCATTATAAATTTGAAAATGACTATACATTTTTGCTATGTGTAATATATAGTGTTCAAATCTATCTAAAACCAATTACATTTATCATAATCTCTAATCTAATCAACAGCTTAAATTAGGGTTGGTACACCCACATACATACATATACTATAAATCAATGAAAGCTTAAAATAAAGACATAACATAGATTTACAATTTAGGTAGCATTGGAACCTATTTATTAAAAGATCTAGATTGAATTTATCATTACACACATATTTCTCTTCCATAATGAATACCTCAAACACTAGCTCTCTATGATTTTATAAAGACAAGAAGATGTCGTTGTTAAGGTTTGAGAGTAGATATCTTGTAGAGAAATTTTACTTTAATCTATTAATAATAGAAGTCAATTAGGTCAATAACTTGATCGATACTCCTCTATAAATAGATTAAGTATTATCCATGAATTACATTACAATTAAATATTACACATGCATCTTAATCACATACAATAATGCATTATTAATTAAATACACTACCACTTTCACAAGGTTCATATGCTCTTAAATCTTATTTTGCGTATGACTCGATGTTATTTCTACATTACATTAAACATGAAATTGATAATTCTCAAGCAATTCTTGATGTTTATTTTGAAGTGTACCATGTTGTATGGCCATAAAACTAAAGTCATACTCATTAAAGGTGATCCTAAGCTTCTGTGGATACCCTAGCCCGACACATCATCCCCCATACTGACTTAATCATTATCTCAGTATCCCCTTTGGTATCCACCTCCCACCCTATGATATTTGGGACTAGGTGCTCAATAAATTCAATACAAGTAGAAAACCAATCTTATTTCTTTCCTTTGCAAGGAAATTGATTGTTATCGATCACAATTTTTGGGCCATCTATGCTTATTAGTCATATGTTTGGGTCCCATCTAAATCAACTCACTACAAATGTTTTTAGGTGGTATACAACTTCCTTTGGACCAAAAAAATAGTTTTAAAAATAATGGTTGTTATCGCTTATGATATTTGTACTAGACCTAAATTTGCAAGTGGTATTGGAATTAATGATCCTTTAATGAAAGGAAAATGTCTTGTTAATGTCATTTACAAGAGTTACTAAAAGTACTAAACCATGTAATATTATTGTTCAATAACATGTTATATTTTACATTCAAACATTCACAGCCTCCACCCTTTGGGAGGATAAAATTCTTCATGTTTGGTTATTTAATTTATCGCGCCTCACTTCTTGTTAGGTGTAATTGGGTGTCTTGGCAAAAATGACTCCTCTTTACACCGATACCATCATTATCTTTGACATGGACTAAGCATCTCAAACTCTAGCTTGTGGTGGAATCGGATTATCAAGCAAACAATATTCCTCTTGTTGTTCACCTTGAATAAAGATTATGTTATTTTGCAAATAAAAGCATTATATTAGTTAGGGATATATGGGATCTAAGAACTTATAATTGGATTCCTTGACATTTGTTGAATCATATGTTTGTATTGTCTACTTACCTCAAATGGGCTTATGTTTCACGCATTTAACTTATTCCTCTTGAAGTCCTTAAGATTAACACTAATCCTAAATCTCCATGGAAAGTTTGGTGTCAACCAAATTGGGTAGTCATAACCTTTGCCACACCAAAACATTTTGCATCACCTCATAAAACCTTCTATTCTATTAGAAAACTCTCTTAGTGTTAAATGAACAATTTGTGGTTCTCGAACTCTCATTAGAAGCACATGGCTTGTAATATTTGGTAATCACTCATCGAAGAAAAATGTCGCTTATCGGCTAGTATATTCTCTATGTGAAGTTGGTTATTGATCACACAAAATGATCCTTTATATAGGCAAATACCCTTTCTACCCTTTTCTTAAAATTGTTCATCCTTTTAAGCACTCGCCTACCTCCTCTTGGCTATGGTTTGCTCATCATTCCATGCTTCCCAATCTATTTCCCTTAATTTCAACAAAAACAACCATCCCCGGTCTTTTTCCACCTTCGCTCTCGCATTCATTTGGAATACTACTTTCTTGGTAATACTTTTCCAAATATTGAAAATCATTAGAAACAATTATATATCGAAATCATTTTGCCTTTGTCATTCAACAAGTTCATACCCACTCTTATATTTCTATACGGTTGAGCAAATAACCACATTGAGCAATGACATAATTGTGGTTATTGATAAGATCAAGCATCGTCTCAAACAATCGTAACATTAATTTTATGTTCTCGCTTCAATCGGTTCACACTATAATTATACTATTCACACTAAAATTAGTATTGTCTCATTCCAATTGGCTTGTTTCCCTATACGAGGGGCCTCTGGACTACTTGACTCTTGTACTCCGATTTTTTAATTTTTTCAATAAATTTATCATCATTGGAGTAATGACTACCCATGGAGGTCATTTGGTTAATGACTAAAATAATATAAGTAAAAATCACACAAAAATACATCATCTAATTAAATCACTCGTGAAAGTTACTAAATTAACTTAAAATACATGTTTGGGTTGTAATTGGGTTAAAACCCACATTAGTAATAATTATAATACAAAAGTGATTGACTAGGCACCACACTCGCCAAAAGCTTTACTAAAGGGGAAAGAGACTAAAGGGTGATATGTTCGATTCTTTCCCTCGCTAACAAATGCTTATGATGTTTGTGCGATAAAGTGGCCCCTCTTAACATTTTTACGCTAGAGTGGGTTCCTTGCCTTGTTATTATTATAAAATATACCTTATCTTTTGTGTGTCACACTGGGTCCCCTTACCTTGTTATTATTATAAAAATACATGAGGAAAAAATGTCATTAGAGTAATGACTACTCATGGAGGTCATTTGGTTAATGATTAAAATCACACAAGTGAAAATCCCACAAAAATACATTATCTAAATTGCTCGTGAAATCCACCAACTTAACATAAAATATAACATCTTCATTAAAAACAAGCACCGTGTAGTGGTAAGTGTTTGCCATATGTAGCATTAGATATTATAGTTGTTTTTAATTAAATTAGTTGTTATTTAAGCACATTAATGATAATATACAAATCTAGTTGTTTGATGAATGAATAAAGTAGTAGCGATTAAATGGATTTGATTTCGTAAATGTTAATTGTGGTTCTTTGTAAGAGTGATTATGTCTTTAACCCCATTATAGGAAAACTAGTACGAGACTATTAAAGACCTGTCAAGTCTTTGAAATAATTTAGTCTCCTTCATAAGATAACAAACTATTATTGCAAATAGGTTTAGATATATGTTTCGCACTATTAAAGATGTTAAAATACACTAAATATCAATACTCTATGCATTCGTTCTTCCAAAATTACTGAAAATGGAGTAAAATTATACCGACTCAAAACTATAGATCTATATAGGGCAACAATCACCACGTAAAACTTGACCACAGATAGAATTCTAAACCGACCACCACACATGACTCTCGACTAGCACAAGAATGAATCGATCGTATTACATACGTAATATGACTAGCCGAGAAAATTGAGAATTCTTAGTAGAAGGGGAAGGGCCTCAATTTATTTATCATTTTGATAGTCCGTCCCCATATAGAGAATGGGTCTAACCCTTGAATTATCTAATGGCGACACCTCCCCATCGACATAATGAATTAATCCTGACCCACACCCCAAACTAGAGATTTAAATAGGGGATAGGGCCGTCAAGAGAAGATAGGGGAGGGCACTCCAGTGGCCCAAGATAGTTCAAATAGGACCAGACCTTGGATGTTCTGGATATAGGTAGGCTGAGTGTTTTATTTCCTTGCCCATCACCGCCAAACACAATTTTTCCATATCTGGCCCTATCTCCCTATCCGTGAACCCAATCCTAACTATTCACTCCTTACTTAACCAGATGGATATGGGTCGAATCTCCCATCCAACCCTATCTATTTGTATCGATTATCCTATTTTACATTACATACGTGATATGAGCACCCATATAGTCTATTAGATCTAGGGGGGCACTCACAACACATCAAGAATGGATATAATTCGATTGACACTCCACTCTCCATAATAAAACCCTTATCCCCCTATAAATTTAAGGAAGATAACTATAGACAAGGCTTCCCCATTCTCCTACGGATCTATGGGAGATATAGATCCTGTCACAAGATGATATCTAGTTGCGACTATCGGGCCCACCGCTAGAAATAGAGAGTTCAGTGGCTACCCTCGGCTAGGGTGAGGGGTGAGCGTAGCATAACAAAGTGAACAACTCCCCTCCTACTAGGGGATGTTCCTAAAATCCCTCACCCTCCATAGTTCAGATATAGGGGCGGGTGAGTGCGAGATATAGTTGATTAGGGCCCTCTCTCTAAATGTGACAAGATAGTTTAGGGAAGGGGGTTAGTCTCTCCTGTGGCCTAAATTAGAGATATATGTATAAGGGTCCCCACCCACCCCTATCTATAGATCTCGTCCGGTTCTTTCTCTGACCCTATCTAGATATCTGGCAGTCCGTCCCTATCTCTCCTATCTGGTTGCAGGTCCGGTACATATAGATATGGGATATGGGCTTGATTCACTATAACCCCCTTCATATAGAGAATTATAGATATGGGGCAACAAAACAAGAAGATGCAAGACCCAACCGTAGTCCGAGCTCCCATGCGAAAGGACCCATGGCTTGATTATATTCTATATCCTATATAGGAGAGCCGAGGGTAATGATACCCTCTTCTGGGAGGTCGAACTTAACCTAGACATAAACAAACCAAGTCGAGTTGGTTTTTAGAGGGGAGGGAGATGGAGAGGTTATTCTATCAATCAATACAACATGTGATTGTTATACCCTCCGTAGGGGTTATACCACTCATGGTTGCATTACATATATAGTGCATAATAGTTCTTCCTCTACCCCTATCAGGGTAGACCCCAAAGGGGGTATAACACCATTAACAACATGGTTTGTGTACCAGTCGTGATATATAGGGGTGTGTGAATTCGTGCTCGAGGGCATTGATCGATCCAGAGCATTGGTATGTGCACCGTGATATATAGATATGGCCTCTCTACCCACCCAATCTCTATTGATTGGATGTAGGGATGGGCATTCAATCAATGCAAGATCTATATATAGGTTTGCCGTGATGATGCAGCATTTTCTCGCCCTGCCCCATCATTCATTGCCCATCAATCATTGGTCACTATCGCACCCCCAGAGATATCTATATCCATTCATGGATAAGGTTGGCAACGAAACACATATAGGCATATTGATATTGGTGATATTGGATAGGGTTGGTCCACAAGGTAGATTGATCCAAGCTGGGGTGGACTCGATTCGGAAAAGAGGGCCTGCCATTGTCGGGATTGATTCTAGATAGGGGTCCCTCCCCGAATAGATAGATATAGGGGCGGGGAGTGCCTCATATAGTTATAAGATAGGGGGGACCTCCCCCCTCGGCCTCCTCTAATTTCTGAATGACGCCCCTATCCCCCATACATAGTAAGGCTGCCCCCCAGATATAGATAGGTCGCAGACACCGCTTTTCCCAAAATAATTTATGAAGCTCATGTAGCAAAATTCAAAGTTATTACTTTGTATCAAAAATGCTCACTTTAAACAACTAAAAACTAAAAATCAAACCCATTTTACTCCAAGTATTTCATTTATTAAGATATGACACAAGCCTTTTCTAATTTCCCACAAAAGGCCAACATATTAAAATTTATAGTTTCCACGATCAATTGCGCCTTTAAAACTATTCGTTAGAAGCAATTAGATTACCACCCAAAAATATGGTACATTATGCAATATTTTATCTTGCAAAGAATTTGCCAAATTTTCATCTAAAATAACACACAAAATAATATACCATACATAGTGTCATACATCCTATTAAAGTTTTACTTTAATGAATCAATTAGCTTTTGAATAGAGAGGTAATCCAAACTTGGTGACCTTGGATGCTCCGACAATGCCCATTAGCTAAACGTAATAAGCAAATGAACTTCCTTAGGTGTGCAAGCTCCACAATCTGTAAGAATGTTGCTTAAAAGCCTTTTGAAATAACATCACAATTTCAATTCCACCCCCCTTCCTCCCACCCCACCTCATTATGTTAAAAGAAAGTGTCAATCACATAACATGAGATAAGATAAGATAATGATAATACTTGTCTAAATTTACAAGGAAACAAAGAAAAGCAAAGCAACAAATAAATATTAGAGTTGCTCGAGCCATCTAGTCCCAAAATAAAACAAGTTTATGCGATAAGATTACACGTTCCTACTTCAAGAGGCATTTAATCAAAATCCTCATTGGAAACATGATTTTTGTTGTATGTTTTTATAGAAGAGCTTTCCTTGTTACCCTATTGTTAATCTGACATGGTATGATATTCATTTCTCTAAAAACAAAACAAAAAAGACCTCCAAATGCACTTTGAGGAGCGTCCTATCGGGGAATGCTTGAGAAAGAATAACAAGCACATTCCGAATACCAAAAATAATAATACCACTAATAGAAATTCCAAGAGAAATAGGGTTCGACTTGCTCGACCTCAATCAAGGCATGCATTTCAGAATCTAATTTATCTCCTCTCGCTCGTGGGAATGTCACAAAAATTTGGTTATTTTTAAAAAGTTCAAGGTTTCTATTTCCCAAAATGTCTATATGGTCCATTAGTTTTTAAAGAGGCGACTACTGTAACGTTTGGCCTTATGGGCCATTTGTTGATGATGTAAATGAAAAAGGGATGACAAATTAAAAAAAAGAGTTGAGGTTGTCCCCGACCATGTGCACTTGTAAAAGATTGTGTAATAAAAGAACTCGATTGATGTTGAGGAAACAAAGACTTTGAGGCATACCGCCTTGCTTTGAGGATGAATGTTAGAATTACTCAAGAATGTTGTGTCTCTGCCTTGATATGGAAATTGTTGAAAATTTATTTGGACATGTAATAACAAAACCCAAGTATTAGAGAAAAGGGAAGAATTAGTGATTTGAATAAGATTATGGACATTGGAAGCTTGTTAATATTACCATGTTTCACTTTTAGAACAATCTTGTTGCCTCCCAACGTTACAAATTTTTTGGAAACATTCCACTAAATTCATTTTTTTAAAATGTAGCTAGTCTCGAAAAATGAACTTCTAGAAAAATGACTACTACATACACATATTAATAAGGTCATTGTCACATCTCAAATATATATGTAGTACATATGCCAATTTTAAAAATTATTATTGAAAAAATAACAAAAAAAAAATAGTGGAATAAGGCTACAAATGATGAAATCATTGCATTGTCACCAATAAATAAATAAATAAATGATTTTTATCCAAAATTTTAATATTGAAAATTTATTAATCATGCCCATAAATTAGAGATATTAACATAAATTCAAAAATTCAAAAATATGATTAATTTAAAATTATTAGATTAATTAGCCAATTAAATAATTAAACATTAATTAAAAATGAAAAAATAAAAATCAACTAATAAGGAATCTAATAAAATCAAAAGGAACCTTGAGAAGATTTAAAACCCTAAAAACCCTACCAATGCATTGTATTTTAACTCTAGAAACCTAACATTCACCCTAAATCAGTGCATATTTAAAACTCTTACCAATTCAACGTATTTAAAACCCAAGAAGCCCTAACATGAACCCTAAATCACTACAGATTTAAAAACCTAAAATCCCTACCAATTCAATGTATTTAAAACCCTAGAAACCCTAACAGTATGATCTATTGTAAACCTGAAAACCCTAACGGGTGCAAGAAATTGTATCTGTAGTGCAAATGTTGGTATTCAGGGCGCTTCTATTGTCTGGATATATCTGCCTTAAAACACTGATATGAGTATCAAGGGACCTGAGTTAAACTGTCAGGTTATTTTCGTTGCCTGAGAGATGAATAGGTTCCCGAAATAAGGAGCATTTTTTTCACTTTGTCAGCTAGATTTTTCTCCATTTCTAGCTGACCATTCAAAGATGCAATATATTTTCTGGAAGAAATTGTGCCGGCCGTATTGGCACTATATGGGGCTGAGAAGTTTGGCTCTTTGGCTGTTATCGATGTTTCAGAGATGAATATGGTTCCCAAAATTAATTAATTTCTCACTGTGTCTGTTGGATTGTCGTTACTTCCTGTGGATTGTTTTGAGATTGAACAGCAATATATTAAACGCTTCATTTTTTATGCTTTATGCATTTTTTTATCTTAGCTTTTATGATTTTAGGTATCATAGCTATTATAATTTTAGGGTTTCTTTCTACTGCCGGTCTTCATTTTTCACGTTGTTTCCATTTTTCATCACAGTATTTCTGATTTTGGAATTTCTATGCACTGTCCATTAGGTAATAATATTGATTTGAAGAGGAAAACAAACGCGGTTCTCGAAATTTCTCGGCCAAAGTCGCAGGTTCAATTCACTTCACACTTTTCTTGGTAAGTTTTGAAATTTTCTGCAAATGAACTGTTTTACCTATGTAACACGTTTCTTCATTTTGGGAAAAAAATGCACGAGAAAATCTAATAGAATGACATAAAACTGTTGTCAGCCATTTCAATATCCAGTTATTTTCAAAATGGGGTTGTAGGCTATATTAAGTGGGGAAAAATGATTCAAGAATCCTGAAGAAGTAGAATTTCAAACATATAAACTGGTTGCGTATGTTTGAATATGCTATATAGGAAAATGTCTATATAAGATCCAGAGAATTGGTCTGAACTGTTTTTGTCTCTTTGAATTCTACGTCTCGTTTCCATTGGCCTGCCACTATTTTATCCTTTCTAGTTTTACCACAAATTTTCCTAAGCTTCTTATCAGTTTTTCCACAAATTATTGGACGCTTTGTACATTCTAGTGTGCTACAAATTTATGAATTTAGAGACATTACCCTGCATTTCATGGTCTTATAAAATAGAGATCTGCAATATCCCTGCTAACATATTTTTGTTCCTTTATCTCTCAGAACCATAATCCAAAATTGAGGTGTCTACTTCAACCCCTTCAAATGTCTCCTTCACTTCTTCAACCTGTAGAGTTCTCCACATGTGCAAGATTCCTTTGCTGAGGGATGTAAGGATATTATTGCATTGCTTGATTATGATTTGTCACTGGGGTTTTAATGTTGAGTGCACTGTCCTTTTCAGTTTCCAACCTTTTGTCGGATCCATAATGTCATAATATGGATTAGCACTCCTTGCTTTTTATAGATTTTGGCCTTTTCAGATCCTTGGTCATATTATACAATAACATTCTATTGTGATTTACAGACTTTGTTATTGGCAGTGTAATGCATCATCAAATGTTAGAGTCTCTTGTCCTACTTAATAATTGCATAAGTATCATTATAAAAATTGAGAATTATCAAAACCTGCGAAACTGTTTCAAACCTCAGTTTTCAAATTGGATAAGTATCATTATCAAAAATTGAGAATTATTGATTCCACGGTGTCCAGTTTTAGGCTAAAGAAATAAGCACCCTGCTCCTTCCTTTGTTCCTTGGTTTATTACGTGTCTAAAATTAACCCTTTTGCATGGGGTCAGAAAAGGTGCTTCCCAGATGAAGAAAAAAGCCTTGACCTTTGATCTCTTGGGAAGGGCATTGATTCATTTGTCTCAATTGTTGGACGTTTATCTGTATACATCTGTTTCTCAATCCTCTGTACACATTTACCCACATATTTATGTAATTTTTTTTAATTGTATTAATAAATTTTAATATAATTTTACAAACTGAAACCTAGATTGAAGGACCATTGCTTTCATTGGTGTAGGACATGGTGGAAACCATTGCTTTCTTTCTTTAGGCGTAGGAACATCCCAAAGAGTCCTGCTGGATGTGTTTGATTAGATACACTCATTATTCCACTGCACTATGCTGCCCGTAATTTTTGACCTGCTGCAAGGGCATTGCTGTGTCAATTGTGGTAGATGAACTTAGGAAGTTAGGAGTGCTGTTTTTGACTGTTTGTATACACAATATTGAAACACTGTCAATTTATCTGACACTCAATATGGAAACATGTGTTCTGGGCATTAATACAGAAATGTTGTGAAATTCATGTTACGGTTGTGGTTACCATTATATTTCATCCATGCACTGTGCACTATTGTAATAACCTTTATACTTTGTGAATGTCAACAGATTAACATGCATCATTTAGCCAAGAACAATAGTACCAAGTGAGTAACTTTATTGATTAAGTTGATTGTATTGCATGCTTCCTTTGAAGGAAGCTTGCAGAAGATTTTTCTCCCAGTCAACCAGCTGTTGTTGTCACTTCGTTGTTTTGGGCCATCTGTTGGGGAACAATGTAGTTTACCAATATGTAGCATGCTTGTTTATGTTAATAGTTGCTGTAATGGAGATAAGTTCTTTATGTGAAAGCTTAATTAATTTTACACTCGGAGAGTAGAGTGATGCTTCTGTCAGGGCTTTACAATTATTTATCCAAAAGCATATTAGTGGTCAATCAGATTTTTCGTTCACCCCCTACAATTAATGGGGATACTCTTTACCCCTTGCAATTAACCTAAGATCTGGTGTTGACAATAGATTATTAAGGCATTTGAAATTAGTTAAGAGGCCTGGATTCTGCCCTTATTGGGCTAAGTAACAACTGCTCCATAAAGAGAGCTGTTTGGCTTGACAATTTTTCAGGATTCTTAGATTTGTGTCACCTTTGACTACCGAAGGTGATTTTTTTCATTTGGATACAATTGACATGCATCTCTGCCCATTTTTGGGCGATTGTAACCTACACAGAGTAAACATGCACCTATAATAAAACTGCCACAATTATGGATATCCATCTTGTCAAAGTCACCTAGGAAGGAGGGAACATAGTGTGTGGAGGATGCAATATTATATATGTGTGCGTCTGTGTGTTCATGTGTTTCAGAAAAGTTTATTGGAGCTGGTACTTGATGTTGTGTGCAAACAGGGTGTCATAACTGTTTGTTGTTTGGGGTGGGCATCAACTGTCAACTAGAAGTATCATTTATTAATCTAGAGGTTGAGAGATGGTCACCCCTAATCTACTTTGAGAAGTAGAGTACTTTTAAATACAAAAATATTTTACATAATAGAGTTTGGAAGGGACTAAAATGGAGGGCTGAAATCTAGATCACAATAAAAGCAACATATTCAACAAAATTGGGCAGGGGAGAAGTAACAAGCGATACTTCAATGTCAACCTGTAAAAGGCTGCATCCGAAATAGATTTGCAAGCTTGCTGGTTGTGGCTAAATATTTTGCACTAATATCTGTAACTCAAAAGCGGGTCATAAAGCAATGCTACTTGCTTGGAGGGTGATTCAATGCAAACTATCATCAACTGATAGGCTTGGTTATCCAACATATCAAGCTGACTCGTCACTTTTGTAAGAATGTTGGATCTATTAGACATGTCTTCTGGGCTTTGCAAATCTGTTGAACCTTTTTGGAACAAAGTGCAACTTGATGTGCCAGCACATTTTAGCTAAAAAAATTCACTTGGAAAAGGCAATTCTTGGGATTGGTGTTTCTCACAATGTGATATCTGAAACTTTCAGACATAAGATGTTGGTAGGAGTGAACTTTGTTCAATTAGGTGTTAAGGTGGTTAAGGGAGCAAATGATAAAAGGTCATGAAAGAAACTATATATTTTATTGTCATTCATTTTGATTGGTTCATATACATTGTTCAAGCATGACCAACATGTTGATATTTGCAAGTATTGATACAAACATCCAATATTGGTAGATTGAGGTTTTGTTGAAGGATAGATAAGGCATCATGGTTCATTTTATCGAATTGTGAAGTAAAGTAGTTGGGGATATGCTCTAAAATTCCTTCTTTCAGGGATACTCTTTAGTGGTGATGTTGCTGGGTTTAGAAGTTTCACTTTGAAAGGAGGTATTAGGGTTTGCAACATAAAGATATAATGGTCATTGTGAACTTTACATTTGTCTTGTCTTAGTGTTCATTGCAGGATAAAGGGCTAGAGCCCTAGAGAAATATGGAGGTTTAGAAATGTTTATTGCCAATCTTGTTAATGACCCACTCGGCAGGGTAGGGTATCGTTGTTCTAACATCATGCTTATGATATGAAGAGTTTATAAAATGAAACAATTAAATGGAGTGTAAAGAAAATAGTACTACCTTTTAGTATTAGATGTTGATAAATGATAAAATAAATTGTTGGGAGACTATCTTTGCATCTCATCACTTTTTTAAGGTCAATAGTACAATCATCTATATTTAAGAAAGCACTAAAATGCAAGTCTATGAGATACTTTATTTCTGGTAGGATTTAAGCCTTTGCAGCACGGGTTTTCATCTTGATTAAGGGCTCGATGAATGTTTGTAATCTCTTTCCGTGATTATAAAATAATGGGAGGATTTAAGCAATTTTGATAATAAAATATTAAGGGCAATTTGGAAATTGTCTTTTATCCTTGAAGTGCCTTCATGCCTTTGGCTTGTGTGGTGACGTTGTTATTCTTACGATCCTGTCAACTCAAGAGTATTTGGAGGTTTGAGTTTGAGATAGGTATGTAGATTTTACTACATTTATTGTTGACCTAATCAAATTGTTTTATGGATAATAATAAAAGTAATCCGTATTATCTTCTAGTGAAAATAATTTTATGACAAGGTAAATGTGGTTGTGGGGAGTTGTTGTGGCTAAGATTAAATTATTTTTTAAGTAATAAATAATATAAATCATTTATCATTGATCTATCTGAATTATAACCTGGATAATAATTAAGGTAACCTGAGTAATTTTAAATGAAGTTGCTGTTGCAAGTGCTTGGATGACATGTATACAGCTGTGAAAGCATGCAATGGTTTGACAAGAGAATAGCATAAGATCTATTTTATTAATTGTCCTCCTGTATGCAAATTTTGGGTGCCTCGATTGGGCAAGAACTGTTGGTATCTTTTCCTTGAAGAAATGCAACTTTAATCTTATGCCACGGCTGTAGGATATCCACCCCTTGGGTTTGTTAGAAAGGCTTTGGAAACTTCTAGCAAAAAAACCTGTGTTTTGGACAGGTTGAAACCCTGATTCTACAACTCTGCAAACATCCTTTTTGTCCTCTGCCAAAGAGAAGTTTCCAAGCAGGTATGACGTGTATTAAGCTTTTTTTTTTAAAAGAGGATTTGTCTAGTGTGGGAGTTGTCAGTGTGTTGGTAGGAAGATAAACAAAATGTGGAAGCATGCGCAAAGTCTATGGAATGTCTTGTAAAATGCAAAAAAATAATGATGGTCTTCGGGACAAATGATTGCGAGATATGCACAAATTGGGTTCTTAAATGCCTTGTTGTCTCTAAGTAAATGCAATGGATAGGTGAAAAGCTAGACATCTCACCCTTTTGCCAACGTCCTACGTCTGTGCCTGTTGGAGCTTTGAAACAAACTTTAAATATCCATCGGGAGAGGATTTCTGTTTGGCAAGGTTGTGCATTGTTGATAAAATACCTACAATATTAGTGTGATTTGTTGGGGAGCAACATCTGCTAGACACACAGGATGGCTTTGTTAAAAAAATGCCTTAGAAACTTCAAAGCAAACATAAATGACAAATGTAAAGTATGTGTGCAACTACAGCAGGCCGCATTTGCATTGTGTGGTGGGTTTGGTTGAGGCAGCGAATGGCATTGGCATGGTATGATTTATTTATTTTTGCCAAAATGTGGACGCATTATGCAGGCTCTTGAACTGTTCGACAGAATGCCTAAAGGATCTGTAGCCAAGGGACCGCCAATATTTGACTATGAGGTGGCATGTTATGTGCTTAGTTGGCATTTAGGTTGACATGGGTATGTTTGTGAGCTTTGGCACTTGCTTTGTAATAGCGGGAAAAGTTTAGGTGGAGTGGCATTAATTGGAATATTGGTTAGCAATACCAAATAAATAATATGACTCGCTAAATTATAATCTCGGTGATGACATGAAATTTTGAGCTTGCCATGGAACTCTCCCATCTTGATCCATAACTCGGTTTCCTAGCTCGCATGTTAACTAGATAGGGATGGTGTGGTGTATTGTCAACTCTTCTCCTCTCCCTGCCAAGTTAACTCAAACAGGGTCATCTTACCCTCTCTTGCATGATTTTAACATCTCTTGTTTTCTTAATTTAAATGGATTTGTAGTTCATTATAAAGAAAAACAATTGGTTAGGCGAATTAAATGGGACATGTTATCTATTAGCCTCTGTTTTGTACACAACTGGATAAATAAACATGAATGTAAACAATACACTCTTTTACCTCGTAAGATGGTTGTAAAAAACTTGATATCAATACCAATTATGGAAGCCATGCGGTTGGGATTTAAACTTGAATGTTAGTCAAAACTACTCCTTGGTGACCTTGTGCAACCTTAATAAAAACTTGTTTTTCAATGAGGCACAAAACATGAGTATAAACCTTGAAATGAGAAAACAAATTTTAGTCGGGTACCTTGTCATGTGGAGAGTTCAAGCGAACCTTAAGTTGTCCTTGGCATGTCTGTTTTACCTTGTTTCGTAATGTGTTTAGGAGCCCAACGGGCTAGTTCACAACTTTAAACAACTGCTGAAAGTTAAAAATGCAGCTTCATTTTGACCCGTCATTTTGGCCTTAGGTATCAAAATGAATTTTGGCTTCAGCAAACCTCTAATAGTTATACGAGACAATTACTACAAGCCCTCGGGTTGAGAAAAACTTCTCGCAAGCTAGTTTTCTTAATAGGTTTTGTAGGCCTTGGGTCGTTGGGCGACAAGTCTGCTTGGATACATTTACAACCGGCAGCCCTGAAATACGAGCGTCATTTTAATTTTGTTTCCAGTTTGGGGTTCCATCAGCTCTGAGTGTTTCCTTGTATATAGGGGAATAGGTAGGAATTTGTTTCCTTTTGTGTTTGAGTCTCGAAGATGGTTTTCAAATGCTGATCTTTGAGCAACTTGTCTAAATTTGACGTTTTTGGAAACTTGTGACTAATTGGTGAAAACTATCATATGACCTTATCCAAGCAAAATGATGATTGGGAAACTTTGTAAACACAAATACATGACTGTAGGAAACCTCCTTGATGCTTGTTTGAAAAGATTTTGAATGTTAAAAGAAAGTGTTTTTTCTCTCCTCTCTCTATCCCTGTCTTTTGGCTTTGAAAATGAAATGAAATGGCAATTGCATTCTTACTCTCCTTAAAAGTGTGTTAGGTATTATTTCGTTATTTTTGGAAAATTATGATAACGTAAATCATGCTTGATAGTAATTAGATGCCATGCTAACAGTTGTGTTGACCATGCGGTGGTTGTAGGTACGTGAGACAAGAAAATGACAACGTTATTTGTGCTTTTGTAATAATGGGATTATCTTTGAAATACATGTAATATTAAATGGATAAATCAACACTATTATGATCAGGAATGTTATTTATTGATTATTTTGTGATGAGTAAGAAATTGAAACATATTGGTATCTTGAGGAAATGAGAATTCTAATTTAGGAGTGATTTAATTATAGGTTTATATCTTGCTAATGTTGTAGATGTAATGAAATGAGCTTTCATAGCATACTTTTGTGGGTTATTCATGAATGAACTCCTTTGTGTTTTTCTAATTACTTTGGAATTCGTAGAAAAACCAAGGCAAAAGGACAACCTTAGAGTAAGATCCTTGTTTGACACCCCCTTGTGTGTGAGCACATTAGTTAGATAACTGAAAATTAAAGGGTGAGCCTAGTTTCCTTAACACTCTTTGGAACCTCCTAGTTTAGAGGTAATAAGAGCACCAATTTCAAGTTTCTATTGAGTCATGTCTACTTGTCATTGTCACAAAACCACCCTATAGGAATGGTAATGGTTAAATATTGTTTAGAGAAAAGGGGTTCCTGCTAGGAATTACTTTCAAGCATGTTGAATTTGTGTGGGATGCTTTAGTTTAAGGCTTAGAGTCATTTTTGGGACTTGTGGGATGTAGGGTCTAAGCTATGGAATTGTAAAGTTGTCTTGAGGCTAAGCATCAAGGGAAAAACATCGAGTGTATGTTGCATATCAAAGGGCATACACCCTTTTGAAAGTACATACAACCTTTTCAAAGGGCATATGCCCTTTGTTTGTTTTCAATTTTTTTATTGTTCTCCCCTTCTAAACAACATTGGATTTTGGCTACAAGATCCTAACCTCATTGTTGGACCTGCATTAAATAAGCCAAGAAGGCTTTTGTAGGTTTTTGAACATTTATTCACCTTTGTAGGAACAATGTATTCATCAGCTTTATGTATTTTTAAAAAATAGTTATGAGTTTGTAGAGGGGAGAATCTAGTTTTCAAAAATATAATTTTTTAAAGATTAAATTATTATTTTTAATTATTACTTAATTTCTACATAACATAACTCATTATGATTGATTCATTTGTGTTACCAATAGTTTAATAATTTTTTTACAATCAATCAACAAATTACAAAACTAATATATTTACAATCTCTCATTCTTGAATAATATTTAAAAAAGTAAAAATATATATGAAGTTAAACTCAAAAAGTTAATCTCGTACACTCGCGTAAAATCATTTCTCCTACTTAATTTACTTGTAATATCATTTAAAATTATAATATTAATTTTAAAAATATGAAAAAATAATCTCAAATTTTTTCAACATTTTGTGAATCCATGTATAAAATGTCATTCGTTTCTCCAAAAATGTGGGTTCGTACACATGCACTTTTCTTATGTTTTCACAAAAACTTACTATGTCACTATTAGAAATGAGTAAATTTCACATACTTATCTCATTTGTGTATTGCAAAAAATACATATTTGAAAACTACATTCAAAGTTTCACGATTTATCTTCTTACGCTGAAAGTGTCAAGTGAGTTAATAAGTGCATTATACTTGCTTAGATATGAACCGACTCAAGAAAAAATTTCAAATTGGAATAGTGACCATCGGGTGACAAGAGATGAGACCGTTTGACTTGGGACCAAACCGTGGGACAATTTGTTCCCATATGTATGGTCATTTACAAACAATTGAGGGGAATTTGCAAGATTCTAGGTGAGATTCCTTTGGAGATTACACTATTATGGAATGATGTGATTGGATCTATGAATGATTGAGTAGTGTGTATAGATAAGCAAGACACAAAAGAGGGATAAGGATAGGACATTTGGAGTTGGAACATGCATGTGAGTCATGATTAATGTGCAAGGCCAAAGTTATCATTGACAAATGATAAATTTCCAAATCTAGGTCTTTACAATTAGGTATGCCCATATACAATCAATCGAGATATGTAGAATATACAAATATATGAGAACCATTTGTCATTATTTCATGAGTGAAAGTCATTAGTCAAGAGTATATTTTTCTAAATTATATCTCGATTTAGGTTTTATCGAGAGATGCGAGGTTTTTAAAATGGAACCTACTAACATTACCCCATGTGTTTCATTTGGGGAAGAGGTTATTTCTTCTGAAAAATACTACGAGGAACACACTAATATGTAGATTTGGAGGTCTATGGCCCAACCTTCCTACACTTCATGATTGGATATCCAAGCATTGGACTCCGATACTAGCTGGAAGGATAGATTTGTACCCGTGTGCTAAAGGTATTTTTATTGTTGCTTTTTCTTCAATAGCTGATAAGAACACCATTGCATCCAAGCTCTGGTTCGCCAGTCTAGATACTTGGTTATGAAACCCTGGTTCCCCTCCTTTAACCCACTCACTGAATCATTCTCCTACAAACCCGTTTGGATCAGGATGCCCCATTTACCTCTCCAATTTTGGAGTCACGATTGTCTTGTTTCTATTGGCAACACCTTGGGAACTACCCTTTATATAGATTCTCAAACCTCTAACTATACCCATACTACTTATGCCCGAGATCTTGGTGGAACTTGACACTTTGCTAAAAATCTTCCTGCAACCATTGATCTCAAAGTACAAAACAGAACTTGGTCACAACCCTTAGATTATGAAGGCCTACCATTTCGGTGTAGAAGGTGTTTCTATCTAGGTCACACCTCTACTGATTGTGGGATAACAAAGCGCCAACATGAGAGACACAATTGGTGGAAAGATGCCCTCCCGGAACACTTGGTTTTCAAGCCAAAGAGGATCTAGACTCAAATGTAGATACTGAAGATGATTATGATTTTGTCCCGAAAACCCCTTTTTCGAAATTCTAGTTGTTGACAATGCCAAAGAATCTCATTCAATTAGTGACAAAAAGGAAAATACAAAAGAAGATAATAATTTTGTTGGAATCATGGAGGATAAGGAAAATACGCCTCCTTTATTTAATCCTCCAATTGCGAGAGGTTTCAGCGGGCTGGATAACGGTGCATAAAAAGAAAAATTTATCTCCAAGAATACCGCTTCTCCGCCTAGTTAGTTTTCCACTTGTTGTTTAACTGCTCCTTATTGCTTCACTTTTCTTTGTCGGGCAATAGTTGTTTGAGTCGCTATAAATCAACTTTGTTTTTATGTTGATGTGTTGTTGGTTTTGGGTTTTATTCTAAGCGGGTGTTTCCCCGGCTGTTAATGGCTCACGTTTTGCCATGATTTTGATCAATTTTTCTCTGCCTTAATTGTTCACATCCGGCTTTTGAGCCTTCTTCGCTTTATCTTCACCCCTCTTCCTCTCCCAATGTTTCTCTCCTTCCAATATGAATCCTTCAAAATATCCCCTTCAACATTTCCATCATACATTTCATGTACGATTGCTAGTAATATCCCAATATGTTGGTACAATTCTATAATAAAAACATATAGATACAAAGTTTTTCAATCAAATGAAACACAAGTAGATTCAAGTTTAGATAGTAAAATAACCTTCATAAATTGTTTAATTTGCAAACAAGAAACAAGCTTGCGGATACAAGATCTTATAATTCATTTTTCTTGTCCCAAGTGATCAATGTATGTAGATATAAGGAGATTTACAAAAATTATCTACCAACTTTAGTTTTAATATCTTATAAATTAAAAAGTGTCTCTTGAGACAAATGGATTTTTGAAATCCTTCTAATATATATTTTAGCTATAACAAAGTGATTGAAGTATTTCTCATTTTGTATACCTCTTGAAGCGGTAGAATATAAAGGATTTGTCAGTGGAAATGTTGTTTATGAGATATATAGAATTGAATAGAGGAATGGTATAATGCCTTGTAAAAAATAATTGAGAGCTTTCAATGAAAATACCATAATAAAAAATAGTGAGTGCATAAGAGAGATCTTATGACTTAGCTATGTACTCCACAACTTATATTTAATAATTCTATACATGATTCATGAACCTAAAAATTCCTAATAGTAGAGTTGATAAGCTCTAGTATCTACGAAGCATATGGTTTGAATGTAAATACAGTTATATGCATTTTTGTACTTTGAAAAAAATTTAGTGTATACTATTATAACGGGAATAATACAGAGAGAAACTCTTCAAATGAATGAAGTGAATGTCCGAAAATATGGATTCACTAACGATAAAATTTAGGAAATGCATCCACAAAAAAAGGAGGTCGTAGCAGGTAACTACACAGGAGAACCTACGGGAGCCTGGGCAATACAATATTCCATCAAACCCAACACCAAAATAATCAACACAACTGTACTGAATCTGCTCATATTCTCTTCTCTTCCTGGCTAAATAATGTATATTACATCTGTAAACTTGGGGTATTGTTTGTCCTGATAAATCTGGAAATAAGAAGGGAGGTTAAGTATAGTTCAGATGGTGCACAAGGTCTAAAGAAAGGAGAGTGACTAGGGATTATATACACAGGACAATGTCGGTTTTGAAGAAATTTATGCGTGAAAGAAAGCTGTTGTAATTTTGTAACACGGTAAGTATGCTGAACATTTTTTTTTGGAAATTAGAGGAATCATTACATATTACATTTAGCACAATCTCTACCAGCCTCGGTGAATTTAGCCTAGGTGAGGATGGGACCACCAGGTGCACAAGTTTCACACCGCCTCCGTTCAGCTAAAGCCTAGGTTTCATACCACCTTTGTACAGCTGGTGTACACTTCATACCACCTTCATACAGTTGGTGTACACTCAGGGACGTTGATAAGTATGTTGAACATTTACCTTGTTATGGAAAAACAGATGAAACTTCAGTTCCAAACTTTGTTGCAAGATAGGTGAAATAACAACTAACCCACCCCTAGATCACGAGCCTGTGTCAACACTGCCAGATATGTGATTATATTTCATCATTGGAAAAAGTATGGAGGGAGGGTGTCAAACTTAGTGCAACATGTTGAATTAACCAGGCCTAGGGGTACATAACATGGTTAGAATCATGCACTATATTGGTCATCTTATTAGAGTGAGGAGTTGTACACTTTTATAATTGAACATGTAGAGGTTTGATGGATTCTATATCAAGAGTTGTTGCCTTAAGATAAACATGGTCTACAATAAAATGTTCTTCTTCCATCTAAGGTGAATCGAAGGCCTTACTTAATATATTAATATTTAGTTATTATATGTGTGTCCTTGTTTATTATCACGGGTAATTGGAAGAATAAGTTATGTTATACGTTTCTCACCCTTATTTATCTACATTGACCATTATACCCCATTTTGTGTAGTATATACACTGAGGACCAAATCCTTTTTATGAAAAAATTCAAATTCGTTTGGTGCTCTTTGTTAGCTTATTTGTGATGTAATAGTCATCTATCAAAGGTAATTTACCTATAATAAATTTTAGTTGTTTAGATGAAATATATAGTTTGGTCTACCATAATCTTGAAGGATAATATAAAGGGACCATAATCTTGAAGGGTAATATAAAGGGACCAAATGTAAAATATTCTGTGGCATCTTTATAGTCTCTTGGGCCAATTGGTGTGACTAAGAATAGATAGGATAGTGTAAATATTGTCACTATCATCACGATCCTTTCTATTTTATCGAAATTCAATAGTGGATGTGTTTTTATTGGTATAATTACTCATGGTGTTAATACTCTTGGTATAATCTCATTTAAACGAGACATGATAACACCTTTAGGCTATGTCATTTTACAAAATTTAAATGGTACATCATCTATCAAACATGTATATATCACCCCCATGTATAAGCTTTAAAAAAATGTCATATGTGGATGGGAAAACTCTCATATATTGTATCCAATGTCTTCCAAGTTGGATATTTTAACTCACATATTTGGATATAACTTGAAATTATGTGGTTACGATCTTAGAATGATGTCCATCAACAACATCTCATGAAGACACTTCATCATTATCAAACGCAATAGTTTTCTCACAATCATTCATGGATCTAACAACAAAAGAAAAGTGGGAAGGTTTGATATCACTTGGTTATGGGGTTTTTTATGAAGCTTTGTATAGATTATAATTGTATGCATTAGACTTGGTAAGTAACACAAAGATACATTGTATCTTAGAATGAGGTTTTTGTGATTGATCAAAGATATCATAGTATTTTTCTACTTGTAACATAATCTTAGGAGCTTGTGTTCAATTACATGTTATGCTCTTACCCTCCTTTTACATGGTACGGTTTATCTTTGGGTGACATTCATACACTCGGAAATATGTAGTAAGTAAGGAACTATAGGTTCCCTATCATATGCAAGATAAGGAAAACATGGAGTACTAACATTACATACGATTGTAGCATAAAGAAAAGAACATTATCTACAATGAATCGTTGGATAGATGAATCTACTGATGGATAACAATATGATACACGATGATTTACACATGAAAATGATATGCATTCGGAAACTAAATATAACAAGGGACATCATCATGGAATTACATCTAGAAATATTCTCATCCATATTAACATCTAAATTACACATAAAATTGTGTATTTAACAACACATGACACAAGGAATGAGTATGAATACAAGAAATATGACTCCAAGCACAACCCTAAAAGAATCATAAAATAATGAGGGCTAAATAATTCCAACATAATTTATGTAAGACTTATGATAGTCAAATTTATCCTGTTCAACAACTCAAAATCTAACCCTAGAAGGGTGTGACTAGGAAAATGAAGGTTGGGTGTTGAATCATAAATGTGGGTTCACCAAAATGTAGATATAGAAATTAGGTTTACAATAATAATTACAATACACTAATTATACCACATTGCAATTCATATCTAAACATATATAAATAAAAAAATCAAACCTAATTACATAAATAAAAGCTATCTAGATCGTAGAAAAATGTTAATAATTAAAGTACTAGGGGAATGAGGGTATGTAGGATAATATGATGGTGAATCTAGAGGCAATTGGCTATAACATGTGGATGGAAATAGGTACAATTTGTAAGGTGAAACAAATCCAAATCGTATAGACTGTAGCAGAACATTGCCCATTTCTAAAATGAATACAACAATTATCAATCATTTTTGAAATGATATCAAAATAGCCTTTCTTTAGTATATGCAAAATTGGTTCAATGATTACGATCCCATGGTTTTAGTCTTCAAAAACATCTCTCACTTTTTTGGATTTGTTGTGAGTCGCTAAGAAATTTTCCTCCTTGAAAACTTTAATTAGCCCTCTAGGTACACACATAATGCATAAGGAAAATAAACACATTTTGGGGCTTGTACTAAACTAGAGAAGCCCTAAGTTTCTTTGACATTATCAGGTTCTACATCTGGAGAACAAATTAACGATAAACAAAGAAGTATAATGCATTTAGTAAGTGATTTTATGTAGAAAAATTATCTCATATTTATTTATTCAATGCGTTGAAACAACTCATATTTAATCTATATGCTTGTAATTTTCTTTTCGTATGAAGATGCTTAAAATTAGAAAGATTTGTTCGTAACAACTATATAATTCACTCATTTTGGATCCTAAAGTGTCTAAACCACAACCCATACACAGGAGTAGCAAAGCAATTAACTCTCGTACCAAAAATTAAGTATCTAAAATATTAATTTTATTGGCCTTACTGAAAATCAACCTTACAAAAATACACCATTTTACAAGTTAAAAAACAAGTTGGGAGGGTACCAATTTACATACAGCTGGGGCGTTTGTGGTCATTACGGTACAAAAATAATGGATGTCCTGTCATTAAGAAAACTTTATTCTAAATCTTAAACATCATATTTAAATACAACATACACATTAGAAAAAAGCAGTGAAAGTTTCTTATCAGAATCCACAGAGCTGAACAGACAACAGTAAAATTCATAATATTGTTGTTACAGTAATATTCATTTTAAAAAACCAAAAACATAAATATGGACTTATGGGTCCAACCCCAAAAGCACTCATGAAGTTATGACGCACCTTCTAAACCCTGAAACAGAAACAAACTTATGGGTCCAACCCCAAGAGCACCCATGTAAGTTATAATGCACCTTCTAAAACCTGGAACATAGACATAGACTTATGGGTCCAAGCCCAAAACCACCCATGGAAGTTATAGTACAGTTTCTAATGTGAAAAATTCTAATATATAGATTTATACATTCAAACCAAATGGAATTGAGACTAACAATGCAAAGCAACGAAGCCATGAGTACCTCGCCATGACTTCAACATGTAGACAACTTGTGCCTTCATATTGAATGACATTTAACTCAAAAATACCAAAAAGTGCTGAACAACCAGTACGTTAATCCCAGTGAACTCCAAACACCGGCTTTTTAAGGTCTTCCCTTCACTGGGACTTATTACACAAAGGATCTTCTCAACAATTAGCAGGGCCTTGCAAGTTGCATTTTGCAGGAAGAGCCCTTGCCAACTCTGGATCAATGTCCATCAATCTGAGAAGAGTGGGATTATCACGCCCAAATTCACAGAAGCATGTAAGGTTGGCAGTGCTAAGGACACTGCAACAATCTTTGTTAGGGTGTACAGGTGGCTGGGTTACTGCAGGCTTGCATGGCTTCATTTTATCAATATCCATGTTACATACCATGTAAGCACTCCTTACCATTACTGAAACACCAGCAAGTAATAATACTATCATGACAACAGCCACCTGAACTCCTTTCATACTTCTCAAAAACATTGTGTCTGTAAATGTGTTTTTTTTTTTCCCAGATCAATATGATTGTTGAGAATGGAGGTGTGTAAGTTTATATAAGAAAATGGGTATTGAAGGGAATCCATGAACAGAACCTTGGCCTGTGAATTTCCATTGGCATCTTGTGGCCCGTGATTCTGCCACCTTTGGAAGTGGAGAACAGGTGGCTTTGGTTTATTCTTGACAGATACAAAAGGCAAAGTTCATTGTAAGCTTGTTTTTTTGAGTTTGGCAGCTGTATTATTCCAAAGTTGGGAAGGAACTATTTTATTGAACAAGAATTTAAATCATGTGAAGAGGTCACGGGTCTCAAAGGCCATCAAAGTTTATGGACCAGATAAAGTAGATGACTGTATATTAGTTTAAATCCATATTTATATGGAAATACGATAGCTTAGTTTAACCAAAAGTTCAGATTATTAATGGCAGAGCATGGCTCGAGGTCACGAGTAACTAAAATTAGTACCAAAAAGTAGATGGTTGAATACAGGTGCCTTCTTGTGCTTTCCTAATTTTAGTGGTTGATATACATGCAACGGTGCAATCTAAATATGGTAAGTTCATTTTATATTTTTCCAAACTTTCTGTCTAGGTTATTTCTCTATTTTTGATATAGAACATTATTTTGTTTTGGTAATTTTGAGGGATTAGCGAATATTTAGTGATTTAGAGGAGGTTCTAACATAAGACTAATGTCACTAATCAATCTCTAGATCATCGTGTAAATGTTTCATTTTACATGTTACAGATAAATTAAGAATTAAATTCACAATCTGGATTATTAAAGTGATGAATGACTGAAATCAAGAGAATCCAACCTCACGAACTAAATTTATTTATTTTTAATATTAAATTTATTACCACTTATATCTAATTAGGCACAAAGATTGACGTTACATTGAATTAATTAATTGTTATATATTTATTTCTTTTGAATGAACAAAAATAACATTTTTTTGACACATCGACTCATTTATTTTTGATGCTTTTGTTATTCCCTTCACCTTTTTCAACCCAAGCATTTTGATATGGCACTAGGATAGAAGAGCCCATCTAATCATAAGCTTGTATTGGACCAAAAATGCCAATGGCTTCTCATTTGGAGATGCATATTTTGACATTCATAGTCATGCAATTTAAAGCATCAAAAGACACATCTTAGCACATATCAATTCCATAAAAGTAAAGAGTACTAGTATTTACAAGGAATTAAATTGAGGCAATGATGAATAGAATATCTAAGTATGGGAAAACTCCTAACTTTGAACACCATTTTGAAATGCTTTGCAACAACTTAAGAAATATCAAGGATGGTTGTGAGTTGAGTTTAGGTGGTTTTAATATAGATTCATTTTTAGTGGATTTTAAGGCATTGAAAAAATCTTTAGAAGTTTTGTCTTAAACTTTTTCCCCATGGACACAAAAACATATTTGATTGCCTCAAGAAATGGTGTATCAATGAACCTTAAGTTTTTCTTGAGTCAAAATTGCAATAATTAAGTTTTTTTAAAAAGTTATCAAGTGGTAGTGAATATAAAAATTATTTTTAATGATATTTTATGCTTAATTTTTTATAAAGACAAGTTGTTTAATGGGCATTTCAAAACTTTAGGAATAAATAAACATGGTTATTAGTTTCACAAAGTTGGAATTGATTTTGGCACACAGCGCTTTGTTGGATATTGTTTTTCATCATATGATTTCTATATTTAATTAAGATTTTTGAGAGGATTTTTTTCACCACAAATGTTTAATCTTTCTTGTTACCAAACTACAACTAAAATTTGGTGGTTGGCTTATATTTAACTTAATTGTTGATAACAAAAGTCCCAAATTTAATTGTGTATGATAGGCCAAGAATGTGTCTCGATGGCTTGCAGACTCCTAAGTCTCTTGTTCTACAAGGATATGAGGCAATGAAGAAAAGACACATATGAACCAACACACGATTGATTTAAGCGGACTCTGATGAGCACTAAGGTCACCTATTCGAGGGCATTAATCCCTACACTAGGTCAACCAAGGGTTTGAGGCCAGATCAAGAAGATAGAGGAGAGTACCCTTCTAGGATATTGGTTGATGGGGAGAGGTATAGATCGATGGGAAGATGAGACAAACATGCACAACCTACACAACTACATATAACTAAAATACAAAAGAAAGAAAAGGTAAGGCGTTGATCATATAAGATAACTATGCTAACTAGCACCGATGTACATACATACTAAGTTGACATGAGAGCAATAGGAAGGGAGCTAATCTATGAAAAATGACCAAGAGGGTTAGAGAAATTACATGTGGGGTGGTCGTTGATGCATCTATCTCTCCAAAGAAGAAGTGCTTTGAGAGAGGATTCTTGCATGGGTGGAGAAGGGGAACATCATTCATGTCCTAGACTTACTATAAATGATCCATAGAGTGCAAACAATCTAACAATCAAGAAAAGTGTCCAATCCAAGTAAAATGCAAGATGAACCAAAAGCAAAGCGAGTAGATGCGAAGATAACGCAAAATAGTAGAGCAGATGGTTAGCTCTGTGATATTTCTTCCTTCCGTATGAATTTTTGGGTGTGGTGTGTATATATACCTGATGCCATTGCTCGTGGGTGATGGCATTGGCCAAGGGAAATCTAACACCGACACCATCACCCACAGTGATGGTGTCGAACCGTGGGGATCTAGTGTCGAAAGGAGTGAAAAGTGTGCCATGGGACAAACAAGAATAAGTGAAAAAGGTGTCAATGATGAAGTCAGATGCAAGCAAGTGTCGAGAGTGCTAGTGTTTGCGACAAAGAAGGACAAGGGTGACTAAAGCTAGGACCACATAGCGATACGTCTCTCTATGTATTGTCTCTAACCCATAATGATCATGTGAATAGTCATACCCCATTCTCGACAGGCCCTTAAGGCACCCACTCAAGAAATAGATGCATCAATGACCCTTATTTGCACAAAGAAATTGTTAGTAACGTATGCAAGATTAATATGAAAAATTAGGTGTATACATATGCTCCCAACCATTGATCACCGCATGTCGCAATAATGAAAAACTCAGGGTGGTCAATAGAATGAAATAGACCGTGACACCAAAAGTAAAAGTAGATATTGAAAGTAATTACATTGTAACGCTCAAAATTACTAGAACTGGAAAATGAGGATTTTTTTAAACATACATAAAAATAGATTACACAGCTGCAATCGTACAAATTTATTTAATCAAATTCTTTAAATCAAATTTTTCTTTTGATCTATCTGATAACATCTGTGTAAGCCATGTGCGGCTGAGAAGGGTGTATCCAGATCTCCACGATCTCCCTTCGCCACTACTTTGAGTGACAATGCTTACTAGCATTTTGGCTCAACCTTTTTCAAGTCATGGGAACCATGTGAAAGTCCTTGGGTCTACCACGAAGCTAGTTTTCGACTTCGTATTCCGGTATCCAACCATTGCCTACCTCATGTTCAGTGTTCAACTTCCCATGATCAGTCAGTTCTTGGGTAATTTTAATTTAATTGGAGGACTAGGTGATCAAACAATGCACAACCATCAATGCATTACTTTGGCCAAAGTTTTCCGCCATGCAGGTTACAGCTAAACTCAAGACAACACACTAGTCTTATGAGTTTAAGTCTTCCGCCACCTCACAACTATCCCTTTCACAGTTATCTAGATCTTATAGTTTGTATTTACTTTATTTCCAATTTAACCTATCTTGCAAGAGTTTATATCGAGATAAATGCCAAAGGCCAACTAGGATCATCATGAGATAAGTACATTCGTTACGCTGAAATGTATCTATTTCAACATTTCGCATGTACTTATCCCTTAATATGCCTAATGGATCTTTTCATCTATTTATTTTCGCATTTATTCTCTTTTCCTGATGCTTGGTTTTTTAACCTTAAATTACCTTTTACAACGATACTCTTCCATTTTCTATACAACGGGGTTTACAATCTTATCCTATTAATGCCAAGTTTATCGAAAGGTTGAATTAAATATATATTAAAACATGTATATTTAATTATTCCTTCGATTAGCTACGCCAATAAATAGCTTATTTAATTTAGAAATTAAAGACAATTGATTGTTACAATAATTGCCCAACTATCGGCTTCATACATAGACAAATATCAAATAAATAAATTTAACAATTTATGATAAGTAAGATTTCTTAATTCTAGTATTTATCATTTACTCATATTGAGATATTATTACATACAAGGTAATCATCTCTTTATTAAAATCATAAATTACATATGTCGTTAAGGTGAAATATATAACTATTACTGGCTGAACTCTCACATAGTGAGGTTTGAATATTAACAATGGGTCCAAGATCCCAATAAATTTAGTCAAAATTTTGGGATATCATCCTTCTACAAATTGAAATCCAAGTATCTCATTTAGATCCATGCTACGATAAAACTTCACAAGACATGAGTTTCGCATATCCGAACGTGACGGCTAATTGTCTTGCAAGATTGGAGTAGTGGTATGTTGTCAGTTCAAAATGAACTGGCATGAATATTGCCTCCATTTTTTGATGCAATTATTTAATAAAATATGAAACGATATACATGTTATTTTATCAACAAACGTATGGTAATACAGCGGAGGATGTATTATTACATGTTTTTCATCAAGATACAACTATGAATGTATACAAATAACAACCAATTTCTATTTTAGCAATCATGTTTCACTCTAATCACAAATATCAAGATATAATCATACCATAATCATTCAACATCCAAATTGATTAAACCGTAAGCAAATCATACTTCACATGGTACAAATTCAACTATTATTTTTCTTACCTTCCAATCAACAAACAGCTTAACAAAAGTATGAAATCATCATTTCCAAATACCAATTAGACATATTCCCTCTAGGTAATGAGCAGCTCTATAAAATGCACAATAAATTTATTTCAAACAATCAAAATACATTTATATATAATTTATAGAACAATCCAACTAAACAGTGTAAAAACACCTCTATTAAATCATTTTAACATGTTCTTTCAGGTAACCGATAGATCAACAAAACAAATTGACCCACATACCACAAGATGATAATTTTGAAGTCTATTTGCATAGAATAACAACCATAAGTTTCTAACACTTTTAGTAACAAAATCCTTTAAGAAAAACTAAGTCATCTTACATAGATTGTTAACACTAATTTATTTTTCAATCAGGTAATAAAATTATACCTACAGGCAAATCAACTTGTACATATCCAAATCAGTTTGTTCTAGCATTAATTTCTTTTCATTTATAAATTATTAGAATCCGAAGCAAATATATCAAGCAAAATGATGAAATACATGGTAAAAATATTTTTCACACTACCCAGAAATCACTTTGCTCATACAAATAAATTATTGTTTGACTGTAATAAAACCCAGAGGCATAAATCGATTTGTGTTTCCAGAAATCAAATTTAAATAGAAAATAAAATAAAATAAAAATTGATTAGGAACACCCATGTGTTTTTTCTAGGTTTAGCTAAAACTACACAAAGGAAACTTAAGAGAATACATAATCCATCAATTTCCTTTTTATATTTCATTTCCAAGCAATTAAATCAGAAGCTTTCCACAAATTCATTTAATTGTCATTTAAAATGAATGTGTATTTCCTTGTTATTTACAAAAATGTTACGAGAGAAAGGAGAAGATATTCATCCCTAAAGTAAACCCGGAATCGGAAACCTCTACTTTTCTTGCTCCAACAAGTTGAATCATTCTTTCCTCCAAAACTCATGCACGGTATTTCGAAAAGAAGAATGAAAATAGACAAAGGAGAAATAAAAGAAAATATAATGAAGAAACTATACTATAATGGAGAATTTTTGGGCTTCCCAATGTTGCTTCATGCGTCAATGCATGCCACATACTTGGTGTCAGATGAAGGCGTGTCCCTTTCAAAACTCTCAGATTTTAAATATTAAAATATTATTATTATTATTATTATTTTTAACTTTTGATTTACATGCCAAATCCTTTTAGGATTTAAATATATAATTTCACAAATTAATAATGCATTTTTTTAATTTTATTTTAATTGATACCTAACTTTAATGGTAAGATTAATCATCATAATATAAGTCCACATATTGCCAACAATATATTATCGTAATAATTATTCGAATTCCCATGTTCCATATAAAACATTTAAACAAATGAAAATCACCAAGTCCATAAATAATAATTCAAATATTCTCATAAAGTTGGTTTGATATAGCATTGTCAAATAAAACAGAGGCAGTATTCATCACGGTCATTGCAAAAGTCGAACAAAACAAAAGATGACCACACTGATTAAAATAAAGTAACCGGAATACAAATAACCGAAAGATTCACTATCATTTATGAACCGTTTTACCTATGATTAACACCTAATCATGTTTTAGGAAGGATCATCAAGGTGGGTTCGGATTATTCGTTCCGCAATGTCATACCCCCGCAAAGAAGGCTTTCGTGGGTCATGATATGACGAATCAAATGAATTTTACACCCAATGATGATCTCGTCTAATCATGTTTAGACTTAACCGTAGTTAATTTAACTTACAAGAAATTTGGGATGTTACATACTCCACCCCTTAGAATAATCATCGTCTCGATGATTTCAGGATAAATAGAAAAACTAAACCCATCATTCATTTGTGGCATTAATATATTTCAAATCAGCTTAAAATTTGTATCAATATCATTTCAGTTGAATCATAAAGGTCACAACATCCCTTATATATCTAGAAAATCAGTCACATAATCTGTAGACATAACACATTACTGCTTAAACAACATATTTTCCAGGTTCATTACAAAATCTTCAATAGTAACTATTCATCAAAAAGTACCTTAGTTCCAATATTCAGTTGTAAACTTATCTACAAGATTTTCTTATCTACCTCTTTACAGAAAAATTGAATTTAGCACTATAACAAAAATATATTCTTAAAAATCAGTCAAATAGATGCGGAAAAGTAGTCTGGATATCTTTCGATTCTCCCAAGTGGCACTTTCTTCAGAATATTGGTCCCACTGGACCTTACATTGTGAAACCTCACGGTTTTTCAAGTGCAACTTACGGGTTTCTAGTATCCTTATAGGCTCAACCACGATTACCCCTGGATCTAGAACCTATAATGAATCCCAATTAAGTACATGTGTTAAATTAGGTACATATTTCTTAAGCAAGGAAACATGAAATACATTGTGCATCTGGATAAAGCGAGAGGCGAGTCTGGTAGCTTGTAGGATCTTTGGTCCAATGATCTCTAGGACTTCAAATGGTCCTACAAACCTAGGAGATAGTTTGGCTGACCTGCCAAACGAAATGGAACTCTTTTTAGGTTTGACCCTAAGAAAAACTTTATCTCCCACATTAAATTTTTTGTCAATTCTTTTTAAATCTGCATAACTTTTTTGTCTATTTGCGGCCTCTTTCAATCTTTCTTGGATTAATTTAACCTGTTTTTCCATTTCTCGACAACATTTCAGGTCCAATTAGTACTCTATCTTCAGGATTATCCCAACTTATTGGTGTTCTACACCTACGACCATATAAGGCCTCAAAAGGAGCCATCTGAATGGAAGAATGGTAGGTGTTATTATAGGCAAATTCAACCAAGGGAAGATACTCTTCCCATTTGTATTGTTGATCCATGCAATACATTCTTAGTAAATCTTCTAGCACTTGATTTACTCTTTCAGTTTGACCATCAGTTTCAGGATGGTAGGCAGAACTTATGTTCAGTTTTGTCCCTAAGGTAGCATACAAAGTCTGCCAAAATCTGGAAGTCATCCTTGAGTCCCTGTCTGAAATTATTATTTCTGGAACTCCATGTAATCGAAAAACTTCTTGCACAAACCTTTTTGCCAGTATGGGTGAATTATCCTTTAAATTACTTGCTATAAAATGTGCCACTTTAGTTAACTTATGTTATTCATATTTCGCCATAGTGCCTTGGAATACTTTTAACTCCAAGGATATAATATATCCGTGTGAATGTTCGACCACGATCCATCGCGTAAAGAATCACAGGAAACTTTTTGAGTCCGCCATCATTTTTGCGGATAGAAAGGCTTCAAAAATTGGCTATTTATGAGCACCCTAAAGGTGTATAACGGAGAATGCCAATTGTTCGATTGAAACCATGATACCTTTTGTCTCTCGATTTAAAGGGGTAGTAGAATAGAGAAAAGGTTTCTTAAGCAGTGCATCAACCACCCGTGTCCCTTTAATGTAAAAGTGGACCGTCAGAAAACTTTCTGAGCCTAAGATGATTATTGTAATTTTATATAAAGTCATAATTTTCAGCAACTCTGGTTCTTTTCCCCAAATAGTGCCTCCATCTCAAAAGTGGTAAAAGTTGCATAATTTATGGCCACCCTCAACTCCTACTTTCAAACCTTCCCATCTTGAAGCTCCATTCCCTCGAAGCATCGGTTACCACCGAGAAGTTCCCATGTTTGGATCTGGAAATCTTCAACACCGAAGCACTTGTGAGTCTACCTTTTAACTCCTTAAAGGCTTCTTCACACTTGATGTCCCAAACGAATTTCTTACCCTTCTTTTGCAAAGAAGTGATAGGTCCCGCTAACTTAGAAAAGTCCTTTACAAACTTCCGATAGTAGCCTGCTAGACCCATAAAACTTCTCACTTCATGCACATCCTTCGGTGTTGGCCATTCCATGATGGCACTGATCTTTGAAGGGTCCACCGAGATTCCCTCTTTATTTATTATGTGGCCTAAGTATTGTACTTCATATTGATAGAAAGCACACTTAGATAATTTTCCATATAATTTATGTTTTCTGAGAATTCCTAGCACAATCCTTAAATGTTCATCATGTTCTTCCTCATTCTTGGAGTATATTAATATATCATCGAGAAAGATAAGTACAAATTGGTCTAAGTATTCCCTAAACATGTTGTTCATCAAGTTCATGAAAGTGGCAGGTGCATTTGTTAGACCAAAGGGCAAAACTGTAAACTCGTAATGCCCATACCTTGTTCTAAAAGTGGTTTTATGGATATCTTCATCCTTGATTCGCAGTTGATGATAACCGGATCTAAGATCTATCTTGGAAAACACTTTTTCACCCCCCATTTGATCAAATAGATCATCAATTCGGGGCAGCGGGTACTATTCGATTCTTCACTGTTACCTTGTTGAGCATTCGGTAATCAATACAAAGTCTGAGGGTCCCATCCTTCTTTTTTACGAAGATAACCGGTGCACCCCATGGTGATATACTTGGTCTAATCAGACCCAAGGACAACAACTCATGTAATTGAGCTTTCAATTCAACTAATTCAGTTGTTGTCATTTTGTACGGTGCCTTGGAAATTGGTTCCGTTGCTGGTTTGACCTCTATTGTGAAGTCAAATTCACTTAGGTGGAAGTCCGGCAACTCATTTGGAAACACATCTCTAAATTCCCTTAGGATGGGAAATGCTTCAATTTCAGGCTCAATTTCCTATCCCGAATTTGATATTTTTAGCATATAGATGGCAGCCTTTCGCTTTGCCTTTTTCAGCTGCATGGCGAAATCTACCTAGTGACAAACTCTCTTTTAACACCCTGAACACTCACTATTTTCTGTTGATCATCGCAACAAGTTACACATTTTCCTAAGCAATCCAAGGTTGCATTATGTTGACTTAACCAATTTATACCTATGACAACATCATAGGATCCAAGAGGTGCCACATACAAGTTTAATCTTGTTGTGAACTTAGGTAATTCTAGTGGTGCCTCAAACAAACACTGCTTCACTCTATGTACAACATTATTTCCATACTATACAGTCCAAGTGTGTTCCATGTACCCAGCTCTTATTTTGAGTTTATCAACTACTTTAGATGAAACAAAACATTTTGTTGAACCAGAATCAAATAAAACAGAAATAGGTTCTCCAAAAAGCTTACCTGAGGTTTCAATGGGAGTCGCTTGCTTTTTTGCTTGCTTATTATGGACTATAGCATAAATCTTATGTTGTTGCCCCTCTTTATTTACTACAGTAGATCCCTTCTGTTGGTTATTCCATTGTCCTCTTTGTGGATAGTTGTTAGTGAAATGATCGCCACCGCACTTAAAACATCCACCCAGAGGTCCTTTTCTCTCAATCTTATTCTTGAAACTTGTTCCTTATTGCCCATTATTTTTATTATTCACAACAGTTCTACCATTATTCCTCTTTTATTGACAGGCCTGAACTTGTTGTTTCCCTTTTTCCATGTTGGTTTACTTGCGGTTGGTGTTTGAAAACTACTATTTTTCCTTCTATTTTCCTCTTTAGAGGCATAAATACTTCACAGCTTTTGTTCTTGCTTGATATCTTTTTCAAACACTATTTCCATCGAGGTAGGTCCATGAACATCTACCTCACCACCAATGCTAGGATTCAATCCCATTATAAATTTTCTCACTCTAAACTTCTCATCCTTTTGATACATAGGAACATATTTCAACAATCGAGTGAAATATTCCCAATATTCTAGAACTAAGTACTTTCCTTGAGTCATATTTTGGAATTCTGCCATATTTTGGTCAAAGTATAGCTGAGGTAGCCATCTTTGATGAAAGTAGGCCTTGAATTGCTCCCATGTGATCATACAAGAATCAATTCCTAGTTCCATTCTCCGGTTATCCCAGGAAGATGCTTCATGGGATAATTGGTAGGCTCCCCATACTGCTTTTGTCTTCTCACGAAAAGTCCCTAATCTCAAAATACTTTTCCATTTCAAGAGCCGATTTTCAGCACCATCACCAAGAGTGGTACCATCAAATTTAGGTGGGGATATTCTTTTAATGTCCTTGCTAACTTAGCACCAACCTTGCTTTCTTATTTGCCCTTTCATTCGGTGGTCGGGTTGATCATCATATTGCTCATCACCCCGATTCTCTTCCCTACGATCCTCATTCTTTCACCACCCCGACCTTGTTGTTCTAAGGCAACAACTCGGTTTCGTGTCATTCAAAAGGTTGAGGATTTCTTCTAACTTAAGTAGCCGTATTATCCGGCATGTCATCATTATTTACCCCACTTTATCACTCATCCATATTAGCTCTTGTTGCCAGCCAAAGTGTTTTTTAAATAAGGGATAAAATATGTGGTCCCATAATCCCTCACTGAATCGCAATCATGCAGCTCTAGAAACTAATGTAACGCCCAAATTACTAGATCTCAAATAAATTGGGATATGTTTTTTTAAAATAACACAACAAAAGATTACAAGATTTATACGTGGTTCACCTAATTTGGGCTAAATCCACCAAGAATCACTTGCTCTTTTAATCTTATTACAAGTATACACCACTAAATCTCGTCAAGAAGAACTACCACCTAAAATAGATCCGTTTGGAGCTATGCTCAACAAACTCTATAGATCTAATTCACACCAGAATTCAAAACACATCTCAATACATTTGCTTGTTCATCTATCATATGCATAAGACCATATAAATAGACAATGGCTTAATTTTACAAAACTTGTATCAAAAGAATGGGCAAAACCCGTCCCATAAACCTATGGGTCAAAAACTCGCCCATATGAGAAAATCACGTTTCCCGATATTTTGTGCATTTTTTAAGAGGCCAAAAAAAAAACAGGTACATGGAGGGCTTAAAAAAAAAAAAATTCAACACCCCGCTCGAGTGGGATAAAGGTAAAACATGATTAGGAATGGAACCCTTTATTAAGGATACATGAAAAGTGTACATGACTTTAGTGTATGGGAGTTCTTCAACACTTTCACACACATGAAAAATAGGATCCACAACCTAACATTAACATTTAGCCAAAGTTTCCTGTTTTTATAAAAGAGGATACTTTTTATTAGAACGTGTGTCCCATTAATGTCCAAGTGTCTGAGCCTCTTTGCTCTGATACCAAAATGTAACGCTCAAAATTACTAGAACTAGAAAATGAGGATATTTTTTTAAACATACATAAAAATAGATTACACAACTATAATTATCTAATTTATTTAAATCAAATTTGTTCTTTTGATCTATCTGATAACATCCGTGTAAGCCATGTGTGGCTGAGAAGGGTGTATCCAGATCTCCATGATCTCCCTTCGCCACTACTTCGAGTGACAATGCTTACTAGCATTTTGGCTCAACCTTTTTCAGGTCATGGGAACCATGTGAAAGTCCTTGGGTCTACCACGAAGCTAGTTTTCCACTTCATATTCCGGTATCTGACCATTGCCTACCTCATGTTCAATGTTCAACTTCCCATGATCAGGTTCTGGAAATTTTAATTTAATTGGAGGACTAGGTGATCAAACAATGCACAGACCATCAATGCATTACTTTGGCCAAAGTTTTCCGCCATGCAGGTTACGGCTAAACTCAAGACAACACACTAGTCTTATGAGTTTAAGTCTTCCACCACCTCACAACTATCCCTTTCATAGTTATCTAGATCTTATAGTTTGTATTTACTTTATTTCCAATTTAACCTATCTTGCAAGAGTTTATATCGAGATAAATGCCAAAGGCCAACTAGGATCATCATGAGATAAGTACATTTGTTACGCTGAAATGTATCTATTTCAGCATTTTGCATGTACTTATCCCTTAATATGCCTAATGGATCTTTTCATCTATTTATCTTCCCATTTAGTTTCTCTTTTCCTGATGCTTGGTTTTTTAACCTTAAATTACCTTTTACAACGATACTCTTCCATTCTCTATACAACAGATTTACAATCTTATCATATTAATACCAAGTTTATCGAAAGGTTGAATTAAATATATATTAAAACATGTATATTTAATTATTCCTTCGATTAGCTACGCCACTAAATAGCTTATTTAATTTAGAAATTAAAGACAATTGATTGTTACAATAATTGCCCAATTATCGGCTTCATACATTGACAAATATCAAATAAATAAATTTAACAATTTATGATAAGTAAGATTTCTTACTTCTAGTATTTATCATTTACTCATATTGAGATATTATTACATACAAGGTAATCATCTCTTTATTAAAATCATAAATTACATATGTCGTTAAGGTGAAATATATAACTATTACTAGGAACTCTCACATAGTGAGGTTTGAATATTAACAATGGGTCCAAGATCCCAATAAATTTAGTCAAAATTTTGGGATATCATCCTTCTACAAATTGAAATCCAAGTATCTCATTTAGATCCATGCTACGATAAAACTTCACAAGACATGAGTTTCCGCATATCCGAACGTGACGGCTAATTGTCTGCAAAGACTGAGTAGTGGTATGTTGTCAGTTCAAAATGAACTAGCATGAATATTGCCTCCATTTTTTGATGCAATTATTTAATAAAATATGAAACGATATACATGTTATTTTATCAACAAACGTATGGTAATATAGCGGAGAATGTATTATTACATGTTTTTCATCAAGATACAACTATGAATGTACACCAATAGAACAACCAATTTCTATTTCAGCAATCATGTTTCACTCTAATCACAAGGATCAAGACATAATCAAACCATAATCATTCAACATTCGAATTATGATTAAACTATAAGCAAATCATGCTTCACATGGTATAGATTCAACTATTATTTTTCTTACCTTCCAATCAAAAACATTTTAACAAAACTGTCTGAAATCATCATTTCCAAATACCAATTAGACATATTCCCTCTAGGTAATGAGCAGCTCTATAAAATGCACAATAACTTTTTTCAAACAATCAAAATACATTTATATATATTTATAGGAACAGTCCAACTAAACAGTGTAGAAACACCTCTATTAAATCATTTTAACATGTTCTTTCAGGTAACTGATAGATCAACAAAACAAATTAACCCACATACCATAGGATGATAATTTTGAAGTCTATTTGCATAGAATAACAACAATAAGTTTCTAACACTTCTAGTAATGAAATCCTTTAAGAAAAACTAAGTCATCTTACATAGACTATTAACACTAATTTATTTTTCAATCAGGTAATAAAATTATACCTATAGGCAAATCAACTTGTACATATCCAAATCAGTTCGTTCTAGCATTAATTTCTTTTCTGTTTAGAAATTATTAGAATCCGAAGCAAATATATCAGGCAAAATGATGAAATACCTAGTAAAAACATTTTTCACACTACCCAGAAATCGCTTTGCTCATACAAATAAATTATTGTTTGACTGTAATAAAACCCAGAGGCAGAAATCGATTTGGGTTTCCAGAAATCAAATTTAAATAGAAAATAAAATAAAATAAAAATTGATTAGGAACACCCATCTGTGTTTTTTCTAGGTTTAGCTAAAACCACACAAAGGAAACTTAAGAGAATACAAAATCCATCAATTTCCTTTTTAGATTTCATTTCCAAGCAATTAAATCAGAAGTTGTCCACAAATTCATTTAATTGTCATTTAAAATAGAATGTGTATTTCCTCATTATTTACAAATAATGTTGCAGAGAAGGGAGAAGATATTCATGCCTCAAGTAAACCTTAATCAAACCTCTACTCTTCCCGCTCAAATAACAAGTTGAATCCTTCTTTCCTCCAAAACTCACTTAGGTATTTCCCGAGAAGAGAAGAATGAAAACAAAGGAAAAATAAAAGAAAATATAATGAAGAAACTATATTAAAATGGAGAATTTTTGGGCTTCCCAATGTTGCTTCATGCGTCAATGCATGCCACATACTTGGTGTCAGATGAAGGCGTGTCCCTTTCAAAACTCTCAGATTTTAAATATTAAAATATTATTATTATTATTCTTTTTAACTTTTGATTTACATGCCAAATCCTTTTAGGATTTAAATATATAATTTCACAAATTAATAATGCATTTTTTTAAAAATATTATTTTAATTGATACCTAACTTTAATGGTAAAATTAATCATCATAATATAAGTCCACATATTGCCAACAATATGTTATCGTAATAATTATTCGAATTCCCATGTTCCATATAAAACATTCAAACAAATGAAAATCACCAAGTCCATAAATAATAATTCGAATATTCTCATAAAGCTGGTTTGATATAGCATTGTCAAATAAAACAGAGGTAGTATTCATCACGGTCATTGCAAAAGTCAAACAAAACAAAAGACGACCAAACCGATTAAAATAAAGTAACCGAAATACAAATAACCGAAAGATTCACTATCATTTATGAACCGTTTTACCTATGATTAAGGCCTAATCATGTTTTAGGAAGGATCATCAAGGTGGGTGCAGGGTTATTTATTCCGCAATGTCATGCCCCGCAATAGAAGTTGTGGGTCATGATATGACAAATCAAATGAATTTTACACCCAATGATGATCTCGTCTAATCCTGTTTAGACTTAACCATAGTTAATTTAACTTACAAGAAATTTGGGATGTTACATACATAAGGGAATGTTGAAAGTAATAAAGTTCCAACTCGAAATGAAATATGCCCACAAATGCGTACTGATAGCGTCTCTCATCCTTCCATGTGTGGGTGCAATCAATGTTCAAGAAACCTTGAAGAAGTAAAAATGAAAAGAAACACTATAGGATCATTGGTAAAATAAGACATAAATCACCTAACTAGGTGGCCCATGAATCGTGCGTTGTCTTAGTAGTGTCGTAATGCCATAGTGGTATCTTTGTCAAAAATAGGAAAAAATAAAAGTTGACGAATATATGTGTGTAATAGGTTGAAGTGAATGCTTGTATGAGATCACAATCATGACACAACAAATGACGAATTTTTAGAGCTCGGGAGCATAAATGGAATCCACTGGAAGGTTTAGGGTTATCATAACTAATTTTGAATAGAAATGTTGTTTTTATATAGTTATTTTGTTTGTTATTTGCTTATTTCCATATTTGGAGTTTGAGAGAATTGAGCTTTGGTTTCCAAATTTGGGTATATTTTGCGATGACATGGCATGAGTGCGAAGCGGCGGGAAGGGTTGGCAGTCGGTGCATGCAAACAGGGCACGACCATAGGTAATTCATTCAACATTTAATGTTGTTGGGTAGATTATGTGTCATTTAGTTATTTTGTGTTTTCATAGTCATTAAGGCATCGTTTCCATCCGAACTTACATCATAGGGTAGGTTAGGACAAAAGACAAATGGGTTTGGGGGATTTGATTTTTGTTTTATCATTTTGGAGTTGTTTGAGGTTCATTTCTTGAAATTTTGCAGCCACTTTTTAGCTTGCAGACACCATCGGCCCCTGTAAAGTAAGAGGTCGATGGCATCGGGATATGATTTATTTTTGACAGGGGGGCCTTTGGCGTTAGTTAGGGGTCGATGGCGTCGATAATTGCATACGTTAATTTTTATTTTGGCATACTTAATTGATTTTTTGAGGTGTTAATTCATAGCTTGCTATTGTTTTGTACATGCAGAGAGATCGTAGGATCCGCCTATGGGGGAGTGTCTATGTGGCATGGTTGAGTGTGTTGATATCCAACTTGTGCAAGTAGAGGTGACCTAGTTACAGGGTTGGGGTTTTGGGGGCATCATGTAGATGCCCAAGATACCATTAAACTTGGACTGCTCTAGATATTTTTGGTTGGCATGGGAGACGAGGTCCAAGTCCTTTTGTGGTGGATGGGACAAGAGACCATGGAGATGGCCTTGACCTTACAGGATGTCCATGGGATTTTGGGGTTACCCATTAGAGGGACCCATATGTATTGTTATTTGACTCCTTATGCTACAAGAGAATTAGCCATATGGGCTACTAGGAGCGAGACATGTGATGAGGGTATGTTGTGTGTCCGACTCGGTGCGATTCACGCCTCCGGGATGTTACTTATTGGTGATTATAAGGATTGTTGTGGCACGAATAGTGTGCCACAAGGAAGATGGATCCATCCCATTATTTTTATAGTAGTAGTAAATATGTCGTGGATCATGGTGTGTCTTTCATTTGGTGCACCACCATATGGGTATAGTTAGTGCATGATCTCTCTGGTGGTCGGACACATAGGATAGATGGTCGTGGGACCCATCATTTTATTGACGGATTGGATTTGTGAGAGTTTTCCTATGTATGGAATGACAGTTACACCCTTGGTGGTAACAACAGATGCCCCAAGAGTACTTGATAGGAACAGGGGCGATGGTGAGAGCACTTGAGCATTTTAACCACTAGCACAAGTTGGTCAAGATGATGTTATATGGCAGCCTTATGTAGGGAATGTGGATCAGTGGCCTAGTTGGCTAAGAGTAGAGCATTTAGAGGACATTACTGAGGTAACATGACATTACTTATATTGGGTGGAGACCGCTCGGCCGAATACGGTCCCGAGGCGGTTTGGGTGATACACGCCAATGGTGGTACCACCATTACAACCCTACCAACATTGACATGATAAAGAGGTTGTAGGAGGAGAGGAAAGGATGCCAAAGCACTACGACCACGTAGGGTATGGGTGGTAGGAATACATGGTTATAGGCAACACAAGCATGGTGGGGATGCTCAAGGCCCACCACAAATTATTGAATATGTAACAAATAGTTGTTCAAAGGAGGTATCGATAGAGGATCTGTCGACATGGGTCCATAGGTTAAAGACACGAGTGGAGTTTGTCCTAACACCGGTGGAGTAGCGGTGAGACAACCAATAGGGTGACAAAGGGAAAGATAGATGTGTCGTTCGGGAGGAGGTGTCATAACACCTATTGGAGTAAAGATGGCCATGCACCTAAGACAGAGGCCTGAGGCAGCGGTGTATGGGGCATGATAGTGGTTACCTAAGACATATGGGCACAATTTATGAGAGTTATACCTCATCATGAGGGGGAGGAGGAGGTACTTGATGGCTGAGGAGATGGTGAGACCATCATGGAAAGGCATGGGTAGCTAGGTATGCGTGTTATAATGTTATTTAGATGTGTTGAGAATAGTTCGTGTGTTATTTTTGTATTGTGAGTGACATGTGTCTTTGTATTTGATGTTGTAGAGTGGACAGGTGGGGGAGTGGCATTCACGATAGAGATTTCCCATCATGAGATCTATTGTCATGTAAAATAACTAACCCAAAAATGAAAAATTCAAACCATGACAACTAAGCCATAATGCAATTTTTTTCCTTCTAACCCTCATGAATCTCTCCCTAGCTAGTTTGTCTCATGTGTCATCATCATCTTGACCTTGAAATTAGTCCAAATACATATGGTAAACTTGTCTCAATGTGAAAAAGGGTGTAACATGGTTCATCATTTTATTCGGTGAAGTACGGTGAGAGACTAGTCCTATAAATGTTATTTTTGGCTATTTTGGAGCATGTGTACAATCCCTGGGAGAGTTCTAAAAATGTCTTAAGTATTTGGAGGTGGTATTGGGGATCCTTAAAGGTTTTGAAAGTAGTTTAGGAAGATTTAGGAAAGTTTTGATAATTTAGGGACAGTTTGTTTACAATGGGTTTTCGTATAAATAATGAGCAAAGTTAAACAGTGAACCTTAACTTCTCCGGATGATTCCAGGAGCTCTATAAGGATTTAGGAGGCAAACAAGTAAGCACCAAAAATATTGAAGAATCGTCTACATGGTAAGAGTATCCATTTTTATACTGAGGCATGAAGATGTCTTGAGATAGTTTAAACATTCAGAATCGCCTGTAGTTCCGAACAAAAAGTGGAAAAAAATTTAATTCAAGGAAGATTCAAGTTCTGAAACATATTCCATTGATCTTATAATGTGTTTTTGAGTCAAAATCATATAAAATTTGACCCCAAAACATCATCCTAAGCCTCTGGGGTGAAAGAAGTAAGTTTTCAGGCTATTTTTGTCAGCTAGTGTAAAATTTGGCTTTCCATTAATGGAAAGGCGCACTTTTGACCTCTTCTTGTCCCTATTGTCCCCTTGGGGACAAGGGTAATATGAAGGACACAAAAGTGCACCCACATCCTCCTCCCATAGGTGCACTTTGGAGCATTTGGTGTCCGTTTGTCCTCGGGACAAGGGGGACATAAGGGACACAAAAGTGCACCCTAATTCTCTTGCCATAGGTGTAATTTTGTGTCCCTAATATCCCTCATGTCCTCAAGGGGATATAGGGGACAATAAAGTGCACCCTATGATCAAACTCAGCCCCCAAACACTCATATGACCTTCTATAGGCTCCACAGGTGATTTTTCAGCTCCTTTCTCTCATCCAACTTAGCCCCCATGCTTCCACTTGCATCCATCCTTCACCATGGGTGAAATTTTGTGTCCCCATTATCCCCATTATCCATGGTAATAATAGGGACATGAAAATGTGTCTGTGTCCATGCTCAAGCCTCTTGACCTCCATGCGACCTCTCTTGACTCTACAGGGTTTTCCCATCCCCTCCATCTCGCTCACACTTGCTCCCATGTTTCCACGTATGTCAATCCTTCTCCAAAGTAAACTTTGGATCCCCACATTCCCTTGTGTCCCCATTTCACCATTAAAACCTGATTTTAACCTCACATAAACTCTAATTTGACCCATGGTTTGAACCAGAGTTAGCAGGGAAGTGTAAAAGTGAAATAAAACTCATTTTGAACCATTTCTTCAACACAGTCACCCTTCCTCCATGGTTGGTGTTGTCACACCTTGAAAAACATAATTTTTATAGAGATGTTGTCCAATTTTTCCCGAATAGCCATGGCCATCAAAAACAATATTTATTCATAACTCTTAAATCGAAACCGGATCACGGTGAAACTTTGCCAAATTTCTCTTCTCTAAAGTGAATTTGGGAAGATTACTGACTACATATCCTATAATGACATATATTTTTGATACATAAATCTAAAAACCAAACCCTATAAAATTGGTTTTTTGATTTACAAGAGTTTCAACTGACGAAAAAGGGTAAAAGTTGGAACATGAGATCCCGGTGTAAAATAGAACACAATGATGGTGATTTCATTGAAATTTGACACCAAAAGAAGTCCACTTACTAAAAATATCATATGCTCTAAAAAATGAGATTCTAAAAATTGCAAGTTCATGAAAGTAATGATCTTTCAACATTCGAACATATTGGAATGGTAAGAAACATAAAAAGGGTCAATTGGGAAATTTTCTAAAAATAACAGTTGGAAAAAGCAGATTATAAAATAAAAAATTTATAAAAATAAATAATCCTCATCAATGGAAATATACTAAGTGGATTATGAGCTTGAGAACAAGGATTGTGCAAAATTTCCAAAAATTCCAAAAAAGTAGTTTCGATCCCACTGCTTCAAAAATAGAAAGTTCCAGTTTTCGGTGCAGAAAGTTGTTGATGGCTCTATTTTCACTCATCTTGTTATTTTTTCCATCATCACAAGGTCATGAAGTTTTTAATGGTGCAAATAAGAAAATAAACCCTCCAAAAACTTTCAAAGGATCCTAAAGCATCATTCGAGGTGGTTTCTACATGGCATAGTTCGAGGAAGGAAGTTGGATGACCTAACTCATTCCAATTGTGGTAGACGGAAGTCATTCTGAATTCATGATAAGGACATCATATGGATCACATTTGTGTTAAGGAACATATTAGAGCGCATCAAGGTGTAGCAGGTGAAATCGGAACATTACGAGGTCAACAAAGAGTTTGAAAAGAGTCAAGAGCTCCATTGAAATTCAAAGTCATCAAGAGGGTGATTATCATAAACATGATGAGAGAAGCTCATTGTGAATAAAATTGGAATTCATCTCAAGCAATTCGCACCTCATGCAAAGTGTTTCTAAACACTTGATCCATGCTTGATAATGAGCACACATCTTACAAGTCAGAGGAGGTGGAATTTTCGGTGTCTCAGTGCAATTTGGAGGTCAAAACATGTAACTCATTATCAAGCTCCGTTCGAGGTAAATCCTTTTTCTCGGAGGAGGAAACCCATTTCCATGAGGAAAAAATTAATCAATGGTGTCAAGATGTTATAGGCATGTTTTCACTCAAGTAGCATCTTGGTCGAGGAAGTGAATTATGAAGTGAAAAGGTGTTATCATGTTCAAGATTGAAATGTAAAGCTCTTACAGTAAGTTGAGATTCATCATGTCCTATTGTAGACACCAAATTCGTGTCTCACGACCCCTTGTGACCCGCATCCCATTTCGCAACCTAACCTCATTACCTAAACTTTACACAATCATTTATTAATTACCTTGTAATTGATAAATCCACATCACCTTACCCGCCACCTCACCTTGCCACCTCATCATGACCTAGCCCTAACCCTAAACTAAGCTAATTAAGACCCATGACTTGGTCTAGACTCACATCCATAACTAATGCCTCCTTACTCGCACCAAAAGCCGACCTTCTAGCCACTTGACCAAGCCCGCAACTGATCTCTCGGGAGAAAAACAGGGAAGGTGGGCTATTTTAGTAAAAATAGCCTACTTTTTCCTAACCGATGCCGGTTCCTACTCGACCGCCGTCGGTTACGCAACCGCCATCGGTTCCCTGTAAATGGGCTTCCCAAACCAAAACAACGGATCGGAATTTCATTTTGAGAGATCAATCAAAGGATTTCGGATCAGCGAGGGCATTGCGAGCGAGGAACAGAGTCCGAGATCTTCACTTGACCAAGCGAGACGCAGTGAAAATATTAGACGGGTTTACAAAAGGAGATCAACTTGCACCTTCATCAAAACCAGGTAGTCCTTCCCAGGACAAAAAGGAGTTCTCCGCATGATCAACCCGATCTTTCTCTACGATGACGCGCACATCATCTCGACATCCTACGGTATTCCTCCTAACCCTAACCTTATCTGCTTCTATAAAGGAACGAAGCATTTTCCGAGTGAAACATTTTGCACGCTTGGTGGGACCCATTTTGGGTTTCTTTCTCTTGCTTATTTTCATTTTAGGAAGCATATTTGCTGTTCTTGTTTTTTTATTATATATTTAGTAAAGAATTTGTCTTGCTTTCCGGTTTCGCATTAGTGAAAGTCATCTCTCTTGCTTCATCGAATATAATTTTCGATTTGGATATAAAACACGTGCATTGCATTCCTGCTTGTTGTTTTCCAATTCTAGTGAACATAGATTAAGTAGCAGTGTCGTACACGTGGGGTGATATCCACGGTATTGACAGAAATTAACCTTAGTTTCACCGCACAACACATACCGAATCACTTCACAATTAACTAACACTCAAACATCCCCCTTTTCCGCGGTATTCCTCCGCCCGATTGAGGTAACCTTATAAGCCAAAACAAACTTGACATTTCCCCTAGGTCTTGTTGTTTAGGATTCTGACATCATTCTACGTCTAAAGGCATAAGCCCACGATAACTAAAATTAACCCTAGGGTTAGTCTCTAGATTTGCGTGTGCCTCTTGCTTGTTTTCAAATCCTGTTTTCTCTGTCATACTTTGTCTTCTGTGATCAATAAGTTGCTAAACATACTCAACGTTGCTAAATCAAATCAGCACCTTTTATATCTTCTTATCCTAGACTTTTGACACCGCCATCTGGTTAAGGGACCGACGTCGTTTGAGTATGGACCGACACCGGTTACTAAACCGATATGCTCGATTCTTGTCTTCATCGACCCACGACAAACCAAGACTTGTCAAATTCACCATTCAGAGGTTGTTTTTGTTCTTGATAGATTGAAACTTTCCTGTGTGTTCTAGTCTATGGTTGTCATCACTCGGAAGCAAGCCGCCGCCATGGTTTCACATGCCTGCTCTATGTCTTTGCACAATCACCCCTTCACATTCTATGGGAACCCTACGGACACCCAAAGTGAGATCCCCAAATTCTGTAGGAGACAAGGACTTTGCCAAATTTCTACGGATGCTAATCCCAATACTGCAATACTATTTGTCTCATACCCACGACCGTACGCCCATGGTCGGCGCGCCTTATGGGCATGCCTATTAGTATATAGCTGCTCATTTAGCTCCCACTCCTCCCGATAACAATACCTTACTTCTGCATCACTAGCCCCGTCTCCCAATCCGACGACTTCGGAGGTTCATACGACCCCGATTAGCTTTCCTTTGGTTAACCTTGGACCCCACGTATCGCTACCACCAACTCGCCCCCATCTCATCTCTTTTTCTGACCACTCCATTCATGACTTACTCTCTCTGCCACCTATTCAAACGAGCTTTCCTTCTCAAGCTCCACCTACCTTTTCATTCCCATACACGTATCCAAAGAACCTCAACACCTTATATGGGACATCCCTATTCTCATGGCACCATCATCTCATCCAACCACAGATTTCATCAAGCAAATGATGGACAAAATGCAAAACTGGAGGCTTCCGTTTCGTGAAGTCATAAGCGCCTTGACATACGAGCAAGTTTGTCGGGAGCCCATTCACCCTTCTCGTCCCCCTTCATTCATATCCTCCTCAATGGGAGTTGCCAAAGTTTACTCGTTTTAACAGTAAAGAGGATCCTCAACAACACTTGCGATCATTTAGACATGCTTGTTATTTGATTGCCCATGATGATGCCTTGTTACTCCGCACCTTTCCCATGTCCTTATCGGACTCGCTTGAGGGTACATGCTGCTTTAACCCAACCCAGACTCAATCTTCTCTTTTAACCAACTAGCCCAATCTTTCTTGGATCATTTCTCCATTAACATTGCCAAGAAAGTATCTATCATCGACCTCTATGCCATCCGACAATTTGAAGACGAATCTATCGCAGATTTCGTTGGACGATGGCGGGGCCTTATCAACCAACTTACGTATGCCTTGCCTCAAACCGAACTCATCGAACTATTTACGCGGCTTGCGCTAAAGCACATCTCCCTACCCTCCAAATTCAAACTTTCCGTACATTCGACGAGGCCTTTACTATGGCTCGAAAATTAGAAATTCGAGCCTTAGAGGAAGAGAAATCATGCGGTTCAGCAACAAGAACTCCACTTTCCGAACTCCCGATTCTACCAATAAACCAAATACCACCACTCCTCACGCGTCCACCTCTTCTAAATCAAAAGGAGCTGTCCCACGCGGTGATGGTCAAATCCCAACCACCGTCCAATACTCCACCAAAAACCACCTATAAATACAAAGCCGAACCCATCATTACACTCCTTGGGAGAAACCTATGGTGTGATATTGGAAAAATTGCTCAAAGTCGGGCTATCACCTTGCCCCCTGTTAAACCTCACTCTGGGTTTGACTCCACCATGCAAATACCTTCCCGGTACAAAGAAAATGACTTTTGTAACTTTCACCGCGTAAAAGGACATAGTCATGAAAACTGCAAGATGTTGAAAAACATAGTGCAGAAATGGTTGACGTAGGGGATATAACCTCGATAATCCTAACGCTCCTGCTAACCGAAATCTAAAAATTTTCAACAAGCAATTCCCGAATCACTCGTCCCAAAGAAAGAACGTGAACCAAGATATCTTAGGAGAGGAGAGTGTTCATGAGATCCATGCAGCTTCGATTCTCACCAAAAGTCTCTATCGAGAAAATTTTGAATCGGACCTCTTCACTAACACAGAGCCCGAACCTCCTTTACCACCATCAAGCCAAAGCGAAATCGTTCCTTTACCCATAGAAGAGTTAACTGCCCAGGCTTCCTTCCCATCAATGAGTCTTCTTACACCACATCCCTACAAGACTGTGAGCGGATGCTATCTAATTTATCTATTTCCCAAACGTCCCCTTCTACCACTCTTGCTACACAAGAGGAAGGCTCACCACTCCTTTTGACATCCTTGGGCGAGAATCTCTTACACTAACATCACCACATTCTTTTAACATGACAGATCTCCTCGAACACGCTCTCCTACCTATTAGTCCCTCATCGCCTAAATCTTTTCAACGACCTAATTTGACCTCCTAACATCTATTGATACGGTGCCTCATCCGCCCCTGCGTCACACCCACAATGGACTGGAATTACAACTCACTTTTCTTCCGTACTCAAAATTACAAATCACACTGAGACCTGCTCATTCCCACGAAGATGACGAGTGCCCTATGGGAACGTTTGAGTACCCCTTTTCTACTCAAATGCAAATGACTAATCCTGATGTCTCCACCATCTACCCGAAGTGCTTACAGAAGCTTAAAATGCCCCTGTTCTCGCCTTCACCCCCTCACCTCTACCAAATGCCCCGTCCCACTTCTATCAACTTAACCGGATCTTCCCCTACGCTGGGACCTCACCAATGCCCAGTCTAACACACCCGCCTAAGCGACTCGATCTATCCAAAAATAAATCCGTTCCGCCACCTAGGAGACGAACGCAATCCGGGCCTCTATCACAATTAAAACCTTCATCGTCACACCCACCTTCCATATTGGGACCTCATCCCTCCACTTTACACCAATATATCATACCTCCGTTGTTTTCTGCAAAACGACCTACGCCTTCTACACCTATACAGAGATCAAAGGGTATCACAACATCGTTACCCCGCGTATCCGGTCCACCTATCAACCCTAAACCAATCCCATCATCAAAGGATTTATTTTCTGTCACTCCCCTTTCTCCGTGGTTGTTTCCCGCTACCACGCCATCTGTAGCCTCATCATCTAACCAGCTGAACGTAACTTCTATGTCCAAGAAACCACGTTTAGTGAAAAACATGTGTCAGCACCCCTCGGCTAAACCATCACCCATACGAACTAAACACGCCCAAACATTACCACAACCCACACAATCAATACCCTCATCCTCTTCCGATTTTGACCCACTCAAAGGATCTTACGCCAAAATCCTTGCTATGTTGGTGGAGAATGCGACCATTTCCCTACCTCCACTTAGACCTTATGACCCGTCTAAACCCCGACCTATGGGTTACGATGAGTCTAAAATCTGCGCTTATCACCGCACACCAGGACATGATGTGGAGGGATGCAAAGCTCTAAAAACCCTCCTTCGTCAGTCACCTCTCCCGGATAGACAGATTAAGAAAGACAACTTACGAAGGGAGAGACCTCTAGCGTCAATTCCCTCTACTATATCATCTATCCCCGCCTCACCAAGATCTATCATTATTACAACCCCACCTCTTGAAGACCATGAATTATCCCAACCATCTTCCTCATCTCAGATCTACGAGATTAATATGATTAGTGTCGCTACTCGAGGACAGAAAAACAATGGGAAAGCGAAAAAACACACTGCGGCATCTCTTTCTCCTTCAACATCCCAATTACACCACCACCTAAAGTGGTTATTCGCGACCCGCCTATCCGTCTCTAATGGAGTTGCCCACCGAACCATGATCAAACAGCCTTCATCAATCGCCCATAAAAATGACACTATATGATCTCATTCGGACTTCAATCTCATCGACAAGCTCTTGTTGAGATCCTTCAAGGGATAGAGGTTTTACCCAACGAAACCACGCCCGTTGCCTCCATTCTAACACCCATCACGTTGCCTCTCTCACCAAACAATCCATCTCCCCACCACTTCGTCTCAAAACAACAAGCCGCATTGCGGTTAGTTTCTTGGAAGATGAAATTATCGACTTTGGTGCGAAGACCACGACCACCGCCCTTTTCATTTCCGCTTACGTCCGAGACATTCGAGTACGTCGGGTTATGATTGACGGGGCGCTAGCCTAAACATCATCTCTTCAAAAGCCTTCCAACAAATGAACATCCCTTCTAGTTGCATGTGTACGTGCCCCCATCATGTTGCGATCATTCAATGACGCTATTACTTCTACCTTAGGCACCGTGATCCTCAACATTCGCGTAGGCCCACGTACTTTGCCCGAACTCTTCTATGTCCTTGAAGGAGAGTTCCATATAATATATTCTTTGGTCGTCCTTGGATTCGAGCCATGCGATGCGTTCCTCAACATTACATCGATGCATAAAATTTGAGTACGAGGGAAGTCCTACACCGTAAAAGTTGATCCTCCCCCTTCAAAACTTGCAATATGTTATACCGCCCAAACGATGTGCTTATACCAATTAAGACACCCATACATTCAACCCAACCATCCTCTTCAAATGTACCTCAACCATCCACCTCAACTGCACCTACGCCTTCAACTGATGAAACCACGGTCGCCTGACAAACCACTTCTCTTCCCGCAGCTAACATCCCAACCTCCGGCCCCTTAGTAGATGTTTTCATCGCCTCACGCTAGGGAGTACCGCCTATATAACGTTAGTTCTTTCCCTACCCCGCAGGAGTACGGACAATTACATGCGCATCCCACCTACGACCGTCGCGTGGGGGAGGTAATCTCTTACGGACCACCCCATTACCGCACTAACCTAACATATGGGGGTGTTGACACATCCTCCATTACCCCCGAACCTCCTCTTGGTGTGGTTCCTTCCAATCCGATTTTCAATACTTGACAAATCGTCGTTTCGCCCTCACCTTCTTGACTCGTGCGTGGAAGGCTTTGGTTTTGGCCTTTACGAACAAGGCCGACATACACTCATTCCCGTGACGACACGCAAATATAATGATCGCGAGTGGTCTCGGTTTTTCCAAACACCTACACAAGAGACACCTCCTGTCACCGTATCCTGGAAGAGGAAGACGCGTTGCCCTACCGAACCATCATCACCTACTTTGCCATCATCACCCACGAATTGATGGACCACTGAATCTATCCCTCCCGACTTTTTTTCTTCATAAATGCTATCTTCATAGGTCCTCTCACTTATCAACGCGATAATGAAGACCCATCTTCTCTTCCCCTTCGTATCCGGACATGATCGAAGAGGATTCGCCTTTGATTAATGTTGTTGAATGCCAGGGATGACGACTCCATACTCACTTACAGGCGCGGATGATTCTTATATTCAACGCACCCTACCATCTCGAAACCCAAACTATGCTTTGAACAGAATCTACTATAGAAATCAACATCCACACGGAGGAAGATCCTCACATAGTGAAGATTGGACAATCCCTTAACACATCGTAACAAGCCGCCTTTACTACCTTTCTCTGTGCTTTCATGACAACAAGCGTTCGCATGGTCTTACGTCGACATGCCAGAATTGATCCTACCATTGCTGTCCATAACATCACCCTAAACCCCGATTCCAAACCAGGTCAAACGAAATTGAGAAAATGCATCCACGCATTGCTCTCTTGGTCGAAGAGAACTCCAACGACTCCTTTCTCGCTTCCTTCATTCTCGCCTATTGACTATCCTCAATGGATTTCTAACATCGTACTGTCACGAAAGCGACGGGGGGACTTCGGATATGCACGGATTTCCGGGATCTTAACCTCGCTTGCCCTAAGGATGACTTCCCCCTCCCAAGTATTGATCAACTTGTTGATCTCACTGCGGAGTCATGAAATGCTTTCTCTCATGGATGGCTTTTCGAGATACAACCAAATTTTGGTTGCCCGCCCGATCAACACAAGCATCGCCTTCATAACTCCTTGGGAACCTTCATTATCGTGTCATGCCATTTGGCCTTAAGAATGCTTTGGTCTTTACCTATCAGCGGGCTATGACCTACATTTTTCATGACATTATGCACACTATCCTTGAAGACTATGTCGACGATCTTCTCGGCAAGTCTAAACATCGTAGTGAACATCTCGATGTTTTAACCATTATTTTTGATCACCTGTTACAATATTCTGTCTGCCTTCAACCGAAGAAATGTGTCTTTGGTGTTCTTTCGGGAAAACTTCTTGGCTTTATCGTCTCTTTGCGTGGCATTGAGGTCGATCCATCGAAAGTCAAAGCTATCCTAGAAATGCCCCCACCCAAAAATCTCAAACAATTGCGTAGTTTACAAGGTAAGCTCCAATCTATCCGACGTTTCATCTCCCAACTCTCGGATCGATGTCAACCTTTCCATCACCTCCTTAAAAAGGATATTACATTCCAATGGAGCGAAGAATGTCACCAAGCCTTCGAAGCTCTCAAATCTTATCTCTTACAGCCACCCGTGCTTATCCCACCCCAAGACAACCGCCCTTTCTACCTTTACCTTTCCGCCACCGACCACGCCGTAGGAGCCATGCTTGCACATCGTGACTCGAGAATCACGAACAAGCCGTTTATTATATAAGTCGTACTTTGGTGGACTATGAGACTAGGTACACATATATAGAAAAATTGTGCACCCTATCATTCGTCGCCACCAAACTCCGACACTACCTTCTAAATCATAAGACTTTCGTCATCACCAACAGACCCCATCCATTACATATCGTACGCCAAACCTCATCTCGAACCAACGCATTGCTAGATGGCTCATGCTTCTGCCGACCTCGACCTTGAGTTTATCCACCAGAAATCAATCAAAGGACAAACCATCGCAGACCAACTTGCGGACGCTCCTTTACCGGGGGAACAATTTACCAATTTCACATTTCCCGACGAACTCATCGCTACTCTTTCCCTCACGGAGGAGTCGTACCCAATGACCCTCTTCTTCGATGGATCTAAATGCCGGTAGCGGCGGAGGAGCCACGTTGTTCTCATTCCTCTCAACGCTAAACCTATGCCTCTTTCATTCCGACTTGATTTCCTTGCACTAATAATACAAATGGAATACGAGGCCCTTGTTCTGGGTCTCCAAGTTGCATTACACTTAGGTATCAAATCTATCAACATTTTTGGCGACTCTCAATTGGTAGTCAATCAAGTTATGGGCGTCTACCAATGCAAAAACGAGGAACTTCAAAATACAAACACTACGTGGAATCACTTCTAGCTTTATTTACCCACTATTCTATACAAACCATTCCCTGCTCCACTAACAAATTTGGGATACTATGGCTTGCTTAGCCTCGCAAATTCCCGCCGCATAACCGACTCTGAATTATTCGTCATGGTCCAACAACTTTTTGCCCCATCCTATTCAACCCCCGGTGGTTTGTATGATAAATACGTGTCTACTAATTCACAGGATACCCGTACCACCAATTTCACGACTACCTTACAATCTCTCGTCCTCCCACTTGACCTTACTAGTATTGCAAACGTGCTTTTCTTAAAAGTGTTTGCGTTATGTTGTCATGGGGGACTCCTCTATAAACGTGGCTTTGATGGTATTCTCCTTGACCTGTCGACCATAACCAGCCGAGGCCACTCATACCATCCAACAAGCACATGATGGGATTTGTGGTGGACATTTTAGTGGCTCTTCTGCTGTGGCTAAACGAATCCTTCGCCTAGGTTATTATTGGCCTACTCTCAATAACGACTGCTACGAATATGTTAAGCGCTGTGTCATGTGTCAACAACATGCCAATCTTCAACATACTCCTAGCCACCCGCTACAAGTCGCTCGTGATCTTTGGCCTTTCTCACAATGGGGTTTAGACCTTATTGGTGAGATTCACCCGACCTCTTCACAACGTCACCGTTGGATAATCACAGCGACCGAATATTACACAAAATGGGTGGAGGCCATCCCACTCATTTCAATCAAAAAAGAAAAAATTGTCGAATTCATTAACCATCACATTATCTGTCGTTTTGGTATTCCTCATCGCCTAATAACAGATAATGGTAAATCTTTCAAAAACAAGTTGTTACAAAACCTTTGTGACAACTTTGGTATCAAACTTAGTTTCTCATCACCTTACTATCCGCAGGCCAATGGTCAGGCTGAATCTTCTAATAAAACTCTAACCAAAATCCTCATGAAAGTTGTCAATGAATCTGGAAGAAATTGGCACGATCACATCCCCTTTGCCCTTTGGGCTTATCGTGCTAGCATTCGTACCTCTACTAATGCCACACCTTTTCTTTGGTATACGGCACCAGGCTTTGTTTTGCCTCTCGAAATACAAATACCCTCCCTTAGAATATCTCTTCGGATATTCTCACCAACGATGATTTCCGCCAAGAGCGGTTAGCCCAATGGAGCTTCTTGACGAACGCCGTCTTACGACTCTTGATCACCTTCAAATCTATCAAAAACGCATTAAACGTGCTTATGATAAGCGACTCCATGAGCGTACCTTTAAGATTGGTGATCTTGTTCTCAAAGAGAATCAACATGTAACCAAACTAGAAAAGAGCAAACGTGGAAAATTTGCTCCCAATTGATCGGGCCTTATATAATCACTCATACCTATGGATCTGGTACTTATCGTTTAGCTTCGCTCAATGGTAAACTGAGCTCAACCCCTAATGCCTTGCATCTTCGACCATTCTACTTTTGAAATTAGTATTATATCACTTCTTATCTACCCGCTGCTCGTCCCTTGAGCTCACTTACCACTACATACACCACCATGTTTCCTACACTTCATAATAACAATCGGGCTCACATAGTTTGATCCTCACCTCCCCTTGATGATGTCTTCCCCTTTTTAGTCTAGTCCATGACTTCAAAGTATTAAAATAAGCCGTATTCTTATGGGATTTTCTTGAGTCAAACTTCCTACTAAACTAGATGCTTCACGCCAAAAGAACATCTAGTCATCTAAAATTAAATATAGATCGCTCCCTCGAAGGACAAATATATGCCAAACTATTGGCTTCAAGCTACTTATAAATAGATCGCTTCCCCTCAAGGACAAATTTATGCACTAAAATCATCTCTCAAGCTATTATAAATAGATCAAGCTCCCCGAAGGACAGCTATACACGGTCGATCTTTATCGAAGCTTCTCGCATTGATCGCCGTGAAGACCTCAAGAATAAAACAATCAATATCCCTTGTAGACTTCCCGCGATCGATCGATCTACATTCAATAAAATAAAAGCCTCATTCAAAAGAACTTTTTGGGTCATGGACTTGTCTATTTAGGGTAGGTTCTCTTTCGTTGTAACAAGTTCTTTGTACCTCCGCTATATCATCCACATCACCTCACCATTTGTTTCAACTCAAGGGACATAACGTACACCTGATATATTGTGATCATACAACTCTTTTCAACTATGGACTTCTCGTCTGTGCACGGCACTTAGGGCTTCAGGCTCGTTCTACGTTGTGTGGTTTGTTTAGCTCTTTTCACCTACGGAACACTCTTTCCGCTTTGCCTCGCATCTAGAATTGTGTGTTGATCTTAATCAGGACACTATTCCCTACTACTGGGTATGCTAACCTTTGCTTTACCTATACCTACACCAACAACATTATCCTACCAAAGACCAACAACATTACCCTACCAACATCACATTTTTACCAAACGACAAATTGCCTAAACCATACCAAATTGCCTAAATTCACCTCTCCCCGGTCCTAAGGAGAACTACATCGATCCGAGGCCCTTCCTTGCTTTGTGAAATGGGCTATGTAGGCGACTTCGGAGACATGGGGTCTCCCGAGGTTAGCTCGACCATCCCTACCATAACCTATCCCGTGTGGTGAATATAAATATTTTTGTGTATTTTTATTTTAATCACATTTCTCTTTATCCTTTTTCGAAACACTTGAAAATCAAAACACCGACAATCTTATTATTCTCATACCTCAAATCAACATACATATTCAGTTTATTTAGATGTTAAACAAATACATCTTCTCTATCATCGACACGCAGTCAGATCCTTATTTATTCTTATACCTCGCTAACATGTACTCGGACCATCACAACTCATCCCGAACTAGGTGATGATCGTGATCGTCGACCCCTCTCGCCCGGGCCTCTCTGTCCTCACAGTACCGCGCGCTATTGGTACTCGCCACCGATCTGCCACGAATCTCTCCTGTAACATATGAATACGCCCTCTCGCATGGAGAACTCCAGCCTCTAGTCTCGCGCCCGTGACTCATGAACCACTAACAATCCTCTGGTCTCATTCACTGCATTTGGAGCTGCTTTGAACCAAACGCACTGCAGACGATCCCTCTCTGCTGTAATCACCGCTATGTCAGGGCGCTCACGTACACCTCGCAGTTCTGCTACCCACCATAATCTATAGGCCTCTGTCATTCCTACATCCATTACCCTGCGATCGGCTGCTATCTCCTCGGGCCCTTCTGGAGGTGTTGGCCGGGGTGGTGAGAATGCTGCCTCGGCATCGATCCTCATATATGGTCTATAAGCCTGTGGTATGTCCTGCACAAATCCAAATTGTCGCCGCACGCGATCTATGGAATCCTCTCACATTCACTGGCACAGCGTGCCCCGCGATCCACCTCAATCGCTCTACACCTCTCAACTCCTCGGCCTATGTTCTCGGTTACCATATAGTTCCCGTAGGGCCTCAACAGAGATATCCCATCCGCAACCGTCAACCTCTCCCATACACGCTGTAATACTCACGTGTCACCCGCACGGCCGAGATCTTGCCTCTTGTTACTGCTCCGGGACCCATCGTCGAATCCCAACCTCTGTACTCCTCTCTCGCTGGATGGATCGGGGCTATTGTCGCACACAAACAATGTGCTCATAGGCCCAACAAAGGTAATAAGTATGAGCAATCCAGCGTTGTCCTGTGACTTCGCCTACAAGCCCATAAACCCTGTATAGCTCCGCCAAATATGCAGTGCCTGAGCGCAAAAGTCACATTCCTTTCTATCATCTCCCAAATAACACCCATCAATGCCTTTGAAATCTTCCCCTTCGCCTTAGTAACGCATAATACCCTACCGCCATCAATAAAATCACTGCTAACCTGTCTCCTCGTGGTGTGTTGCATACATTACCCCATATGTGAATGACAAACCTCGCTTTGTGTTAAGTCTCGTGCATATGGACCAAACACTTCATTATCGCTGCCCGCCTGCGCTAGGTAGTGCACGATATCTTGGCTCTCCCGTAATAGGAGTCTCAAATATGAAACACATCTTCCAAAGTTATTGTCATTTCACCGTTGTTGGCGATAGAAGGTATTTGTCTCAGGATTCCATCTCTCAATCAGTCTTTGTAACATACCATGGTTACGTGCGATTCGTGAATAATAACGGATTCCACTTAACCCCAAACGATTTATCAATGTCCATTCCACGGTGTTACATCCTCTCGGATTCAGCGGCAACAGCGGTACTGCACGCTATCATTCATCCTCAACCCCGCCTCGCTGCATACACCAAAACGACAAACAACCATTCAATCCATTAGGTCTTTTTCAAACATTCGGAAATTTCTCCAAAGAATGGCGAGTACCGATTATACGTAACGAGATATCGGTTGAGCAACCGATACTGCTTTCTCCTAACCGCTACATGGCCATCACAATTTTATACACCTTCCCTAAAAACAACCACCTACGACAATAATTTGCTCGTTTATTCCTTTTTATACATACAAACATACCAAACCCCGATTGCCTACCTCGTAACACTTACCTCACTGCAACCTTGTTATCATGTTTTCTTTCTCATATCTACCCACCTACTCTCCCCATCTTATTCACGAAACATGCATTAGTCAAATCACAAACAAAACAATACCTCTTGGGTTGCAGGTAGCTTGAGGTCGCCCTTGTCTTCCCTCATGTCCTTGCTTCATCGAATGCTTCTCCTCGTTCTGCCATGATCACCACCCTTTTCAACTTTGTCTTTCTACGCCTTCTCGAACCTCGGATCACGTTTACTTTCCTTGTCTCTTTTCTCCTTCTCACCCAAATCTCTCATGCGAAATACTGTCTCATCGTCAAAAGCGTCGCGTTCGCGTATTTAACCTCTTGCATGGCTCTAAAATTAAAACTTAAGTTGCACACCCTAGCTTTTCTATTTTTAGAAAAGCTCATACCTAAATAACCGGATCGGTTACTTTAACCGATATCGGTCTACATCATTTCTGATATCGGTTCTCTAACCGATATCGGTTACACACCTTCCTTTTGAAACAGGTTCTTTTCTTCATTTCTCATCTAAATTTTTGTCGCTACTCTTTGCTGCATGCATAACCAACACAATTTACCACATTTTGTTCATCCACCACACATAGCATTACAATTTCATCAACATCATTTATTTTATAAATACACAAACCATCAACTACAGATACCAAAAAACTATCAATCTATACATCATTTGGATCCAACTCATCAGTTACATATATCACACTGTCACAAAACCACCAATTTATCACATAACCTGACATTCATATATACGCACAAACAAACAAAAACATCAGCATCATCTATCTATCAACATGTCAATTAAACTCATCACACATTCTATATATTACCAGCCATTAACCACATATTTCAACACATTTTAAACACGGCATGTGGATCAAAACATCGTCTCTATATATATACAAATTTTCAAAAATACAATGTGCCCTACATCGGGGCCTCTGTGATCTCATAACATACCAAAGCCGGCACGCAGGCCGCAATCCCTACCAAAAATCTCGACTCGACTCGCAGGCCGGTCTCTCAAACCAAAAATATACTCGGCTCGCAGGCCGGTATCAAATATACAACCCGTACTCGGCTCGCAGGCCGGTATATAATAAATAAATGAATCAAAACAATGAATAAGTGTAGGCACGCAGCCTCTATCAATACAACTGGCGGTTCGCAGAGCCAGGTGCCCATGTCCCTATCTGAAAACCATGTCGGGGATCTATCGCTCTCCCCACCGCCCTCGGCACCTCTCCCCCCGCTGGTCCCCGTGGTGCCTCTCGCCTCTCGCCGTCACGGACACGCCGGTGGTGTGCTGCCCTCCATGAGATCTCTGGGTGGGCAGTGAGGTCTCGCCCTATGCTATCCGCATACGCCTGATACTCGACTCAGATTATCAAGAATATCCCGATAATAACGGGCCTCTACTCTAACCTCCATATAACGATCTCGCGCCATTTGAAGGAATCGGGCCGGTCCCCTGGCACCTAACACTAATATCCCTCGAGCCTATACTGCACTCTATGGTTGTGGTGCTTTGGTGGAGGTCTTTACTTTGTGCTCGTACTCACTTTTTGTGGCCGTGGTGGTATCTAGGCCGTGTGGTAAGCTTCTTCTTTGAAATGCAATTTCTTTGCTGTGTACTGCACTGCACTGTGGCCGTGTCTTCTTGGTGGTGCCGTCGTGCTCGTACTCAGCTCAGCTAGCTTGCCCCTCGTAAGACCCCTATTCGTGCTCTCGTGCTGTACAGCCCAATCGTCCTGTAATAAACTGCACTGCCCGGAGCTGATCTCTCTGCGATGAATCGTAGCTAAGTCCTGCCAAGGCTGCGTGGTGTCTATATCCTCGGCTCTCTCTGCCCGACCTTACCATACCTCGTATGCTCCGTGCACCCGGCATCATCCACACCCTCACTGCTGGTCTCTCATTGCTACCCGGTCCTGGATCCCAAGGTGTGGCGCCTGGTAGTGGGGCCTCTACATCATCCCTCCCGTGTCTGCGAGGGAAGGGAGGTGGCTCGTCTGTCGCAGCCCCATCGGCTGCGTACCCTCTCTAGGGTATCCGCTCGTACTCTCCCCGGCCTCCGTCCTACTATCCGTAATGTATACTTTGGATCGGGTGCAGGTATATGCGGGCTCCTCTCGCCAGCCGGTGACCTCTGTAGGGTCTCCATATAATGTCTACTGTAAGGCCCTCTAAAGCATATGTCTATAGTAGGCCACATCCCGACCTGCAACAACGCCGTGGCTAGCCCACGACCCCCCAACCACCTCTCGAAATCCATATCGGTATACGACCTGTGGCCACAGCTTGGGGTAGCCCTCTGGCTCGATGCATACGATGTGCTCGTATGCCCAACAAAGGCAACAAAAAGGTAGAACAAATACCAAATCGCCTCCTCCGTGATAACCCCATAACTCCTGTATAATTGCACGAGATACACTTTGGTGCCCGTGCAACAGTGTGCTCCTCCACCATCTCCAGAGCACCCCCATCAATGCCCGTGGAGCGGCCTCCCTCTCGAATCGGGAGGCGAAGCAGTGATCCTATCATCACCAACACGGCAAGCCGTGTCTCATGTCTGTGTGCGCGGTACATGTCACCATATCCAATGCTCGCGCTATGATATGTAAGAAGCGCGGCTGCATCCCCAAAAACCTGCAGTATGCTATCCATGGCAGTCTCTGAATCTACCTGGAAAACGGCCTCTCCCTCGATCGGTAGCCGCAGGATGCGATACACATCCTCTAATGTGACGGTCATCTCCCCGGTCGGCAGATGGAACACATTGGCCGCCGGATCCCATCTCTCGATGAGGGCGACCATCAGGCTGTGATCTCTGTCTATCGCTCTGTACCTCTGGACCCCGCCAAGTCCCACCTCGCGCATGATGGCCCAATGCGCCGCAGATATGTGTGGCCTCATCCGACTCAATAGTGGAGGCATCCTATCACGCATCGTCAACTGCTGACGTGCCTGCAAAACCAACCCACATTCTTAGACCCACTCTTTATTATAACACCTACTTTACCATCTAAACCCCCTTTTGTAACACCCAAAATCTAACCCCACACCTCACCCTTCTCCACCCCAAACTCTAAACCCACACCCCAACACGCCACCCAACCCACCTTCAAACCTAAACCCTAAACTCTAAACCCCACCCCAACACGCCACCCAACCCACCTTCAAACCTAAACCCTAAACTCTAAACCCCACCCCAACACGCCACCCAACCCACCTTCAAACTTAAACCCTAAACCCTAAACCCAATCCCATCCCAAACCACCTTCAAACCTAAACCCTAAACCCTAAACCCACACCCCAACACGCCACCCAACCCACCTTCAGCCTAAACCCTAAACTCTAAACCCCACCCCAACACGCCACCCATCCCACCTTCAAACCTAAACCCTAAACTCTAAACCCCACCCCAACACGCTACCCAACCCACCTCCCCACCGATCGGCGATACGCGACCAGATGCCAGCCCCCATTCAATCTCACCTTATGCCTTTGCGACCGATGCCGCCGCTTATTGACCGACATCGGTCATCGTCTCTCCCGAGCCGAACCCCGCGCGCCCCCAAAACCATTTTTCACCTATTTTTACCCATCTACCCACCCAAACACCCCCAAATTTTACACACCTAAATTCCGCCTTAGCCTATCTAACCTATCTACCCTCTCCCTTTCTCGAATTACCTCCATTTACCCATTATTTCCTCCAACATACCAATTCTACCCAAATCCCAAAAACAACATAACTCAACCAAATCACCAAATTAAAGAGTTTAGAACCTACGGTAGATGGCGACACGTCTGCCGTGGCAGTGGGATGGGTGGTGGCGGTCCCAGCTGGTCCAGCTCCTCCCTGCTGTGCCATGGCTCCATCTCCGATCTGCTGGGTCCCCGGCCAATCACTCTTTGCCTCCTCAACTATTCGGGCCCACTATCAACTCTCTCCGCTTGATCAAATAGCTCCACCTCACTTAATAACCTCCAAATCAACTCTCCACGTCGACAAGTTAATTTGGATTGCAAATAACAAAAGTGACAATGACAGTCGTATTTTTCTTTTTTATAGGTTTTTCGACCTTAACCGATGTCGGTTTCTTTTTGCCCTAAGAAACCGGTATCGGTCCCTTAACCGATATCGGTCATGCCGAATCGACATCGGTTTCATACCCAACTTTCACCCCATTCTTTGCCCTTCTTTACTCCTTGCCTCTTTTTCACCAATATCGCCTCTGTCCACCTTTGCTGCACAACATTTGTTCACTTGTCCAGCCTGACCTAAGGCCTCAACCTACCATTCGGCCCGACCCAAGGCCTCAACCTACCATTCGGCCCGACCTAAGGCCTCAACCTACCATTCGGCCCGACCCAAGGCCTCAACCTACCATTCGGCCCGACCCAAGGCCTCAACCTACCATTCGGCCCGACCTAAGGCCTCAACCTACCATTCGGCCCGACCCAAGGCCTCAACCTACCATTCGGCCCGACCTAAGGCCTCAACCTACCTATTTGGCCCGACCCAAGGCCTCAACCTACCATTCGGCCCGACCTAAGGCCTCAACCTACCAATTGGCCCGACCCAAGGCCTCAACCTACCATTCGGCCCGACCTAAGGCCTCAACCTACCATTCGGCCCGACCTAAGGCCTCAACCTACCAATTGGCCCGACCCAAGGCCTCGCCCTACCTATTTAGCCCGACCCAGGGCCACCGCCCAACCACTTGGCCTGACCCAAGGCCGTATCACTTCCATACCATACCCACAATCAACGTTTTATTTTATACATCCATCATGTACCTTGTGTTCAATCGAGCTCACCTGTTCGTGTTTTCCAGCATGATTAGGGTCCTTGACTTGATCATCGACCGACTTTGCCCACTGCACCGTGACGTTTATCTCAACCAAACCAACCTTTTGCAGTGCTTTGCAAACATGCCTAAACGCTCCGGTACCTTTACCCACGATATATCCCGGAGCTACTTCCTATGCCTTGATACTGAGGATTATATCACCCTTGTTTGGATAAACTATCGACCTTTGCCTATACATTCTTTGGTTTCATAGTCAAATCATGTACCCTAGTCGTATTTATTGCATTTCAAATGCGTCTCGCTTCCTTGGACCTACCCCACCCCCTTACCATCCTCTCTACCACATATACCCTTTATCAACCCTATCCCCGATTTCCTGTTCACTCAATCGTGATAGATTTGAGGGGGATTACCTATATCTTTAACATGAGAAACCACTTCATATTATTGTCCGCGCAGCTTTACAGAACAAGCTACACGACAATAAGGGGCTAATGTAGACACCAAATTCGTGTCTCACGACCCTCAGTGACCCGCATCCCATTTCGCAACCTAACCTCATTACCTAAACTTTACACAATCATTTATTAATTACCTTGTAATTGATAAATCCACATCACCTTACCCGCCACCTCACCTTGCCACCTCATCATGACCTAGCCCTAACCCTAAACTAAGCTAATTAAGACCCATGACTTGGTCTAGACTCACATCCATAACTAATGCCTCCTTACTCGCACTTTTAAAGCCGACCTTCTAGCCACTTAACCAAGCCCGCAACCGATCTCTCGGGAGAAAAAAGGGAAGGTGGGCTATTTTAGTAAAATAGCCTACTTTTTCCTAACCGATGCCGATGCTCTACTCGATCGCCGCTCGGTTCTGCAACCGCCATCGGTTCCCAGTAAATGGGCTCCCCAAACCAAAACAACGGATCGGAATTTCATTTTGAGAGATCAGTCAAAGGATTTCTGGATCAAGCGAGGGCATTGCGAACGAGGAACAGAGTCCAGATCTTCACTTGACCAAGCAGAGACGAGTGAAAATATTAGACGGGTTTACAAAGAAAGGAGATCAACTTGCACCTTCATCAAAACCAGTAGTCCTTCCCGCATAAAAAGGAGTTCTCCGCAGCCAACCCGATCTTTCTCTGACTACGCGCACATCATCTCGACATCCTACGGTATTCCTCCTAACCCTAACCTTATCTGCATTTCTATAAGGAACGAAGCATTTTCCGAGTGAAACACCTATATCTCTGTCATCATCTCTCCAAGAAGAAAGTTAAAGTGAGCTAATTAAGCTACCAAGGCACTCAAAAACATCTTGTGTGAAGAATCAAGGAATCATCTTTTTCCATGGGATGCGTATGAGCAAGAAGGTATGTAAGCATCCCAAATCTGATTTCATTCAAGAAGTACTCTAGAGTTGAGAAGGGTAAATGGGTGGTTTTCATGTGAAGCACCATGTATGTGAGAATGCGAAATCACCTCAATTCCATTTGATGTCATTCACAATAGTGTTCTTAAACACTCAATCAAATACACTGGTAATGAGGTCACTCCTCAAAGGAAGAAATATTGTAACCAAACCTCATTCTAGTACAACCGAGGACCATTGGGCAAGAATCTCCAAAAATAAAGATAATGAAAAGAGGGTGCATAGAGGTTCCCTATTCTAGGAAGCTTCATAAGAAGGTGAGATTCATTGAAAATCCCATAGAGCCTCTTGAGCCATGTAAGATTGATCCATCCATTACCTTTTTGTCCTTCATCGACATTCAAGTATGTTTTCCTTAGTGGTGAAACCTTCCCATAATGAGAAAAATGTGATCCCTCATCAATCTCATGAATATGTTCTTCATCATTGTGTTTAGGAACTCGATCCCTTTTACTCATTGAGAATTCATCATCGGAGGAACTCAATGATCCTCTTTCCAAGAGTTAGTCAACAAGGATACTTTGGAGTCCCTCGCTAATATTAGAGGCTCTATTTACAACATTGCAAGAGATCACAAGGAATGTTTAATCAGGTGTGAGGATATTAATGATGTTCCCAAGACACAACTCAAATTTTTAGGCTACATCCATATTCCGAAGAATAAATGGTGGCCCTTCAACCGCCCAATTCAAAGAGAGAATTCAAAGGATGGGATCTCATTCCAGGAACTCTCCATCAAGGATCATGAATGAATATTTGTTCATAAGAAAAGGCTCCATCTTCATTGTATCACTCAACCCCTTCTCTCTATTTGTCCATCTCTCTCTCCATATTCTAATTTTCAATTAATAATGTACTTTTTGCTATTTTGTCCTATTCACTTAAGTGACCCTCAATGTTAACATTGTAAGAGTCCTTTTTCACTAATAAGGAAAAGAATCACTTATGTATCCTATGAAGATGAAAGGTCACAAGTGATGGGGATAGGTGAAAATTCATGTGGGGGATAGATGAAGAGACATTTTGTATGTTATAAATTGGAATATCTCCTCCATTCAAAAGGGTTGGCAATGGTTGATTGATTGTATGTTGTTGAGATTTACCACTACTACATCAAGTAATAAAAGCTATAATTCTTCTATTCCTTTGCTTATGTTACTTTAATCTCTCTCTCTCTCTCTCTCTCTCTCTCTCTCTCTCTCTCTCTCTCTCTCTCTCTACTTTCCAACTTTGTGTACATGATAATCTTGTAAAACCAAGAAAGGTGTTTATGCCTTTGATAAATGAATCAATGGAATTTTATGTCTATGATTTGTTAGTCTTATCATTGTTATAATTGTTGTGTTCTTTTTGTTGAATTTGACCTAATTTGGTTATTATATGTGAATTCTATAAGCTTACTCACAACAATAACCTCTCTCCTTATTTCCCTCACTTTCCTTTACCCCTCTCTACTGTAAATTTCTCTCCTTGTACCTCATATAAGAAATTTGCCATAGGTTTAGTGGAGTATTCATGTGTGATCCTTGGCCTGATGGCCACCCAAATATTTTAGTTAGTTTACATTCAATAATGGGAGCCTCCCCATACACAAGAATGAGGGGCTTAGACTCGTAGTGTTCGTGAAAACTCTATAACTTTCCCACACGACAAATTATTTCACCAACAAGATCCTCGATCATGTGCTTGATGTTCAGGATACTATAGTGATGGCCAATCCAAAGTGGCATCATTAGTAAGAGAATCAATGTGTGCCTTCCTTCTTATTAGATAGGTATCCATACTTTGTGGAGATATAGGAATTTGTAGGCACTAGTGGCCACATGTAGCATAGATGTGGTGTTGTAGATTTTATTAGAGGCACAAACATCCTTGTACATGAGCAGATACTTTCCTATTAGATGCCTAGAGGGCATCCAAGAGGATTAATTTATTAGAGGAACGGATAACGAGAGCACATGGAGAGGCCTCCGATGCCTGATCTAGGGCAGAGTCTCTAGCTCGCATAACTAGAGCTACCAACATAGCCCCATCGGCCCAAAGCATCCAAAGACCCTCGTAGGGGGTGAGGGTGTTTGAGATTTATCAGATGAGCTAGAATTGTGTACTAATTTTTGTATTATTTTGGTGATGTATTCAAGACACATATATATGATGATTATTTTGGAAATGTTATTTATTAGATGTTTGTGGAATATATGTTAATTTACTTATCACTTTCCATACTTTCATGTATGTGATGATACTCCCGATACTTAGGAATAATGATAATGTCATTAGATATGTAAATTTGGCGAAAAAGGCGGAATTGGTAGGATAACCCAACCTATGTGATGTGAAGAAGCCAATGGGTGAAAAAAGCCACGACATCCAATGATAGGATGTCAGGGCACTATCGTGGGGAATAAATCCAAGTGAGGCCATAAGACCTAGTGAGGATGCACGTAATACCATGGCAATCTAATGGAAAAGACTAGGGTGAATTGAAGCCAAAATAGGAATAATCAAGACCATGACACTCAAATGGTAGGAGAGTGCGGGCGTATGACGTGATAACAGATCTAAGCAAGGTGGTCAACCCAAATGAAGATGAAGTGATATAAAAGGAAGTGTGAGAAAACCCAAGTGGGGGCGAGAACCCAATCAAAGGCAAGAGCTAAAGAAAAGAAGGAAAGAAAATGTAATCAAGGTACTATAGATAGCTAGCCATGAGGGGTGAAAGATCATAAGGTGTCGGTGATGATGTCATCGACCTGGTGTAAGATGTGACTTCTAGCTCAAGACATGAGGTCCTCTATGGCATGTTGTGTAATAATGACTTTCCGATGAACTTCATATCTCATGGAAAATAGGGTGTCTCCATATGATCTTCCATTCGGGTGAGAATTTCATTCCAAATATCATTCATAGAGGGACGAGGATTGGGGCGAGGTGGTGGTCCATAAGTAGGTTGTGGTCTAGTTGGTTAAGGGGAAGGCGGTGGTCAATTTTGAGAGCAATCGACCCCATGCTTTTACATGCGGGAAGATGTTTTGAGAGCTCGACGCTTGCTACATGTATAACCAAAGTAAGTATCACTATGCATACAATACTTGTGATGAGAACAAAAAAATGGAGCCAAAGTAAAAGGTCAGGTGCAAAATTTCTAGTTTTATCACATTTGATGTCACTTCGAGCTTCTTCACGTGTCTTTAATAAGATCTACTTTCGAAACATCATGCCTCGTGGCCTCGTGCCATGTGAAATATGGCTCACTAGTAGGGGACTACGGTGTCATAAGGGTAAAGAGGTGGAGGGGGAAGTTTCATAGGATGTGAAGTGCTAATGAGAGTAGGTGGAGATAATGTCAATGCAATGGGTGACACCGACATAATTTTTGGCTCATTCATCTAGGCACAATAAATGGGGTCATCACCCATAAGGTCATTGACTTCGTAATTTAAAATTGTGATATGATCATCATCTTCCATAAGTGAAAACAGTCGACTAGATAGATGATAGAGTGTGGAGATGTAGTATGAGGTGAAGAGGTCGGTGGAGCAATTAGAGTTTCGGGCACCAAATGACTAGAAAAAGTATCAACTATACTCAAGGAGTCTTCTTGTATGAGGATAATGTTTATTTTGTGAATGTGTTGCATGTGAAGAATCTCTTGGTAACATAAGACTTCGGATCACAATTTGGGCATAACTAACTAGGTGAGGATCTTCTAAAGTGTAATCGTTGTCATAATATGATGTGGATGCATCCACTACACAAGAGTCAACTATAGTATCTAATCGGACCATGCACTCCTAGTGGGCGAATGTGGTGTAGGTGAGATGATAGTGATAATCGAAGGCTCCTTTTTGTAAAACAAGGCCACAAGGAATGAGGTGGCGAGATATGATAAGATTGGATAAATCAGAAGTATTAATTATAAGTGTGACCTCACCAGGCTCATCATCATCAGACTCTAAGAGATTAGGAGGCATATGCCCAACTAATTTGGGATGCCCAACATTACCATGGAGGGAATCTATAGGATAATTAAAATGTTGATATTCCCGAAAGGGGATGGGAGATAACTCATCCAATTTTGGGAGCTTGTATGTCCTTTTTGTTAGAGTTTGTCGTTGTTCCAGGACCAAGATCTACTTGAATCTTATAGATAACACCTTGGTGAGTAAATTTCACACATTGACAAGTAAAGGAAGAAAATGCACACATGCGATGAGTCTAAGGTTGTCTAGGAGGATATTCTAAGATATGGAAATTTAAAAACATGAATTTAACACAAAGAGTTCTAGGAGGCACGATGATGGGTAACCAAATACATCCCATGGGAGGAATCCAAAGTCGATGGTCATACCCTTGACAAATGGTACATATAGATTTTAAGTTGTCTATGTAATAACCAAGAGCCTTAATGAAGTCTAATGAGGTAACACACGTGCCAACTCCTTCGTCGATGAGAAAATGTTTGACCGTGGTGTGGCCAATCTAGACTGAGATGAAAATAGGTGGATCATCTGCACGAAGCAAGATAGCTTGCTAGGGATCATGGACGACTATAGGGAAATGAATGCAAGATTGACCATTCGTGGGCAAAGGTTGGTATCAACAGAGAGATACTCACATTGACATATGCTTACCTTTGAGCCATGAAATGTGGGACTCTACCCCAAAGTTGGAAGAAAGGGAATGTTCATGTCAAATAATGCTTTCATGAGATGCTCATGGTGGTGAGACGATGTACACATGAGTTCTAGAAAATGGATTTGGAGAGGGAGTTGATAAAGTGCTTTAAGAGGATCCCACTCATCATGATTGAGTTGTGCAGTGGGTTGAGAGTGATGGGAAGTCCTCAAGAACAAAGCTATAAGAAGTAGGTGTAATCAGGAGACTTAAAAATTGTATTTTGTTGAATTTTTATGTTATTGGCCCTACAAGTTTCATTTTGATAGGGGCATATGTTATTGCGTATATGAATAATGCTAGATGTTATCGACCATAGAAGATTTTCCACATGGTCTAATGGTGATTGAAGTAAGGAAGTAGTATTAGACACCATCGACCTTGTAGGAGATTTTCCATAGGGGTCGATGACATCTAGAAGAGGGGGATTTCTACCTTGAGAAGCTTAATTTTGAGGTACATAAGGATATATAACTTTATGGGTTCATGGATGGAATGGTATCGTATTCAAGATTTATATAGGCTATGACACACTTACCATCATTCATGGCCACCATGTTTTTAGGAGGATAATTTGTTTCAACTATATTAGTCGTAGCATGCTCTTGCTTCTTAGAACTCTCACTAGTAGTATGGTTAGGCATGGAATTAGAGAAGACATGTAGCTTCTCATTAACTTGGCTAATTGCTTCATGAAGATAATTTTGTTGGGTCACATCACAAGATTTGACTACTTTGCTCAAACTTTCTTGAGCGATGGTATCATGGTCAAAATGGGACCCTAGGAAAAATTTGATGTCATTTGTGCGTAGTGCATGATTTTCATACAAGTGACCCCAATTAGGATGTCACCAATAGAATTTACTTCCATCATGCCATTGAGGAACAAGTCAAGAAGGATCTAAGATCATGCTAACCAACTTAGGTAAGTGATGTTTCAATTCTTCCTTGATAAATGGTTGATGCTAATTAGGCTAATTTTTGTTGTTGTTAATATGTTAATCAATGTCACCAATGGGGTTTGGGTGGATCGGTTAAGACAGATGGTTGCGTCCGATCCACCTAGGTTCAAATCGACTAGGTCCGATCCCTTCGGGGTGGTTATTAGTGGTGGCGATGTTGCATCACCAAAGGTTATGAATGGCGGTTATTCTTGTGGTGGCATACTTTGCATCGTCAACATTGGTGTTCGGGTAGATGGTGGCTCTAAAAATGGTGGTGGTGAAAATTGCATCGCCGATGCGGCTCATTGTTGCTTCCTTGGTCTAATGGTCTCGGACATTGCTATAATGGGTGGGGTCTGGCAACCCTCCATTCATAGCTCCGGCCAAAAGAGTTTATCAATAAAAAAATGTTGATCAATGTTGAAGATGGTTCTATTCAAAGAAGTGACAAGAGGAAGAGTATCAGAGACTCCATCATCTATCGCATTCTTATTCTTAAATTGTTGGAGGATTTGGACTTGTTTATTGGGTTGTGTCTTAGGAGGATCTTTCTCAAACTCTCTCATGAGCTAAATTTGTGTTTTAGTTTTTTCAAAAGCTTCTTCTAGAGAGAGGTAAGAGAAAAGAACCTTACCTTGTATTGAAGGAACAATTCAAGAGCTCGTAGGAAAAGTAAAAATAGGATATCATTGGGCATGTTATGTTTCGACCATGTAGAGAGGGTCTTCCAACGTTTGATAAAGGCATGTGTTGATTCATTTTCAAATTGTTGATAGTTGATGAAGGCATTAATGTTATTCTCAGGTAAATCATGATATTAAAATTCATTCACTAAGGTTGTCACCAAGGATTCTAGCTAGCTCAACTATGGAGTTAAGAGGTAAGGTATGGTACCAATCCAAAATGTCTCTAGTGAGGGTTTTAGCTAAGAGCTTGGTGGCAGCGTATGAATTGGTCTCGATTCATTCTTTATAAAGATTGAAAAGGCCTTAATGTGAAGGGAGGGATCAATGGACCTGTCATAGGAGATGGAAGGAGCAATACCCCCAATATCCATGCTAGTAATGTAAGGTGTTAGAGGCTCTTATTGGAATACTCTTAGGACTTTTTTGTGGATAGGGGTTGGGTGATGGAAACACCAATGGGCCCATTTGTAAAGGAGGGCATGGTGCCCTAAGATCCTGTTGTAGGGTGATTGACTAGTTGAGCCATGTTGGCTTGCATTTGAAGGAATTGATCCATAGTAGTGGATTGTTGTTGGTTCATCCTATCAATGAGTTGGAGGATGAGGTTAGTAGGGTCAAAATTGGGTTCATTCTTAAATGAACCTACTTTGGGACCTTTCCCTTTTCTACCCTATTGTCAAGTTGTTCGAGACAAATTCAAAGAGACATTTACTAAGCATTTCTTCTAATTTATCCTTGTATTGAGGAAATTATGCAAGGAATTTATCAATCTCAAGAGGATGATCAGAAGTGTTTTCATTTTGATTTTCCTCTTCTCTATCCTCAAATAGGCCATTGCGGAAGGTGGGAGGTTTCTTTCTAGTGACTCCTACAACACAACAATCCATTCAGGATGAAAGGTTTCAAGAAATGTCCACAATAAAATTAGAGGATCCTAAGCCCAAATACTACATGGAGTGACAATTTGATTAAGAGCATGTCCTAAAATGGAGCTTATCGACGCAATCGGTTATAAAGAAAATTTACACAAGGTTTGATGGCATCGAGAGTTAAATTTTCAAAATAGAAAGGATCTGTAGTGTAAAAACGTTTACATAGGGGCTGAAGGCATCGTGAAACAAATGTGTTGGAATAGACATGATCGACCATGGGTGATGACGTCTAAGTAGACAAACTTGTTTGGATTTTTTGAATTTTAGTGATGTGAAATAAGGTCAAAATTGGAGATGGATGCTTTTAACGAGTTGTGCTTAGTTAGGAGGTATGTAGGATTCGTTAAGTTCACCAGAAATGTATGGTAAGCCAAGAACGTGTCTCAATGGATTGCACTCCTAAGTCTTCCATTCTATAAGGGTACGAGGAACGAAGAAGAGACACACATGAACCAACACACAATTGGTTGATTTAAAAGGGCTACAATGAACACTAAGGTCACATATCCAGAGGGTAGTAATCCATACACTAGGTCAACCTAGGGTTTCCAATGCCCATATCAAGATAGAGGAGAGTACCCTTCTAGGATATTAGTTAATGGGGGAGAGGTATAGATCGATGAGAAGATGAAACAAGCATGCACAACCTACACTAATGTAATATAACTGAAATATAATTGAAATAAAGGAAAGGAAAGCTAAGGAGCTGATCATATAAGAGCACTATGTTAACTAGCACCGATGTACATACAATGTTAAGCTAACATAGAGTAATGGGGAAGGGAAATGAACTAATTTATGCAAAATGACCAGAGGGTTAGAGAACTTACTGCAAGGTGGTTCTTGATCTATCTCTCCAAAGAAGTAGTACACTGAGAGAGAATCACTATGGGTGGAGAAGGGAACACCATTTCTATCATATACTCACTATAGATGACCCAGTAGTGCAAACAATCCAACGATCAAGAAGAGTGTCCAATCCAAGTCAAATACAAGATGAACTAAGAGCAAAGCGAGCAAATGTAAAGATGGCACAAAAGAGCAGAGTAGATGGCTAGTTCTTGTGATCTTTCTTCCTTCCGTATGAGTGTTTGGGTGTGACGTGTGTATATACCCTATGCCATTGCCCACGTGCAATGGTGTCGGCCAAGGGAAATTTAACATTGCACCATCTCCCACGAAGGATGGCATTGGCCGAGGGACCTAGTGTCAAGTGGAGTGAAAAATGTGTCATGGGACAAACAAGAATAAGTGAAAAAGGTGCCAATGATGAAGTTAGATGCAATCAAATGTTGGGAGTGCTAGTGTGTGCAACAAAGAAGGACAAGGGTAACTAAAGCTAAGAACACGGTGATATGTCTCTTTGTGTATTGTCTTTAACCCATAATGACCATGTGAATAGTCATACCCCATTCTTGGCATACCCCTTAAGGCACCCACTCAAGAAATAGATGCATCAGTGACCCTTATCTATACAAAGGAAATGTTAGTAACAAGTATGAAAGATTAAGATGAAAAATTAGGTGCACACATAAGGTACCTACTTAGAAATATTAAAAACACATATTAAACAAGTTAATCTATGATAAGTTATGAGGACACCTTTTTGTCCTCTATTTATATGTAAAATGAGATCATTTAGTTATTTGGGAAAATAGACTTAAATATAGACCTCTTTTTATAACACTACAAAATAATTTTATCTTCAATGATGTAATGTTTTCACAATTCACATAGAAGCTTTTGGATAAAATTGTGTATAGATTTCTATATCGATATTTTATAATATTATCTTCCTTATAAATGAATTGTTATTAGTTGGGAAAAAAGTCGAAAAAAATAATGAGAGGCATTCAATCCAAACAAGTACTTTGATAACACTTTATCTCATAAATTAGGGAAACTCTTGAGATTAAGAAGTGGCCACAAAAAAAAATGTTTTACACAAACTAAGAAGTGGTTCATAACAAGTTTAGAGTCACTAAGGGCCATTTAAAAATGAACAAAAAGCCTTTGTAAGATTTTAATACCTTGGATTTTTATACTATCGAGTCCATTATTAGTATAGTCCAAATCTTAAACAATATGCTCTTTGAAGGAAGTATGGATAAAAAATAACGAATGAAACTAGTGTGGTATGACCGTGAATAAGATTGATCACATTTAGGTAATTACAATCAAAGATCAACAATTTTCAATATAAAAATCAGATTTTGACATTCATTTGATCGTCACATGACAATTTCAACTTCAAATTTGATGTCCATTTCACTGTTACATGACAATTTCAACCTTAAATTTGATGTCTGTTTAATTGTCATAATTAATTTTTTTGCTTGAGAAGTCAATCGAAAATTGTTATCTCTTTGTCATAAGATGTTGAACTTGGACCACTTTATAATTCTCGAAAGATTTTTTTGAGTCCTGACAAAAATGTGTAGAGAAAGAATTGAAGTTATTAACTAATATTGTATACAAAAATACAAGATAATTCCCTTGAAATTGATCTCTCTCAATATTTACGAGATAAATTTATTTCAGATAAATGTATTAACTCTTATAATACACCTTGGATAAAATCTTTCTGATTTTTTTTTTTTTTTTTTTGGGAAGCCTATTTTTTAAAGTGACGCACATTAAATATTATTTTTATGTTTTTAAAATGCTTTATTCGTGCTGACAACAATATCAATTTTTGCTTTATTAAGTTGTTAATTTAATTTAATAACAAAAATGTCACTTAAAGAGTGAGAAACCTATTAAACCTAGAGAAAAACACCAAGGATGCTGTCCGGCAGAAGAGGTTTAGGCTCTTATTTTAATTAGGAAATTGCTCTTATAAAGTTGAAACAATATAAGTATATGGATAATATAAATCTTTTGAATAGAATACGAGTTCTTATTTTGAGAATTTTTTTCCTAATTAGAAACCCTGAAAAATTCTATGATAATAAAGTCTCCCAAATTTCCTCTAAGTAATTCTTCCTCCATAAAATCATAAGAGTGTATATATCCTTTCATCTCAAAATTGAATTGAACTGGTGAACTCTGTGTCTGCTCTCCGTCTCTCTCTTTCTCACTGCGCTGAGTTACTTCCCTTTTGTGTAGTGCACGCTGCGCATCGTATTATTAATTTTAATCCCACATGGATGGCGAAACAGGTACCCCTACCAAGATACACTATAAATAATAATGTCATTCCCGGTTAAAAATTACGGAGCCGCGTGGTCAGCACATAGTGAACTATTCTTTCGCCTTTTACTAAAGAATACCGTGTGCGGGCCACCAAAAGCGGCATACGCCTATTTTTGGAGCCTTCTCTACACTTAGTAGAGGGGCCAACAAAAAAATAAATGAATAGTTGTTGCATGTATAGAAGAAATGACGCACGTTTGGTTATAATTTATTGTCTCCTGCTCAGACAAAAGTTAAATTTGTGATTGTCCATGTATCTGATTATCTTCTTTCTATTAATTTAAGTCATTTTTGTGCACCTGCTTATACAAGCGTTATGAACAAAATATGAAGAGCTGTTAATGCAAGCAGTCCAGTGTCAATATATGAAGGAGATGATCTGGTAAAGGGAGCTCACATAAAGGGGTATAGCGGCTGATGCTTTCTCTGTGTCTGTAATTTACTATGGATCTTGCTTGATAATATCTGGCCGGCTAAAGCTTTCATGATTGTGTCTTCTGCGTCTATGATGGGCAAATTTTGTGTCGTACATATCTGAATTGTGCATATTTCATCTAAATGATACTTAGGAATTGTGCATATTTCATCTATTTGATAGTTATTGGTGTAATTCAGGGCCATTTCTCAGCCAAATCTTATAGTCCAATCCTGGGTATTTCCTAAATATTTTATTTGTATGTACTCCCTGTAAATTTAGTAGTCTTTTGTAGGGGAAAAACAGCCCATGGATCTGAAATTTTCTTCCTTGCTAAAGCTTTTAAGGAGACTATGTAATTATCATTAATTAGTAAAGGTAGAAAATTTATCTTAATAGTTTTAAAACAAACGCAGCATGCCACTGGGAAATAGATATCTTACGCACATATGATAAACATTTAGCCCCCTCTACATAAGCCTCTATGATATCCCTCCAAAATGTATCTGCTGCCATTATTCTAAACTAGCAATCGTGACGTGAAATGTGCGATGTGAACGTCGAAAGGGATATAGTGAAAAGCTAAACGCCAAGAAGAGGAAAATTGGGAGAGGAAGATGGGTGTAGTAAATGACATATGAGGGAGGAGAAGTGCATGGGAAAGGATTGAGGAATCAAAGAGCCAATGTGAAAATATATCATCTATGAAGAGCATGACATAAATGTCAATCAAAAGAAGGAGAAAACCCGTGTTGAGGAAGGCGAAGATGAAAGTGTAGAGGGAGATATTTTAAAATGCAAGTAGCATATGGAAAATGTTACCTAAGAGAATACTTTTTGAATTTGTAGCTCTTGACTTTATTGGGTATTTAGATTTTTGTTACCTAAATAATATTTGATATGTGCTCCACTTTATCATCTCGATCTCCCGTATTATTAACATGAAAAAAATGTAAAAACAAATCTCAAATTTAAATTTCAACAAATCCCAAAAATCAATTCCAACGAAATAACTAAATGCAAACGTAAACAACTGATCCAGTTGGATGTGGGTCTTACTGAAGCTGATTTGACGAGCTTCATGTATTATCTCTTGACATATTTTTGCTCATTGTTCTTGTTTTTTACTATTATTTGCAACGATGGCGTGTCTGATTGTACATGGCAAGAATAGATGAGTAACAGTGGGATTTTAATGGAGTCAAATAAATTCGAATCAAATCTAACTAAATGGAAAGGCAATGATGTATAAGCTCTGAGTTATATATATTCAATATAGATCTGGAACGATTACTTTATTTCTCACATTTTGTCATTGGAACTCATAATGGTAAGGTACATTCAACATCCAACCACGAAGAATGTGTAATCTATCTTCCACAACATAACTTGTTTTCGTAATTTAACATATGATGTGTTTTGTCTACGTTTAAGCGGGCATGTCTTGGCAAATTACAATCATGAAATATTTGGTTATTAAAAATATACAATATATTAATAATATTCAAATTTAAATTAGAGTTCAAATATGTTAAAAAAATGTTACTTATGTTGTGCAAGGGGTCGAGGTAATGTATTTTAGAGATATCTAAGAATGCAAAGAGTGGTCGATCAAAATTGGATGTTAATAGTTGTTGTTTACGTTTTTAGCTATTGCGTTATATGGGTAGTTAGGAAAAAAATAAATGTAAGGGGTGTTCACTTGCACGTGCTTTAATAGATAATTTAGAGTCAAGATATGTCGAGTGGAATGAAAACCCAAAGGTAGGGGTTTCATACATAACGACGATTAGGGTTTTTATACAACTATTAGGAAAACAAATTAAATTTCTGAAAAAAATGGCAAAACAAATATCTAAATTTAATTCTAACAAATCTCAAAAACCAATTCCAACGAAAAACTAAATCCAAAGCTAAACAAGTGAATCAATTAGATGTGGGTCTTACTGAAGTTGATTTGACAAGCTTCATGTCCTATTTCTTGACAGGTTTATGCTCATTGTTTTTGTTTTCTGCTATTATTTGCAATGATGGTGTGGACTCTGACTCCCATTTACAGTAATGGATTCATTGAGAATTTCAATAGATAAATGATTAAAAGTAAACATGGCCATTTTGATTTATTCATGTTTCTTTCATGTGACGTATGCAAATGCAACCAACAAAATATGGTCATTGATACAGACCAACATATGAACGACATTGATTACTGTCAGGTTCATTGATACAGACCAACATATGAACGATGGAGATTACGATATGAGCCCAGGATTTCTACCTATAAATGTACACATTTCGGCATAAATTTCGTTATGAATACAAACCTTGATATGGTATTGTTGTGTTTTGTCTTATCTATATGTATTTTTTCCATGGTAATGGTATAGACACGCCCTCTAATTCTATTGGTTGAAAAAGTAAAAGATAAAAAATGCACTCATTCCTTTAGTCAAACAAGTGAATACAAAAGACAAGTATAAATACAAGTATTCAGGGTTTTGAAGGAAGTGAATCAGTTAATTTGTTGGAATTGTAATCAAAATAAAAGCAAGATCCATTGAGTTAAGAGGTATGTATTTCAATTATTGTTATTGAATGGCACTTGTAGTTGATGAATTTGTGATTTGTTAATGTTGAATGTAAGTACAAATGTATTGCAGTGGGAGTGTGTCACAAAATGTTGGGAAACAATATGTCGGAGGTGAGCGAGGTTGTAAACATGGTGAAGTGGTTTAAGATCGGAAAAGTGAGATTGTTTGAGGCCCATAAAGAAGCCCTAAAATCCTTGGCGAACACGGGCATTGAAGTAATTGTGGAAGTGGGCAATGACGAGCTTCGGAAAATAACATGCGATCGGGTTGTAATGAACATGTGGGTCAACGACAACATTCGTAACTTATATCCCACCACAAACATTAAATATGTTTTTGTGGGAAACGTGGTGTTGAACCATAGAAACAAGCAATACATGCAATATTTTGTTCCCACCGTGCAAAACATTCAAATGGCAGTGAGGAATTCAAATCTGCAAAACATAAAGATCTCCACCACCCACGTAACTTTCGTATTGGGAAATTATTACCCACCTTCTCAGGGAGACTTTCACAACATTCTCAAGAACCCATTTCGTCCTCTGCTCACCTTTCAGTCTAACAACGGGTCTCCTTTCCTAGCCAACATGTATCCAAATTTCAGCTAAGTGGACAACAAGGCCGATATATCCCTTAACTATGCACTTCTTAAGCCCTTTGCGCTATGCAAATATAGTCATCAAAATATGTTCATTGATATAGACCAACATACATGAATGGTGATGATTACTGTCGGGGCGTTGATACAGACCAACATATGAATGACGGCATGAATATAATATGTTGTCAAAAGCCCCCGGGCTTTCTTCCTGTAGACATGCCTTTCAACGTAATAAATTTGTAATGCAAAAAGAGGTGTCATTTCACATAAATAATCCTAAAATATTTAAACACGTTCTAAAAAAATATCTAGTAGACTCTAAAAGGACGGTTCATAATATAATATGACATTGTATGTATATACTCGTCATCAGACGCCCTTACGGATTCAGAGGGGGCATGACTGCCAAGATGCATCAATAATAACATTATTATAATTTTGTTAGTGTATGTCGGACGAATCATCAAAGTGACAAAGATGGAGACCGACATCCGTGAGTTGGTCGACACCGATGCGGTAGAGAAAGGCGCAACAATTTCAGCTAGATGGGTTTAAATGACCTTCCCAACCAAAACCAAAGGAGGCGAATTCATTTGCAAGAGAGAGACAAGTGAGAGAGAGAGAAGAGGTTGCAGAGAGGAGTATTGAGCCCAAGACTGTAACTGAGCAACTAGATCACTGTCACACTCATCCAAACATTGGGAGAGTCAGAGGATAGCTTCATCAGCTCACTTCCGATTGCACGGATCATCCCAATCGAGCCTTTGCCGCCACTACATTCCTTGACTCGCATTCGCATCGAAACTAGTAAGTAGTCTCTTTTATTACCTTGTATGCTTCTAGACACTACTATGTGAACTTTTGATTCATAGTGATTATAAGCTCACTCCTGGATCTACCACCCTAAGAAGACTTTGCACCTAACCTTAATTCATCCATCTCTATATTGCCCCAAAGATAGCTTTCTCACTCTCTGAGTCTTCTCTATCACCCTACAACTCCCCTCAACCATCTACCAACCTTCTAAACCCCATAACCACCTTACAACCAACCTCCATTTAAAATCCCCTAAATCACTGCCCCTACCGATATCGGTTATCCCCTACCGATCGGTTTTATAACCGCGGTCGGTTATCCAGTGACCGGCGTCGGTCACTGTGACTTATACCAAAACCAACCTTTCACCTATTTACCTCCAAACAATCTCATATCCAACCTTGTCTATCCCTCAGTAACTTGATCTGAACGTATCAATAACCGGTGTGAAACAAAAACATGACATTTTATTATTGGTAGTTTAGTCTCTATTACTTTTATTAACGAGGTACCTAAATCGTGATTTCGCAATAGCTTCTTTATTATCATTTGCATTAATTTGTATTAAAAGGAACTCGACCACCTTCAAAAGGAAGTCTAATATTTCCTGGCCCAAGGCGCTTCCTCACTTATTGTTTAACGAAAATCTGGTGGTCTTGCATTCTTATTTACAGTATTCCTTCCTAGACAAAAAGGAGCTCTTCACAATCGGTTTGATCTCTCTCTGTACGCGCACACCTTCCCAACACTCAATAGGTATTCCTCCTAGCCCTACCCTTATCTCTGCTTCTCAAGAGAATGAAAAGATAGAAATAACTCTATTCGGAACAAAAATCATGTGTGAAACATTTTGGCACGCCGGTGGGACCCTTCTCGGTTTTCTTTCTTTCTTGCTTGTTTTCATATAGGGAGCACACTTGTTTCTTTCTTCTAAATATTCACAAAATATTTTGTCATTTTGGTAAAAGAACTTGTCTTTCTTTCGCATCTTTGCATTAGTGAAATTCATCTTCTTAACCTCTTCTCTTTCTTTGCTTCATCGAATATCATTTTCGATTTGGTTTTAAAACACGTGCATTACATTCTTGCTTCTTGTTTTTAATTCTAGTGAACGACATTAAGTAAATTGTCGTACACGTGGGGTGATATCCACGGTATTGACGAAAAATTAATCTTACTCTCACCGCACAACACATACCAAATCACATCATAATCTACACAACATCTCAAACATCCCCCCTTCCCGGTATTCCTCCGCCCGATTGAGGTAGCCTTACAAGCCAAAACAAACTTGACATCTCCCTTAGGTCTTTTGTTTAGGATTGACATCATCTTGCATCTAAGGCATAAGCCCAAAGTGATTAAAACTAATCCTAGGGTTAGTCTCTTGATTTGCTTGTGTATCTTGCTTGTTTCCTTGTTATCCCCAAACCAGCAGCCTCTTACATTCTCTCTTTGCCTTCACAGTGACCGACACCGGTCCTCTTCTACACATCGGTTTTGCACTTCGACCGATGCGGCTACCGTCTCTACCGACATCGACACATGGTTCGACATGATGCACGCCATCTTGTGTTTCACAGTTCCTGACAAACCAACAACCTACCAATTCCAACATTTTGTTGTTGTTTCTATTCCTGATTGACTAATTCCCTGTTGTATCCTCTTGTCCATGGTTGTTATCACCCGGCAACAAGCCACAGCCATGGTTTCACATGCTTGTTTCGTGTCTTTTCCTGAGTCACCCCCTTCGCATCCTATGGGGAATCCTACGGACACCAGTGCTTTTCCCAAGATCCCTGTAGGAGATCTAGACTTTGCCAAATTTTTGGATGCTAATCCTAGCGCCGTATAATATTATTTGTCTCATACCCTTGACCGTACACCCGACGGTCAGCTACTCTTTGGTATGCCTATTAGTATAGCCACTCACTTAGCCCCTTCCCCACCTAATAACTCCACCTCACTGTCTTCATCCTTAGCCCCGTCTCCCAGCTCAGTGGCTTCGGTGGTTCATACTGCACCAATTGGCCTTCCTTTGGTTAATCTGGGGCCCCACATATCACTACCATCCACTGCCCCTACCTCATCTCTCCCATAGATTGCCTCTTTCATAACTCGCTCTCTACCATCTATTCACACGAGCTTTCCCTCTCAGGCTCCGCCCACCTTTTCATTTCCGCAGACTCATCCAGTGGCCTCAACATCTTATATAGGACACCCTTACTTGGCTGCCCCAACACATTCATCATCGTTACCTTATCAACATTCAACCCCACCATTGTCTAGTAGCGGCTCTTGGCCCAATCCTCCTCCATTTACGATGACAACACCATCATCTAACCCAACCAATGATTTAATCAAATAGATGATGGACAAGATGTAAAATCTTGAGGCTTCTATTTCAGGAAGCCGTAACACCCTGACATACGAGAAAGTTTTTCGAGAGCCTATTCATCCTTCTGTCCCCCTTCATACATATCCTCCTCAATGGGAATTACCAAAATTTACTCGCTTTAGTAGTAAGGAGGACCCTCAACAACACTTGCGATCGTTTAGACATGTCTCTATCCGATTGCTCATGACATGCCTTACTACTCCGTACCTTCCCCATGTCCTTATCGGGCTCCTTTGAGTGGTATAGTGCTTTAGCCCAAAGACTCAATCTTCTCCTTTAACCAGTTAGCCCAATCTTTCTTGGATCACTTCTCCATCAATATTGCCAAGAAAGTATCCCTTACCGACCTCTATGCCATTCGACAATTTGAAGACGAGTCTATCACAGATTTCGTTGGACAATGGCGGGGCCTCATCAACCAACTTACTTATGCCTTACCTCAGGCTGAGCTCATCGAACTCTTTATGCGGGCCTGCGCTAAACACATTTCTCCCACCCTCCAAATTCAAACTTTCCGCACCTTTGATGAGGCCTTTACTATGGCTCAGAAACTAGAGATTCGAGCCTTAGAGGAGGAGAAATTGAAGTTGCGCAACAAAAACTCAAATTTCTGAATCCAAGACTCCACCAACAAACCCAACACCACCAACTCTCACGATTAGTCATTGCTTGAAATCAAAAGGAGCCGTACACGCGGTGACGGTCAAATCTCAAGCACCGTCTAATACCCAGCCAAAATCCACCTATAAGTATAAAGCCGAGCCCATCAAGTACACTCCCTTGGGAGAAACTTATGATGTGATCTTGGACAAATTACTTAAAGCAGGAGCTATCACCTTGCCTCCTGTTAAACCTCACTCCGGGTTTGATTCGCCCGCGCTATACCTTCTTGGTATAAATAAAATGACTTCTGATAACTTCCATCGCGTGAAGGGACACAACCACGAAAACTGCAAGATGTTGAAAAACATAGTGCAAGAAATGGTTGATGTAGGGGATATAACCTCGATAATCCTAATGCCCCTGCTAATCGAAATTTAAAAATCTTCAACAAACCATTTCCAAACCATTCATCTAACAGTAACACAAACCAAGAAACCTCAGCCGAGGAGAAGAGTGTGCATGAGATCCATGTGGTTTTCAACTCCCAACCAAGGGCTTCCATCGAGGAAATTCTGAATCAAGCCTCTTCACCAACGCAGGGTCCTCGCCCCCTTCTCCTTCATCAGGACAAGAGGACAGCCCCGCTATTCCTTTACCCATAAAGGAATCAACCGCCTAGAGTTCTCTTCTCACAGAAGAGCCTTCTTACACCACATCCCTGCAAGACTGTGAGCGGATGTTATCCAACCTATCTATTTCCCAAACATCTCCTTCCACCACTCTTGCTGCAAAAGAAGAAGGATCACCACTTTTCTCGTTGTCCTTAAAGGAGAAACCCCTCGAGCTTACATCACCAAACTCCTTAACCATGATGGATCCTCTAAACATGCCCTCCTCCCTATCGCTTTTCATCGCCTAAATCTTTCCAAATGACTCGCTTGACCTCTTAACACCTTAACACCCGTTGATACAACCCTCATCACACCTACATAGTGGACCGGAATCACAGCCCACTTCTCTTCTATACCAAAATTCCCATCCACACGTGAAGATTGTCATCCCCCAGAAGATAGACGAGTCTTATGGGAACGTTTGAGTACACAATGCTCTACTCAAATGCAGATGACTAATCTAGACACCTCTACCATATGCCCGAAGTTTTTACAAAAGCTCAAAATGCCTATGCCCTCACCTTCACCCCCTCATCTCTATCGAATACCTCATCCACCTCTATCAACCTAACCAAACCTTCCCCTACGCTGGGACTTCACCAATACCCACCCCTGACGCACCCACCTAAACAATGGGTTAGATTTATCCAAAAATAAAGCCGTCAATCCACCTAGGAGATAGACCCAATCTCCTCGAGTCCAATCTATGCCTCCGCCACAACTAAAACCCTTGCCCCCGATCACACCGGTACAACAGGCACGGTTTCAACCCTCGCCGTCACACCTACCTTCTATATTGGGGCCTCACCCCTCCACCTTGCCTCAATACACCATGCCTCCCATGTCTTCTTTAACACGACTTGCACCTTCTACACCCATACAAAAATCCACGGGCGTCTCAACACCGTCGCCCCAAGTATCCTGCCTACCTACCAACCCTAAGCAAACTCGATCATCAAAGGACTTGTTTGTTGTCGCTCCTCTTTCCCCGTGGTTGTTTCCTACCACCACGCCATCATCGTGGCCTCATCATCTAACCAAATAAACATGACTTCGCGCGGAAGAATCCACGCCTAGTTAAACCTAATCATTAAAATCCCTTACCTAAACTACCACCCGTGACGACCCACTCGTACTCCAACCATTACCAAAACAATCAATAATCTCACCCACTTAATCAATAGCTTCATTTTCATCCGAATTTGACCCGCTCAAAGGATCTTACACCAAGATCCTCGATATGTTAGGTAGGGGATGCGACCATTTCCCTACCCCCACTGGACCCTATGATCCATCTAAACCTTGACCTATAGGTTATGATGAATCTAAAATCAGGCCTACCACCGCACACTAGGACACAATGTAGAAGGATGCAAAGCTTTGAAAGTCATCCTTCGCCAATCGCTTATCTCTGATAAAAAATCTAAGAAAGACAACTTACGGAGGGAAAAGCCCTTAACTTTGATCCCTTCTCCTATACCACCCGTCCCCGCCTTGCCAAAATCTATCATCATTGCAACCCCACCTCTCAAGAACAATGACTTATCCTCGCTTATCTTCCTCATCTCGTATTCACGAGATCAACATGATTAACATTGCTACTCGAGGCTAGAAAATACATGGAAAAGCTAAAGAGAGCACACCTATAGCCTCTCTTTCTCCTTCCGCCATCCCGATCGCACCACCACCTAAAGTGGTTATTCGTGGACCTCGCCTATCCAGCCTCGATGGATTTTCCCATCGCACCATGATCAAACAACTTCACCAATCTCCTCGTAAAATGACACTCTATGATCTCATTCAAACATCTCGAATCTCATCGAAAGCTCTAATTGAGATCCTCTGGGATAGAGGTCCTACCTAACGAAACCCTACCCGCCACCTCCATCTTAACACCCAACCACGTCACTTCTCTCACCAAACAACCTACCTACCTCCACAACCACCTCGTCCCTGTACAAAGAAGTCAGCCGTTAGTTTTTTCAAAGAATAAATTTTCGTCTTTAGTGCGTAAGATCCTGACCCGCTCTTTTCATCTCGGCTTACGCCCGTGACATCCGAGTACGTCGTGTTATGATCGATGGGGCGCTAGCCTAAACATCGTCTCTTCCAAAGCCTTCCAAATGTATGAATATCCCTCCTAGCTGCGTGTGTGCCAACTCCACCATGTTGCATTCATTCAACGATGCTATTACTTCTACCCTAGGCACCGTGATCCTTAACATTCATGTAGGGCCACGTACCTTACCCGAACTCTTCTATGTCCTTGAGGGAGAATTCCAATACAACATGTTGTTAGGTCCGCTTGATCCGGCTATGGGATGTGTTCCCTCCACCTTACATAGATGCATAAAATTCGAGTATGAGGGGAAGTCATACATCGTAATATGTTATATCACCCTAATGATGTGCTTGTACCAGTCAAGGCACCCATTGATCCGACCCAACCATCTACTTCAACCATGCCTCAACCATCCACCTTAGCCGCACCCACACCTTCGACCAATGAAACCACCGACGCGAATACCTCTTCCTTCCCCACGCAGACAACATCCCAACCTCGGATCCCTTGGTAGGTGTTTTTCAACGCCTTACGCTGGGGGAGTACTACCTATACAACGTTAGCACCTTCCATACCCCACAAGAGTATGGACAGTTACATGCGCATCCTACCTACGACCGTCGTGTGGGGGAGGTGATCTCCTACGACCACCTAATTGCCACACCAACCTAATGTATGGGGGTGTCAACACATCCTCTGTCACCCCTGAACCTCCCCTTGGTGTGGTTCCCTTCCAATCTGATTTTCAATATCTAACCAACCGTCATTTCACCCTCACCTTCCTGACTCATTGTGCTTGGAAAGGTTTTGGTTTCAGTCTTTATGAACAAGGCCGGCATACGATCATTCCCATGACTACACGCAAAACAAAGATGATAGTGGTCTTGGATTTTCTCAACCACCTACACCAAGAAACCTCATGTCAATTGTATCTAGGAAGACGATGAAGTCACCCCTTCCGAACCATCAAAAAAGAAAATCGCTTGAGTTCATCAATCATCACATTATTTGTCGCTTTGGTGTTCCTCGTCTAACTTTTTTTTCATCGCTGCTCATAACCGATAATGGCAAATCTTTCAAAATAAGTCATTCATGAGCCCTTTGTGACAACTTTGGTATCAAATTTAGCTTCTCATCACCCTTCTATCCACAAGAAAATCGTCCAAGTGAATCTTCTAACAAAACCTTAACCAAAATTCTCATGAAAGTCATTAACGATTCTGGGAAAAACTGGCATGATCACATCCCCTTTGCCCTTTGGGCTTATCGTACCAGCATTCATACTTCCACTAATGCCACACCATTCTCTTTGGTGTATGGTACCGAGGTTGTCTTGCCTCTCGAAATACAAATCCCTTCCCTCAGAATATCTCTCCAGGATATTCTCACCAATGATGACTTCCGCCAAGAGCGGTTAGCCCAATTGGAGCTTCTTGACGAGCGTCGTCTTACAGCTCTTGACCACCTTCAAATTTATCAAAAACGCATCAAGCATGCTTATGATAAGTAAATTCATGAGCATACCTTTAAGATTGGTGATCTTGTCCTCAAAGAGAATCAACATGTAACCAAACTAGAAAAGAGCAAACGTGGAAAATTTGCTCCTAATTGGATTGGGCCTTACATTATCACTCACACTTACGGATCAGGTACTTATCGTTTAGCTTTGCTTAATGGTAAACCTGAGCCTGAACCCCTTAATGCCTTGCATCTCTCGACCATTCTACTATTGAATTTAGTGTTACATCACTTCTTATCTACCTTGCGCTCGTCCCTTGAGCTCATTTACCACCTCATACACCTTGTTTCGTGCATCTCAAAGCAGAATCAAACTCACGTGGTTTGATCATCACCTCCTCTTAAAGATGCCTTCCCCTTTTTAGTCTGGTCCATGACTTAAAAGTATCAAAATAACAAGTTCTCAATTATACAATTCTGGGATATTCTTGAGTCAAAATTCCTGCAAAACTAGATGCTTCATGCCAAATGGACATCTAGACCTCTACGCTATAAACTAGACTGCTCCCTCGAAGGATAGCTATGTGCAAAGCCGCATCAACTACTATAAGTAGATTGCTCCTCAAGGACAACTATACAAAGTCAGCCTCTATCGAAGCTTCTTGCATTAATCAAAAGTCACTTTCAGTGAAGACCTCAAGAACAACAAAATGCATATCCCATATAGACTTCCCGCATCGATCAGTCTATATCCAGAAAAATAAAAGCAGTATTCAAAAGCACTTTTGAGTCATGGACTTGTCTATTTAGGTTTGGTTCTCTTTCGTCAGAATAATCACCTTATAACAAGTTCTCTACACCCCAGCTATACCATCCACCTCACCTCACCATTCTTCAAAACAACAAAACTCAAGGGACGTGACGTATATCCGATATATTGTGATTATACAACTCTTTTCACCTATCGACTTCTCACCTATGCAAGGTACCTAGGGATTCAAGCTCATCCTACGATAATATGTGGTTTGTTTAGCTCTTTCCAACTATGGGACACTTTTGCCTCTTTTACCCGAATCTAGGATTATGTGTTGACCTTAATCAGGACACGGTTTCCTATGCTTGGGTAAGCTAACCCTCGCTTCACCTATACCCACACCAACACCGCCAATACCTTACCAACACCAACAACATTACCCTACCAACATCAAACTTTTACCAACCAACAAATTGCCTAACCACAACCAAATTGCCTGAATTCACCTCTCCTTGGTCCTAAGGGAGAACTACATCGGTCTGAGGCCCCTCCTTGCTTTGTGCAATGGGCTATGTAGGCAGCACTTAGGAGACATGGGGTCTCCCAAGGTTAGCTTGACCATCCCCTACCATAACCTATCATGTGTTGTGTTTTCCTTAAAAATATAAATATTTTCGATATTTATATTGATAACACTTTTGTCCTTTTAACCTAACTCCAAACCTTATCCATCAATCTCCATTTTTAACCACATCGCCTACCCCGAGCTTTGCTTACATAGCCTTATTTTGAATTCATCGGCCCGACCTAAGGCCGCAACTCACCTTATCACCCCTGATAAACTCAGACTTAACCCATCGGCTCGCCCCAAGGCCGTACCCAACTAATCAATCGACTTTACCGACCTAGGTCGTGACTTCAATCAATCAACCCGACCAAGGCCATAACCAACCCACTCAACTCCAAGGCTCAGAACCAATCAATCGGCCCGACCCAAAGCCGCACCAACCAATCGGCCCGACTAAGGCCGCAACTAATCAATCGCCCGACCTAAGGCCGAAACCAACCAATTGCCTACCCAAGGCCGCACTTCCAACCAATCGCCCGACCCAAGGCCGCACCAATTAAGTACCTCGATCGAGGCCCGCAAATTACGATTCTATCCACCCATCATGTAGTTATTTGTTCAATCGAGCTCACTTGTTCGTGTTTTAGCATGACTAGGATACTTGAATTGATCAGCCGACCAACTTTGCCTAGACCGAGACCATGACGTTTATCTCAACCAAACCAACCATTTGGTACTACCGAACATGCCTAAACGTTCCGGTACCTTACCCGTTATATCCCCTAGAGCTACTTCCTATGCCTTGGATACCAGGATTATATCAACCTTGTTTGGATAAACTATCGACCTTTGCCTATGAATTGCTTGTTTTCTCTTCAAATCATGTACCTTGGTCGCACTACTACATTTCAACATGCGTCTGCTTCCTTGAACTTACCCCACCATCTTAACATCATCTCATCATCATTCACCCTTTATCAACCCTATCCCTGATTTCACGTCGCCTCAATCTGTGATAGATTTGAGGGGGATTACCTATACCCTAACTGGGGCAACCACTTCTTATTATTGTCAGTGCAGCTTTACAAGACAAGCTACACGACAACAAGGGGCAAATGTAGACACCAAATTTGGGTCTTACGATGCCCTGTGCCCTGCATCTCGTCTCGCAACCTAACCCTACCTCACCACCTAAACCTTACACACTTAATTATTTATTAATTACCTTATAATTAATAAATCCACATCTCCAACCCTACCACCTCACCTCGCCACCTCACCATGACCTAGCCCTAACCCTAAACTAACCTAATTAAGACCTATAACTTGGTCCAGACCCACACCCATGACTCATCACCCCTCACCCACACCAAAACAAACCTAATAATGACTTGACCAAGCCCACAACTGACCCCTCGGGAGAAAAGGAGGGAAAGTTGGCTATTTTACTAAAAATAGCCAACTTTGACCTAACCGACATCGGTCCCTACTCGACCGGCGTCGGTTAGGTAACCCATCATCGGTTCCCTGTAAATGACCTCCCCCAACCAAAACCAAAGGATCCGAATTCATTTTGCAAGAGAGAGACAAGTGAGAGAGAGAGAAGAGGTTGCAGAGAGGAGTATTGAGCCCAAGACTGTAACTGAGCAACTAGATCACGGTCACACTCATCCAAACATTGGGAGAGTTGGAGGATAGCTTCATCAGCTCACTTCCGATTGCCGGATCATCCCAACTGAGCCTTTCCTTCGCCACTACATTCCTTGGACCTGCATCCGCATCAGAAACTAGTAAGTAGTCTCTTTTATTACCTTGTATGCTTCTAGACACTACTTTGTGAACTTTTGATTCATAGTGATTATAAGCTCACTCCTGGATCTACCACCTAGCAGCACCCTGCACCTAACCTTCATTCATCCATCTCTATATTGCCCCAAAGACAACTTTCTCACTCTCTGAGTCTTCTCTATCACCCTACTACTCCCCTCAACCATCTACCAACCTTCTAAACCCCATAACCACCTTACAACCAACCTCCATTTAAAAGCCCCTAAATCACTGCCCCTACCGATATCGGTTATCCCCTACCGGTATCGGTTTTATAACCGCATGATCGGTTATCCACCATTGACGGCACCATCCTTTATGACTTATACCAAAACCAACCTTTCACCTATTTACCTCCAAACAATCTCATATCTAGCCTTGTCTATCCTTGTAACTTGATCTGAACGTATCAATAACTAGTGACCAAACAAACAACATGACATTTTATTATTGGTAGTTTAGTCTCTATTGCTTTTAGTAATGAGGTACCTAAATCGTGATTTCGCAATAGCTTCTTTATTATCATTTGCATTAATTTGTATTAAAAGGGAACTGACCACCTTCGAAAGGAAGTCTAATATTTCCTGGGCCTAAGGCAGTTCCCTCACTTATTGTTTAACGAAAATCTGGTGGTCTTGCATTCTTATTTATAGGTAGTCCTTCCCAGACAAAAAGGATCTCTTCACAATCGATTTGATCTCTCTATAGTACACGCACACCTTCCCAACACTCAATAGGTATTTCTCCTAGCCCTAACCCTTATCTATTTCTCAAGAGAATGAAAATATAGAAATAACTCTATTCTGGAACAAAATTTTGTGTGAAACATTTTCCTTAAAAATATAAATATTTTCGCGTATTTATCTTGATAACACTCACCAATCTCATTCCTTTATCAATCCAAACATTCAAAACACAAACATTCTTAATATTATCATTTTAACTTAACTCCTTCCCTATCCACCAATCTCCATTTTTCACCACATCGCCTACCCCTGCCTTTGCTAAATAGCCTTATTTTGAATTCATCGGCCCAACCTAAGGCCATAACTCACCAATCGGCTCGACCCAAGGCCGCAACCACCCAATCGGCCCGACCCGAGGCCCAATTTCTTTGACCCGAGGCACAACCACTACCAATTAGTTCCAATAAGGCCCGACCCAAGGCCACAACAAAGCATCAATCAATCGGCCGACCCAAGGCCACAACCAACCAATCGGCCCGACCCAAGGCCGCAACCAATCAATCGCCCGACCCAAGGCCACAACCAACCAATCGGCCCAACCCAAGGCCGTAACTTCAATCATCAATCGGCCCGACCCAAGGTCCTGAACCAATCAATCGGCCCACCCAAGGCCGCAACCAACTAATCGGCCCTAAGACCCAAGGTCATAACCAACCAATCGGCTCGACCGGCCGTGCACCAACAATCAACCAATCGAGCCCACGGCCAATCGCCACACCCAACCAATCGGCCCGACCCAAGACCACACCATTAAGTACCTCGACCGAGGCCCGCAAATTATGATTCTATCCACCCATCATGTAGCTGTTTGTTCAATCGAGCTCACCTGTTCGTGTTTTAGCATGACTAGGATACTTGAATTGATCAGCCGACCAACTTTTCCTAGACCGAGACCGTGACGTTTATCTCAACCAAACCAACCATTTGGTACTACCGAACATGCCTAAACGTTCCGGTACCTTACCCGTTATATCCCCTGGAGCTACTTCCTATGCCTTGGATACCAGGATTATATCAACCTTGTTTGGATAAACTATCGACCTTTGCCTATGAATTGCTTGTTTGCTCTTCAAATCGTGTACCCTGGTCACACTACTACATTTCAACATGCGTCTACTTCCTTGAACTTACCCCACCATCTTACCATCATCTCATCATCATTCACCCTTTATCAACCCTATCCCTGATTTCACGTCGCCTCAATCTGTGATAGATTTGAGGGGGATTACCTATACCCTTAACTGGGGCAACCACTTCTTATTATTGTCAGTGCAGCTTTACAAGACAAGCTACACGACAACAAGGGGCAAATGTAGACACCAAATTTGGGTCTTACGATGCCCTGTGCCCCACATCTCGTCTCATAACCTAACCCTACCTCACCACCTAAACCTTACACACTTAATTATTTATTAATTACCTTATAATTAATAAATCCACATCTCCAACCCTACCACCTCACCTCGCCACCTCACCATGACCTAGCCCTAACCCTAAACTAACCTAATTAAGACCTATAACTTGGTCCAGACCCACACCCATGACTCATCACCCCTCACCCGCACCAAAAAACCTAATAATGACTTGACCAAGCCCACAACTGACCCCTCGGGAGAAAATGAGGGAAAGTTGGCTATTTTACTAAAAATAGCCAACTTTGACCTAACAACATCGGTCCCTACTCTGACCGTCGGTTAGGTAATCGCCATCGGTTCTCCTAAATGACCTCCCCAACCAAAACCAAAGGAGGATCCGAATTCATTTTGCAAGAGAGACACAGTGAGAGAGAGAGAAGAGGTTGCGAGAGAGAGTATTGAGCCCAAGATCAGAATCGAGCAACTAGATCACTGTCACACTCATCCAAACATTGGGAGAGTCGGAGGATAGCTTCATCAACTCACTTCCGATTTCTGGATCATCCCAACTGAGCCTTTCCTTCGCCACTACATTCCTTGGACCTGCATCCGCATCAAAAACTAGTAAGTAGTCTCTTTTATTACCTTGTATGCTTCTAGACACTACTTTGTGAACTTTTGATTCATAGTGATTATAAGCTCACTCCTGGATCTACCACCCAGTAACACCCTGCACCTAACCTTCATTCATCCATCTCTATATTGCCCCAAAGACAACTTTCTCACTCTCTGAGTCTTCTCTATCACCCTACTACTCCCCTCAACCATCTACCAACCTTCTAAACCCCATAACCACCTTATAACCAACCTCCATTTAAAAGCCCTAAATCACTGCCCCTACCGATATCGGTTATCCCCTACCGGTATCGGTTTTATAACCACGGTCGGTTATCCAGTGACCGGCATCACTATGACTTATACCAAAAACCAACCTTTCACCTATTTACCTCCAAACACGCTCGGTCATCATGACTTATACCAAAACCAACCTTTCACCTATTTACCTCCAAACAATCTCATATCCAACCTTGTCTATCCCTGTAACTTGATCTGAACGTATCAATAACCAGTGACCAAACAAACAACATGACATTTTATTATTGGTAGTTTAGTCTCTATTGCTTTTAGTAACGAGGTACCTAAATCGTGATTTCGCAATAGCTTCTTTATTATCATTTGCATTAATTTGTATTAAAATGGAACCAACACCTTCAAAGGAAGTCTAATATTTCCTGGCCCAAGGCAGTTCCTCACTTACTTATTGTTTAACAAAAATCTTGTGGTCTTGCATTCTTATTTACAGTAGTCCTTCCTGCATAAAAAGGAGCTCTTCACAATCGGTTTGATCTCTCTACGGTATGCACACCTTCCCAACACTCAATGTATTCCTCGTAGCCCTAACACGTATCTGTTTCTCAAGAGAATGAAAAGATAGAAATAACTCTATTCCGGAACAAAATTCTGTGTGAAACAATGGGCATAGAGAAAACATACGGTCAATATTCGTGTGTAGAGGACGTTGAAATGCATAAGGGGATCTTTAGAGGGATTCATATTGGAGGGTTATAATTTTCAACAATGTGACTAGTGATACAGGTTCTTCCTCGTGTCACTTAAATGAAAGACTGAAAGGCTTAAAGTTGAGGTAGATAATTCTGTTGAAGATATTATTGAATCATGCATTGGCGAGTACCATAAGGAGCAAAAAGAAGAGCTATGACGACGTTTTTTTGGGGATCATGCTCTATCAAGCCCACCAGCGCGATAGTGAAGGTGACACATCAAAAAACATGTTATTGAGGCAACAAGTCATTGATGAATGTAAAAAAAAAAAAATTGTCACGGGGAATAACATGACATTCATGCTGTTGATGTGGACAATGACGCACAACCTGCCGTAGGACATTTATGGATGCGATGATATGACCTGTCGAACGAAGTGGTTGTCATCCCCTTTATATTATTTCGAGAACGCCTTCTGAGTAAAAATACTTATTTCTAATAAATCCATATAATAATTTCTTCAACTTATAATCGTAACATATAAAAATGTTTAACTTGATATAATCCAAATCTAATTAATTAAAATCATAATTAGTTTAGTACTTTTAATTAAAATATCCAAATGAGGTAACTCAGTTTAGTCTAAATTATGCACCCATGGTGGCTCCTTTGTGGGTCCTCGGCTTTGAACCCTAAGTGTCTTTCTTTGTCTCATGGTGGTGGAATTACTGGTAGTGGCCATAGATTGCAAGCCGCGAAAACACGGGACGGACCATGGAGATCACAAACCTTGTGCAACATTTGTTGATCCCATAAGAAATGATGTCGATCCCATTAGAAATGTTCCCGAAAATCCTCGTGGCGGTTTAAAACCCTCCATGTTGGTTCCTCTGCGATCCTCTTCTGCAAAAGCCCTAAACGCAGATTCTAACCCCTATCTCATGGCTGACGACCATGGATCTCACTCAAAGGGTGGTGGCATTCTTAGAGGGGGCCTTGATGGTTGACAACTCCACTCAAGAGATCCACTGTTTCTTGGATAAATTTAGCTTTTAGTGCTCCTACCCGACCTATTTCTGTCTCGTGGCATGGCGACTACTCAACTTGGCGTGGATGCAAAAGGCATTCAAGCTCCCTTTGATGTTGATGGATCTCCTAAGTGCCGGGGGCTGATAAGGGTGTCGCTGCCATGAACACATCCTTCAAAGATGCATTGAATGGTAAGAGATCCCCTATGAAACCTGCAAGACATTACCCCATGTATTTCATTTGGGGAGGAGGTTATTTCTTCTGAAAAATACTACGAAGAACACACATTAATCTGCAGATTTGGAGGTCTCTGGCCCAACCTTCCTACACTTCATGATTGGATCTCCAAACATTGGACTCCGATACTAGTTGGAAGGTTAGATTTATACCCGTGTGCTAAAGGTATTTTCATTGTTGTTTTTTCTTCAATAGTTGATAAGAACACCATCGCATCCAAGCTCTGGGTCTGTCAGTCTAGATACTTGATTATGAAACCCTGGTTCCCTCTTTTAACCCACGCACTGAATCATTTTCATGCAAACCTGTATGGATCAGGTTGCCCCATTTACCTCTCCAATTTTGGAGCCGCGAATGTCTTGTTTCTATTGGCAATGCCTTGGGAACTACTCTTTATATAGATTCTCAAACCTCTGATTATACCCATACTACTTATGCCCGGATCTTGGTGGAACTTGATACCGCTAAAAACCTTCCTGCTACCATTGATCTTAGAGTGCAAAACAGAACTTGGTCACAACCTTTAGATTATGAAGGCCTACCATTTAGGTGTAGGAGGTGTTTCTGTTTAGGCCACACCTTTGTTGATTGTGGGATAACAAAGCGCCAACAGGAGAGACACAACTGGTGGAAGGACGCCCTACGTAGAACATCTGGTTTTTGAAGCCAAAGAGGATCTAGACTTAAATGCAGATATCGAAGAGGAATGCGATTCTATTCTAGAAACCCCTCTTTCAGAAATTCCAGTTACTAATAGAAAAGAAAATGCCAAAGAATCTCATTCTGTTGGTGACAGAAAGGAAAATGCAAAAGATTCAACTCAAGATAACAATATTGTTGTCCCAGTTGGAAACATGCAGGATAAGGAAAATACGCCTCCTTCAATTGCGGAGGCTTCAACAGGTTGGATAATGGTGCACAAAAAAAAAAAAATATTTCCAAGAATATCGATTCGCGCCTTGTTAGTTTTCCATTGTTGTTCGGCTGCTCCGTGTTGCTTCACTTTTCTTTGTCGGACAATCGCTTATTTTGTACATCTGTTGTTTTTGCTGATGTGATGCTCATTTTGGGTACTTCTCTAAGCAGAGTGTTGCTGCGGTTGGGCCTTAATGTTATAAATCTGGTGTCTGAGCCATCTTGTACAAGGGTATAGTCCCTTTCTAAAAACTTTTAACTCTAATTAAAAAAAGTTTAGTCTAGAGAAACCATAAAAATTAGATAATAGTGTCAAAGAGTACAAATGAAGAGATACCAAACAAATAAAAATAAAAAATCACATACAAATAATATAAAAGATAGTGTTCTTCCTTGTGTCGTGTAAATGAAAGATCATAAGGCTTAAAGTTGAGGTAGAGAATTCTATTGAAGATATTATCAAGCATGTGTTGCGAGTACCATGAGGAGCAGAAGAAGAGCTATGAAAAATTCTGTTGAGGATCATGCTCTCTCAAGCCCACCAATGACGCTAGTTAAGGTGACGCATCTAAAAACAAGTTACTGAGGCAACAAGTCATTGATGAATGCAAAACGTTTTCTTCACAGGAACGACGCGACATTCATGATGTTGATGTGGACGATGATGCACAGCCCACCGTAGGACATTTATGGATGCGATGATACTCCTGTTAGAATGAAGTGGTAGCCATCTCCTTTATATTATTTCTAAAACGTCTTTTGTGTAATAATACTTATTTCTAATAAAACCGTATAATAGTTTCTTTAACTTATAATTGTAACATATAAAAAAATGTTTAACTTGATACAATCCAAATCTAATTAATTAAAATCCGTAATTAGTTGAGTACTTTAAATTAAAATATTCAAAGGAGGTATAACTCAATTTAATCTAGACAAACAATAAAAAATCAGTTTATAGTGTCAAAGAATACTAACGAAGAGAAACCCAAAAAAAAAATCACATAGCCTCGCAATGCGTGGACTAGCCACATACCATCTGAAGGCGGTTGTATACGATGTGTCACCTTCACGCGCCCTGACTTTGTGCATTGCCGAGTTTTATTGTACATGCCATGTTTAATGAAAAATCCCTTTCTTTTATCTATATACAATAACCTTTTCTGGTCTTGAATCACAGAAGCCTTCCTGATTGAGAAAAACATGAACTACTCTTTTTTAAAACCATGGTTGCAGATGGAAAATCAAAATTTCAGATGTATATGGATGTTTATGTTATCCTCCCTATTGGCGCGCCTGCAGAAACGCCTTTACCCGTGGAATCTCAATTGTCTCTGAGAGGTATGCAGAAGAAGAAGAAGATTGAGGATCAGGAGGCACTCAATTCGAGCGTAATATTGTCTACTGCTTGTGAGCACCTGTGCCCCGTGCACTGTAACCTTTGCAACATCATTCTCGCGGTACACGATGGCGATGTCCAACACTTGAAGGTTGGAAAGCATTGCTAACTCATCGGGGAGCCCTCCGGAAAGGTTGTTGTGAGAGAGGTAGAGAGAAATAAGCTTTGAAAGCTTTCCCACCGACAAGCAACTATTTCAAATTTTACAGCATCTTCTGTTTTAGATTTCTACTGTTTTATGAGATTTTTGAAGTAACAACAGGTTTTTAGCCAGCGCTCATAACATGTATAAGTGCATGTCGACAAAATGGAAATATGGACCGCCTGAGACTGAAGCAATAGTCATTACATCCCTATTACCCATTGTCTTTTTGTACTTACATCATGTAATGATATTGCTATTCTGTTGGATTACTTTCACCAAACAAAGCTCCTTGAACTTTCAGCCTTGGTGTGTCATCCGAAGATTTAATTTTTATCATTTAACCATACAAAAATTAGTAGATATAAAAAACACAACTGTAAAAATGTGTGAACTTAACAAAGGCTGTCCTAGGATAATAACAAATATTGTCAAAAGGGAAAGGTTTTAACATACCAATAATCACACTGTTAATTGAGGCTCCACCCTTCGGAATATGACGAACGGGTGAAAATAGGGTCATAACCACAAATTTATGTGTTGTATTCATGCATACCTGTACAATACAGATAATGTTCCTCTCATTTACAAATATAAAATGGATCAAGAATGACAACTCCTGTATTTCGATAATGTGCTTGTCATTTAAACAAAGATCTCGTTAAACCGGGAGAGATTTCCTATCGAGGTTGGAATGGGGCTGTGGATTCTGTTTCCGTGATGGAAACCCACTGCACATTGATCAAATTGGTGAAGGAAGACGGTAGCGCCTTGTTCAACTCGTCGTGGAACCCATGCCGTCCCGGAGGCCTATGCTTTCCTTCCTACACGACATGAGTCCTACCTCATGCTCAATGACATAGAGGAGAGGCGTACACAGTGGTGAAGCAAGATTTCACGCAACAAAATAAACAACCCAGATTTATCATAAGTCGACGATACGGTGCATAAAGTCGATGGTCTCGATTTTGGCTTGATATCTGACTGTGTCAGAGGGGGCAACATGTTTCTACTAGAGAACACGCCTTTCGGCATAAAAAGTGTGTTTTATCCCATGTTTGTCTGCATGCTTTCAAATCTGCGTGGTGTGAGTGTGGTGGGTTCAAGGCCTCGAGGACAAGTTTCACATACTTTGGAGGCATTGTTTGATTCCATTCTCTACAAACGTTGATATGAACAAATGTCCACCCTTATTCATTACAACATGCATCCAAGGATTCTTTATCAAGCGATTCTAGTAGACAATGGATATGGTCTTAACATTTGTCCTAAATCACCGCTCTTAAATGGGGTATTTTTTCCATTGTAATTAATCATACCATTGGTACTATGCAAAAATTTGATGTTCCACGCTCTACATTTGGCACTAATACTTTTTGGCCCTAAAATGTCACCTACTACATTTCATATAAAGGATACTCGATCTTCAACATAATTTACACAAATGATGGCATTGAGAGTTAAATTTGCAAAACAAAAAGGATCTGCATAGTGTAAAAAAGTTTGCATAGGGGCCGAAGGTGTTGTGAAACAAATGTGTTCGAATAGATAGGATTTCCCCTAGGTGATGGCATCTATGTAGACAATTTTTTTTTGGATTTTTGAAATTTAGTGATGTGAAATAAGGTCAAAATTAGAGATGGATGTATTTAACGAGTTGTGCTCGGTCGGGAGGTTTATAGGTTTCACGTCGGGTTCACCATAAATGTATGGCAAGCCAAGAATGTGTCTCAATGGATTACACTCCTAAGTTTTCTATTCTACAAGGGTATGAGGCAATGGAGAAGAGACACACATGAACCGACACACAATTGTTTTATTTAAAAGGGCTACGACGAGCGCTAAGGTCACATATCCAGATAGCAGTAATCCCTACACTAGGTCACCCTAAGGTTTCCAAGGTCCGTAGTCAAGATAAATGAGAGTACCCTTCTAGGACATTGGTTGATGGGGGTGAAGTAGATCGATGAGAAGATGAAACAAGCATGCACAACCTACACTACTATAATACAATTAAAATATAAGTGAAATAAATGAAAGGAAAGCGAAGGAGCTAATCATATAAGAGCACTATGCTAACTAACACCGATGTAAATACAATACTAAGCTAATGTAGAGCAACGGAGAAGGGAAATGAACTAATCTATGCAAAATGACCAAGAGGGTTAGAGAACTTACCTGTGGGGTGGTCGCTGATGCATCTATCTCTCCAGAGAAGTAGTACACCGAGAGAGAATCACTATGGGTGGAGAAGGGGAACACCATGTTCATGTCCTAGACTCACTATAGATGACCCAGTAGTGCAAATAATCCAACAATCAAGAAGAGTGTCCAATCCAAGTCAAATACAAGATGAACCAAGAGCAAAGCGAGCAGATGCAAAGATGGCACAAAAGAGCAGAGTAGATGGCTAGTTCCTGTGATCTTTCTTCCTTCCATACGAGTGTCTCGGTTATGGCGTGTATATATACCCGATGCCATTACCCATGGAAATGACATCATCCAAGGGAAATCCAATACCGACACCATCTCCTACGGGCGATGGCATTGGCCGAGGGTACCTAGTGTCAATTGGAGTGAAAAGTGTGTCATGGGATAAGCAAGAATAAGTGAAAAAGGTGTCAATGATGAAGTTAGATGCAAGCAAGTGTTGGGAGTGCTAGTGTGTGTGACAAAGAAGGACAAGGGTAACTAAAGCTAGGACCACAGTGATATGTCTCTCTGTGTACTATCTCTAACCCATAATGACCATGTGAATAGTCATTCCCCATTATCGCACACCCCTTAAGGCACCCGCTCAAGAAATAGATGCATCTCGTGACCCGATCTCGCACAAAGGAATTGATATTAACATGTATGAAAGATTAAGATGAAAAATTAGGTGTATACATAATGTACATACTTAGAAATATTAAAAACACATATTAAACAATTTAATTTATGATAATTTCGAGGACACCTTTTTGTCCTCTATTTATATGCAAAATGAGATCATTTAGTTATTTGGGAAAATAGACTTCAATATAGACTCCTTTTATAGCACTACAAAAATAATTTTATCTTCAATGATGTAATGTTTTCACAATCGACATCAAGTTTTTTTGGATAAAATTGTGTATAGATTTCTATATCGATATTTCTAATATTATCTTCCTTGTTATAAATGAATTAATATTAGTTGGGAAAAATTCGAAAAAAGAATGAGAGGCATTAGATCCAAACAAGTACTTTGATAACAATTTATCTCATAAATTAAGGAAACTCTTGAGATTAAGACGTGGCCACCAAAAAAATGTTTTACACAAACTAAGAAGTGGTGCATAACAAGTTTAGAGTCGGTAGGGCCATTTAAAAATGAACAAAAACCCTTTGTAAGATTTTAATACCTTGGATTTTTATACTATTGAGTCCACTATTAGTATAGTCGAGATCTTAAATAATATTCTCTTTGAAGGAAGTATGGATAAAAAATAACTTATGAAACTGGTAAACTTCGTGTCTGCTCTCCGTCTCTCTCTTTCTCACTGCGTTGAGTTGCTTCCTTTTGTGTACTGCACGCTGCGCATCATATTATTAATTTTAATCCCACATCGATGGCGAAACAGGTACTCCCTACCAAGACGTGCTATAAATAATAATGTCATTACAATTTATAAATTCACGGAGCCGCGTGGTCAGCACATAGCGAACTATTCTTTCGCCTTTTACTAAAGAATACCGTGTGAGGGCCACCAAAAGCGGCATACGCCTATTTTTGGAGCCTTCTCTACATTTAGTAGAGGGGCCGACAAATTAAAAAAATTTAATGTAGTCGAGCTGTTCAAATGTGTTTAACGAAAGTTGAAATTGTGAGTATTTTTTATTTATCTTTATCTTCTCCCGGCAACTTGAGTCATTTGTGGGACTGTTTCTGTACCGTTATGAGTAAAATATGAAAAGCTGTTAATGCAAGCAGTCCAGTGTCATATATAGCTGCTGATGGTTTCTTTTTCTGTCTACTAGTGTCTGGATATTTCTATAGACCTTGATTGATACTATAAATAGATCAAGATTTCGTTTTCTGCGTCTATGATGGGCGATTTTTGTGACATACATAACTGAATTGTGCATATTTCATCTATTTGATAGTTATTGGTGTAATTCAGGGTCATTTCTCAGTCAATCTTATAGTACCATCGTGGATATTTCCTAAATATTTTATTTGTATGTACTCCCCTGTAAATTTAGTAGTCTTTTGTAGGGGAAAAATTGCATTAACAAGTGACAACCTGCGTAAGCTCAATTTTAATTTAATCGATGAAGATGGGTCTATGTTTCATTCTCTTTTTATCTCCACTCACCCTGGACATTACCAACTTAGGGACACTACCTCTGGTACTACCGATTCTACTCCTGATCACATTGCTTCTAATAATCCTCATCTTGATCCTATGCATAATGCAGTCCACACCTTAGATTACAATTCTTGCTTGTATCGACACACCGTATGAGTTGTTTTCTATCTTGTTTGACCAAGGACTTCTTTCACTACCTTCTAAACGCAATTGCTCTACCAAGAAGCTTTCTCAACAGCCTGGTAATCCATTTTGTAACTACTATCACATTTCTAGACACAATACATATCATTTTCAATCCTTCATTAACAAAATCAATACTCTTAAAGTTAGTGAGCATGTTACTATCTTATATAACGGATCCCCGCCTTCCAATCAGGTGCCTCACTTTGATACTTCCAACAGTACAGTTTATATTCACACCAATATTGGACACACACCAGTTTGCATCTAAATACCAGTAAGAATATTTGTACTTATGAGGCTTTGCGCACTTTAAGACTCATGCCTTTTGATATCACACCTCTTCTCATTCCCGTTATGAAGTTAAGTCCGGGTTGCTCTTGATCCTCAACCTACACCATTGGACTTCAGTAGATCTTGGTTATGATATATATATGGTACACTCAATGAACATATACTCCCCTGATCACAAAATGGTTACAATTCACAATGACTCTTTCCCTGATTATCAAATTAACATGACACATTGCACTCATACTATGCAAAGACAAGGTCTTCTTTACACCGATGAAGAATACATTATGGCACTACATCACTTTCATGAGACAAACTTGTTCCTTGATTCTCGCATTCGGAAATTTACTAGCATGGTTGATCTCAGACCCACTACTTTCTTCCTGTCATGGATGATATTCTTAGTGAACTTTGGCAGCCCTTGTGCTACCCTTTTCTTATATATACATAAATACACATATATACATATATATTATGTATATATACTTAAAAAACAAAAAAACATTGCTATAATGACAAAATGCAAAAATATTCACATATTTTCAAAAATGCAAAAATCAAGATCCATTTTTCTAAAATACGTTGTTAGCACTTTACATTATACATGTTGTTTATCCTTCTAGTTTGATAGATAACATTTTTCTTCTTTACACACGTGTTCAAGGGGCATATTGAGCATGATGTAGGACATACATATCAATACATGATTATGGGAGCTATTGTGGTTCCTTGCATACTTCTTCTGAGGGCATCCCTCCACACAAACCATGTGCTATTATTTCATTATATTGCCTTTTCACTTCCTCGTTACACTTTATTATACTCAAGTGTATTTTTATAGCTTTTGAACTAACATGACTAACACATGTCTTCTCGTGGTATTAAAAGTTGTTTCATATGCTATATATATATATATATCACTTGTTATGTCATTTCATCACATTATGATACTCTTGTCTTCTATACATGTTTGCTAGTTGTGTGTGTAGTTACTTGTTTGCTACTCGATTGTGGCCTAAGGGCCTTATTTGTCTTGTGACACCATGGGTGTCCCATGTTTGTGGCATCATGTCTTTCTTGTGTGACATTACATCTCTTATTTGCATGCCCAAGGGCCTTGATTGTCTTGCGACACCATGGGTGTCCCATGTTTGCAGGCATTAAGCCTTTTGCGTGACACTATTTGCATTGTTATCTTTTCACTTACATATGCATTACTATTGTTGATTACTACTAGTTCTCTTGTTGACATTGTTGTCACTATTTTTCTTATTGTTATTGTTTCTCTTGATTGTGTGTCATGGTCTCCACCATGCACATCCTATTTGCAAATATAGGTTCTTCATGGTTGCCGCCACATTATCCCTTCATATGTTTGCTATGCAGATTATCGACTTATCGACATGGTTACAAATCTTTTCTTTTGAGTCACATGTTCAAAATCTTCATCACAAGTGCCTCAAAAGAGGGTCCATTCATTTGAGTATACTCTACACCTACAACAAGCACATACAAAATTCTAGGTTCAAACACAAACAAGCACGCGAAAAAATTACTCAGAAATAACATAAAAAAATGTAGAAACGAAAGCATAAGGTCAAAAATTTACAAGTATGGTCGACTATACAAACGTTCTGACCCATTTCTACGGCTTTTCCTGGGAAGTTTACAACAAATTTCTCGGTTGTTTCATTTTTTCACCTACACACATGTTTTTGGCACAATTTCGACTCGATTTACTCGGTTTAGATCGGTTCCAAGGGGCATGAAATGTTTCGTTCCTTTATTTTCTACAACACTTAGTTTCAGCTTTAGTTTTAAAGATATTGGGGGCACGGGTCACCTTTCTATAGCTACATTTTAGCACATTTAAGTTCTATTTAGTTTTTACTCAATTATGCAAAGACATTGGAAGAGTATGGGGGAAATTTATTCTCTTTTATATTGTGTTCTAATTTAGAAAATTGGGCCTAGATCCATTTGCAATAATGTGGTCCATATATTCATGGAAGGTATCGAAGTAGCTAAGTTCTTCGTATGCAGTCCTTCCTCTCCTCTTACACCTAAAGGAGAATATATCATAGTTGTTGAATGAATTTGGTACATGGTATTTTTCCTTCACGGGGTGCTTCGGCTTCTCATTCTTCTTTTGTCTTTTCAGCATTGTGTGTTGGGTTCCATACACCCAATACTATGGCATCTCCTCGGCACAATTAGGGACTAATCATCCCCAATTCTTTGACAAAATTTCAACAATTCAAAACTCCAAGCATAAGCAAAGAACGAGAAACTCTTCCCTTCACAAAAAAACATGTGTATTCCTTCCATATTTTGAATCTCTTTATTTCACTCTTCACATTTTTAAATTTCATTTACATTACATCTTTACATTTGAGTTAAAGTTCAATTCTTTATCATGGACATTGACTACACTCGTGTTGTAGGTTTTGTCATGGAGTGCGCCAACACCAACACAACAGGATCTTGCAAAAATAACATTCAGCGAAAATAAAATGTGTCTACACACTCAGGTATCATTTCCTTAAACATGTAATTTCATTTCATACTTAAAGGGGAGGAAAATGTAAACACTCAAATTTGGTAATTATACTCTTTGACATTACTCTCTTGCTCAAACAAGTGCACTTTACCCATTTTCATCTGGTACATCTCTAGGTCTTTTATCTATCTTGTTTGGTCATACACACTCATTTGTTGACAATTTATGAGAATTGAATGCATGAAAACCATTTAGAAACTCTCTTTGTCAGCTTCCAAACTTCACACCTCAGATTTCTCCTATAGGGTAAAAAATGTACAATAGGATCAGTTTGTGCCATACGTTCCTGACCCCATTGTATAGTTTTGACCTTGTTTGTTTTATCCCAAACTTTGAGTTGCACATTATTCTTTGGGTCATTTACTCCTCCTTAGTAGACCATTGTACATTAAATCACCTTCAGAAGCATATATAGGTAAGTGAAACTCACCTCATTTAAAACCTAACACTCTTATGGACTCCTATTGCAAAAGATAGCACAAAAGGCACCCAAAGCTCCCTACACTCTAAAAATACCTCTACACATTCATTAGGGAAGCACCATCTACAAGTTTGAAGCTTCCCACTAGGTCTAGGGGACTGCTTCCCACATTTGCAAGCACTCAAAGTCACTCACTCAAGTAGATTTGCAAGAGAGAAACTCAAGTCAAGCTTTGTCAAAGGAAGGATGTCAAATTTGATTGCACTACAACTAGATATCACATGCTAGGTGGAGAACAATGTGTAATTTGAGGCCTCTTCGAGTAGTTCAAATGTCGATTGTACACAGGGGTTCCCATAACCCAACTAATGTTTGTTTTGCAGACTTCTCATCCATGGTTAGGTTTTGAAAGGTTGAGAAAAGTATTTGAAGACCCCCACAATGTGACCAACATTGACCGGTAGAGAGAAAAAAAGAGATTCAGACAAGTGACAAACCCATAAAATCAATGACCATAACTCTTGGTAGGTGCAAGGTTGTACAACTAGGTCAAGATTGTACATACATTTTTACCCCTAGTGTACAATCCGCCCAAGAATATCTTCAAGTTATAGTTTCAGTATGAGGCACTCTTGGAGGTCAAGATACCCCTGTTTCATCATCTAGATCACCCATATCAGTCCAAAATCATATGTACGCAACTAAGTGCACTCAATCCCATGTATTTTGTGAACTTGTAATATATCGCGTGCATTTGTTGCAAGTATTAATGTGTTATTCTAATATTAAATGATTAATGTTGGAAGTTAATTAATCATAATAACCCCATGTCACTCACATTCCATTCCTTTTAGTTTATAGGTGTAAACCCTAATCAAAATCTAAAAAGGGTGAAAACAAAAAGACCCATTAGCGTATTTTCACTATTTTTTGGTTAGTTAGAGGGGATAGAAGGATGCAAAATTAATAATTTAATTTTAAGTGCATAGTAATTTTTATTACAAAAGTGGTACTTGGGAGAGTAAGTTAGCCAAAAAGCAACTTTATGTCATCAACTTATGAAGGGGCTCTCTATTTTAAGTAATTTAAACGATAAATTATAATTAAAAGGAGGGAAAAGGTATAAAAAGGAATTGGAGAGAGACATTCAATCATTTGGTGAATTTGATACTTCTCTTTGGAAATTGGAGCATTGAGCTCTCATTTTAAGCCTTTAATGATGAAAAACGCTCATTAGATGCTATTGTGGATGAAAACCCTCAATAGTCACAACTCTTGGGGACAAAACCCTCATTTTTGTATTGGTGGCTTCATTCGGGAGTCACAAGTGAGCTCAAAATTCAAAATTTTAGAATGACAAGAATTTCCATCCGTCTTTAGGCACAAATTCTAGCTAGGGCACGCTTTTTGGGGCTATCACATTCATTTCCATCTTGATCTACCCATTTGGAGATTTTGGGATCACTTTTCAATGGGTTTTTGTGGTTGGAAAAATTTTATTCTAATTTTTTTATAGTTGTCATTTTTGTGGTCATTTTGAGCTATCATTTGCATTTTATCTCCAAGTATTTATGAAGATATGGAATTTTGAAGTTTCATCTGTTTTTGAGCAATAATTAATTCTAACAATCTATAATTTATTATTGAAGCATTTATTTTGCATGATTTCATCAAGGTTATATGTTGTTGATGTATTTTTAAAGATTTGTGTGTGGGAAAGGCTATAATATGAATTTTACCTAGGTCGTTAAGGGTTTTGTGGACCTACAATAGGTCGTTGCCCTAATTCTTGCATAAAATCATATTGTTGTCATAAAAATTGGGGTTTCTACATGTGGTTGTCATCATTTCCAACAATATTCCATTAGGGTTTTGAGGAAAATCCAAATTCCTCAAATTTGAGCCCGAAAGGGACATTACGCAAGCAATGTGACTATTTTTTGAACCTTGAACCTATTGGATTTTACCCATTTTTTATTTTGGCCCCTTTTAGTGCAAATTACACTCATGCAAATAATGTGAGTGAGATCAAGACAATAAAGTGGAGCACAAATTTCATGTCTTTGTCTTTTCTAACAAAGTAAACATCCTCCAATCGTAAACCTTGACACTAAATAATAGTAAATCATATCTTATGTTTATTACCGTAATATCACTACTGACAACACCTTCCATGACTAAGGACAATTGTCCTCCCCGGCATTCAAAGTATAGAAAACCCTCATAGATGAAAACATCGACGCCATTTCTTCCTCATTGTGTGAACAAGGAATGAGGCCTACCATATTTGGATTCATGGGACAAAATTATTGAAGTGTGGAGCATCTCAGATTTCAAATGTGTAGACTCCATTCAAGCTTGCATGGCTATGATGCCATTGATTTCGTGGTCATTAGGCCAAGAGACTTACTTTTCACTACTTTTTTCGATTATAGGGTTAAAGTATAGAGGAGGCTCAAGACCACCCAATACCATGTTCTCACATTCCTCCATCTAATGGGGTGAAGATGCATAAGTTTATATGAAACAACATTATATGCCTTCATGTTAGATTTGCTTTTGTCAAAGAGACTGCATCTCATCCATGTTGGCTAATGGTGATATTGTTGTTTTGTTTGTACTTTATATCGTATGCACGAACACAATAAAAGGAAGTTATAATTCTCCAGTTTATTTTTAAAAGCTACATATATTGACCCTATAGAAATATATTTTTTCATTAGATAAAATAATGTTGTTGATTGTTGGAAAGAAACACCTTTTTCTATTTAAATCTTTAATATATTATAAAATCTACTTTTCGCTCATATAACCAATCGCCGGAGGAGCTCAATTATCGATGGTTGTTCACGCATCACCTAGCTCGTGCAATTACTCGATCTTTCAACAAAAATGTGGGTTGTAAAGTGCTACAATAAACAAGCATTGTGGTTGGGTATCGAACCTAGAACCTATTGATTTCCCGCCTTCCACCCCACCCTTTTTGGCCTCTTTAAACAAAAATTGCACTTATGTGAATAATGTGAGCAATGCCGAGACATAAAGGGTAGCAACGATAGTAGATATTATTTGGGTAGGAACAATCTGAGCCATGTAATAGGTGTGTTACACGTAGGCATTTGATTCCTACCATTTTATTTCCAACTTCGCATTCATGTATTCTTTTTATCTAAGAAAATAAATGTCTTACAATCAAAAGCCTTGACATGGTAAATAAAAAATAAACAAAGCCATTTTATGTTAGTGGTCATTGGTGGATGATGTCATTAGGACAATTGATGAGGGAAACCCTAATCGCTACAAAGAAATCCTAAAAACAAATTTGCATAAAATTGCTACCTTGGGATGCCAAGTCCACTCCACATATCCATGTCTCTAAAGCGTTTGTACGATAGAAAAGTGACATGCGAGTATGAGAATCTACAAGTAGCTCTTCTTCGTACCCGACCTCCCGAGGTCATGCCGAGACAACTTTGGTGGAAATGGGATATATGTGGATACAGGAAAACTAGTTGGGCAATCTTATATCCTCGAACGCAATAAAGGGATCTGCGAATCTAAGGCAAAGAAAGCTCTCCTAACCTGAATTGGTGTAATGGATCGTTTCGGATATAATAGCTGCTCGGAGGCTCCAATCAATGTCGAGCTCACCGAGATCCTATCTATTGGCTATTGGATACATGGAAAGTGACCTGTAGGTGCTTCGTGTATATTTCCAGACAAGGTCATGGAAAATGGTAGTGAGAGGTGTAGTGGATTTATAATAAACTATGGGTGGTTTTTTGGTCTAGCCCAAAAAATATTAGCTTGATTGGCTTCTATGTTTAATACGTAAAAATTGCGTTATGATATCTGGCGGGAGTGGTGAGGATCTAAATACCAGCGTGCGTAAACTAGTGTCAATACTTAATTGACTAGTAGGCCCGTTGGGTTATGGGACCTGGGGATCACAACCATGAGTTTGTGGTTGTTGTGGACTTGTTATGGTCATGTGAAGAATCAATCTCTTCTTCCGACTATCCAATGGTCATAAGCCTTTTCAACTTCTATGTTTAATACCAGGAGTTGTGCGATCTTCTCAGAATACCTTACGGGTGTTCTAGTAACTTGTATACGTAACCCTGTGTCTATGTTGATGAGAAGGTCTCCTATGTTTGGCTGCGGAACCAATGAATCACAACCAAATATTTGTTCTCTTTCGGGTTCTTGTATGATCATGTGGATATCCTATCAGGGTTGTCTATAGTTGGGTTGACTTGACCAGAATGTGTATGCTTTGTCGTCTTCAATATTCAATTGTCTCAATTGTTCACTAATTGCTTGTTGGTTTATTGTCGTTTGAAAGACCTGAATCCTAAGCCCTTGATCTATATCTCATTAATATTGTGAAGAGATTTGGCTGAGGTACTACCGGTTCAAATACGTAATCCCTGGGCTCTCTGGGTCCCGTAATTGTCATGCAAGAGATAATCAAACTTTAATGGAAACAAGTAAACTAACTATGAAAGATATATCTACACTATGCTTATATTCCTTTTATTTTTGTATTTTCAATGATGCGTATTTGAACGAAATTAAAAGAGCAACTATTCTAATATATTCGATAATGGAAAATTAATCTAATAACAGAATTAAAACAAGCAAGTTAGCCTGATATAGCTATTTGCCTGTGCACTTGTGAATTTATCTTAAATATTTAAATAACTAACTAATCTAATCAAAATACCTTCAATCTTACCTCATAAGTGAGGAATAAATCATAGCTTCTCAGAAGCTATCATTCCCCACAGCTTCCCTGCTAATATTGAAAGTAAGCTTTAATTGAAATAAAATGATTTGCTACTCTATTTGATATATTGTAACTACAACTTTGATAGTTCAAACCTGGAGTTTTACGTAATGTGGTAAATCCAAATGTGTCGTGAGTTGTCCCCTCATGATTTCTCTTCATTCCTTTGTGTTCTCATGAATCCGTAAAAGTGTGAATGTGATAGCGTAATAAAGAAGATACTCGAACAATGGAAACTTTGGATATAAACCGAATACAATGCAAGTAAGATAGGGATAGGGCAAGTGAATAGAGAGCTTGACTACGTGATTCCTAGCAGGATTTATTGGGGATACAACACAAATATACCGAGAATTCTGGGATCTATTTCTTGTGACAAAACAACAACTCTGCAACTCTAAGATTATCAAATGAACTATAATCTAGAACTAAAACTATCTTATGCTAAGTCGACTATGTAGGATAAAGAATGGAGCAAAATGAAAGTGTGAAGATCAAATGATCTCTAAAGCAAAAAGGAGAGGCCGAGAATTCATGCAAAATCTAAACCTATCAAACTTATGGAAGAACTTCAAAACACATCAATAATAATTCATGAGGGAGAGGGGCCATTTACTTGTAAACAAGTTGGGTATTTATAGCATTTGGATTTACTAGAGGGTAAGTTTGAATTGAACTCTTCTAATATAAACAAAGAGAAATCACTATTTACTAGGTGGCCAAAACATAAATGCAAGCAAGAGTGGTTGAGAAATGTGGGTGAAAATTGAATTTTTACGTTTGACGAGATTGTTGGAACATTTTGGAAAACACACATAGGATTGCCGCCCTGCGCAGGAGGCGTTACAGGACCGCCGCCCTATATCACGGGGTGGCGGTCCTGTAACTTAAGACCAAAATGCAAGGAAAAAGGGGGTAGAGGTTAGAAAAAAATATGCAAAAGGTAGACAAGGCTTTTAGGATGCAAATGTACATTCAAGCTTTTTCTCGGATTCCAAACACCTTGCGAAGAGATCCGAATCATCATCGAGTCTCTCGTAATCTCTCTCCTAATACATTACCTACTTTTTTTGGGTACGTACATATATGCCCTCGAGAAGCGTTTTAACCATGAAGAGGTATAAATGGTTTGGTCCGAGTATGGCGGTCCCGAAATGGGGAGTTAGAAGCTATACCTGACATGCCCATGTGCTTTGAAATGTCGCCATCCAAATTCCCGCTATCTGCAAAATGAAAAAGGGACTCAAGTGTAGATAGATAAAATAAATCGAAAAATAAATACTAAATTAAAATGAAATGAGGACTTACCATTTGCGCGAGGATAAGAACTTACCTCCGTCGGCGCTCCAACTTTGCATAAAAACACTCAAAACAAGATTAGAATATTATATATATATAAAACGAGCTCATTTTCCTATTCATTTGTGCGTGTCGATTTGGTGGTTTTTGAGCTCTGGGACCCATAGTAACTGTTTTCGATGAGAGTATAGTCAAAATGTTCATTGTGAGATCGTGATCATGCCTCCGAGAGCAGGACATCGACCCACGAAGTCTCAGGTTAGTTCTTCTCAATTTATCGTTTTTAAACCTAAAATATAGAAATGTTGAAAACTTTGTCTTAGGGGGATCATTTTTAGAAATGTTAGTTTTAAATGAGTCTCTAGGGGGCGCCCATAGGGTAGGTCTTTATTTTGTCAAAAACGATGTATTTTTGCCTTTTTAAAGTGTTTTTAGGGCTTTGGGGGCGTTCACCGATTCGGGATAGACCGCCCTGCACAAGGCGGTGGTTACAGGACCGCCACCTCAGAAGGCGGCGGTTATGGAACCGCCACTCTACACAGGGCGGCAGTTCTGAATAGAATGCAAAAAGATGTATTTTTTAATTGTTTTTGCATTTTTGACATTGTTATATGTTTTTGATGATTTTTCCAGTTGGATTATGTTACTAACTTACTCTTTTTCTCTGTTTTGGGTGGATGCAGGAAGGAGGAGTATATCAGATGGAGTAGAGAGAGGGAGTGTGATTGGCTCCCAACAGTGTTAGAGGCACTGACCCAGAAGCGAGACACTCTGCAGAGGGCCGGTATTTGGAGGATCGCACAGGTTCCTCATGTTGTGCTAGCTAGTCACATATTGTGTGACTTATTTTCATACTGGGATGCAAACCGGAATACCTTCCGGTTTCTAGGTGTTAGGGGTGAGTGGACTATCACCCTGGAGGATGTCTATCGCATACTAGGGGTTTCGATTCTTGGGAGGCAACTGTCTCTTAAGACAACAAGATCCAGGTCTCAGATAGTTTAGTGGGCTACCTATATGGGAGATTTTGTTGTCTCCATGGGCTCAAAGAAGGGGTGAAGGTCCGTCCATTGCTTGCTTCTCATATCCCTGTGATTCGCAAGGCTATTATGGGTATCTTGGCCTCGCGGTTGATTGGGGACAAGGGAGGGGATACTCTCTATACTGCTGGGCTCCCATCATTACACAGATTGAGGCCCATGGTTGTGTTTACGCTTGGGGAGTAGACATTCTTGGGACCACCTACCACGATTTATATAGGTGGTCATAGATGACAGGGTAATCATTGAGTCACCTTACTCTAGTTATGAGTTGGGTGTATGAGGGCATCATCCCTTATGGGAGAGGTGTACAAGTAGAGGATTCGGGGGCTGTCATGGGGGGGAAGGGAGGTGGACAAGGATGATTGTACTTAGGATGCCACACCAGCCAATGGCTTATTTGACTATTGCAGACATGGAGGCTACTCCTTATCAGGCCATGACATGGTTATGGGGAGAGGAGACATACACGATCGCCTGCTATACTACATGTCACCGATGACAGATGGGGAAGCCGAGACCCATCCCTTTGACAGAGTACCTCAGTAGTTTGGCCTCCCCTACATTGATATGTTTCCTCCAGTGGGGCCAGTATATAGGTCTGTTTGTGAGGCCAGGGGAGGTCCTAGAGGCCGAGGTTGGACCACGGTTACTCTTGGAGTTCCCATTGCAGCTAGGTGGGTGATTCGTGCTCGAGGGGCAGCTGGTGCTCCTCAAGCACCCTTACTTATGATCGGGGCTGCTCCTACTCATAGTGGAGAGGGAGATGAGCCCATTGATGTGGACTCAACTCTGAGGAGTTCACCGAGAGGAGACAAAGGAGGAGACGGTGGGGGATGAGATTGGAGGTGGGGTTGGTGGGATAGACGAGGAGGATGAGAGCGATTCCGAGTGGCATGACACTCAGGATATCCTGAGGGCCGAGAGGGTGGAGGAGAGCGCAGAGAAGGTGACCCTGATCTCAGAGGAGTTACCTTCTCGTGACTTCTGGGAGATGATGAGTCCGTGGTGACATCACTTCTTTCCGCAGATTTGGGGAGGTTCCCGCCCGCAACAACGTCTCAGTAGTAGCACATATCCTAGGGACCCTACCTAGATGCCTGAGATCTGAGTGAGTTACTACTCTTTTCTCGATTTTGTTTTAGCTAGAAATGTTTAGTTGATATTTCTCTTTGTTGTTTCATTTGTTTTTGACTTTATTTTTAACGATTTTCTAACTTGTTATTTCTCTTTTTATTTGTGACTGCTGAGGGATGGCGAGACTTGATTCACCGAGTGTGTGCGGACACCCTGTTACTCCCCTCGAGAGTACTCGGGCCGAGCTTACTGCGGACGTTGGAGAGCCCTCAACAGCTGGCCGACATACTAATGTGTTTTCCCCTGTCTGGAAGGTGGAAAAGTTAGTGACCTCTCTTCATACTGAGCTAGCTAGATATAGGACTGCTGAGCGCTTGATGAGGAGGAGCCATTCTCACAGTGAGACCACAACTATCCATGATCGTGAGCCCTCAGTTCATTCAAAGCGTCGTCGTAGTAGGAGTCCTAGATGCGGTCGTGCACCCTCTGAGGGATCCCACAGGGATTGAGAGATCATGGTGTCTTTTTGTAGTGATTTTTGTCGGATGTTTATACGAGTGTTTTTGTACTTTTCGGCACTCATTGAGCATTTTGACCATGCCTAGTGCATGATGGCATTGTATATAAAACATGATATATATATATATATATCTTTTGGATCTAGACCTTGTATCTAGAATTTTGTGATTCGTTTCCCATGTGTACACCAGATGTTTTTTTAGAATTTTTGTTTTTATATGCTTTTCAGAATGTGTGCAATGGATGACAAGTGATAACAAACGTTGAACATAATGTTTCTCTTTTATTTTTTTTTGTAATGCTGATATGAGATGATGCAAACATATTGTAGTACTGAACTTTTGGCTTCTTTGGGCAATGTTCGCTTCTTCTTGTTTTGGCAAAACGTGATGAATATATAGTGATAATGAGATGAACTTGCCCCACTCCTAACTCCACACAACTAGTAAGATGCGAGGGCTCAACACCAAGAGTTGGGAAGGGCAAATTGTATGAATTTGAATGAATGAAAATGATGAGAGAAAGACAAGGTTTTGACAGAAACCAAATTCAGACGTCCATGCTTACTCTTACTCGAAACTACTACATAGTTTAGAATGCAACTTACTTTCCAGTTTATCTAGACTTAGATCCATGGATGGCAATTTGGTTGAAAAATCTAGTTTTGAGGATTTGATCTCTTTGGAATTTGGATACTTAACTTCACTTAATATACTTTGCTTTAAAATATTAATATTCACTAATTTGTGTGAACGGACCCCCTTACACCTTGTCTCATGCTACTGATAGAAGTATGGGCTCATCACCAAGGCAAGACATAGGTGAGTAAGGGCACTTCTTTCCTTTCTCAACCTCGCATCACAAGTAAGAGATGCGGCTCATCACCAAAGTTGGTTGGGCAAAGAAGTGTGTAAAATAAAATATTTTATTTCATTTAGTATTTTGTTTTAACTTGACATTTCCAATTTGTGATTTTGGAGTATCCTTGTTTCAAAGAGATGTAAGAAGGATAAATGTGACACCAAGAAGCTTCTAGAATAGATCATAGGTAAGAACAACTTAACCAAGTAAAAACTATGAGTATGACCAAGTATGCAAGCCTTGGTATGACTTTTGTCAAGACTTTGTCTGTTTAATTGATGAAGTGATTTCAAACTATTTGATGATATTATAAAAATTGAAGGGATATGATTTGAATGTTTTTGCCAATATTTTCATAAGCTTATAATGAATTGCTTAAGAATAAGTTCCTTGACCACAAAATTTACGAAATGAGTGAACAAAATGAAACAACTAAGTGACTAATGCAATGTAGGTAGATATAATATACAAATGGTGATGCTGATGACCTATGCATAAAATTGTTTAAGATGCAAGGAATTGACAGTTTCATTGAATTCCTCACCTTCTAATGTACACAAGAGATACGCACCGTTTCCGTAGTATTTCATGACTCGGTATGGGCCCAACCACTTGGGTCGGAATTTCCTTCCTTCGCTGGTTTTCTTATCAATCCAAATTCTAGTCTTAGAACTATATCTCCTCGTATATCTCTCATTAGTAGACCTTTTTGTTATATTGCCGGCACATCCGGTCAGCATAGGCTCTGTGTTGTTGTTCGGCGTTTAGCCTGGCCTCATCAAGGATTTCTAGTTGAGAGAGGCATGCCTCTCTATAGGATTCTTCTCCCAAAATCCCTTGTAATGAGATGCAGAGACTGGGTATTTCGACCTCAAGCGGGAGAACTACTTCTGCCCCGAATACTAATGAGAAAGGGGTTGCCCCTGTTGGTGTTCTTATTGAGGTTCGATGGGCCCACAAGGCCGGGTATAATTTTAAATGCCAATCCCGTTTGTTCTCCTTAACTATTTTGAGGAGAATAGATTTTAATGTTTTGTTTGTGGCTTCAGCTTGTCCATTGGCTTGAGGGTAGTAAAGAGAGGCCGTATGATGGTTTATCTTGAATTTATTACATAACTCACAGACCTCATCGTTCTTAAAGGATGTGCCATTATCTGAGATAATGACTTACGGACACCATACCTACAAATGATTTGATTCAAAATGAACTTAGCGATTACAGAACCTAGTACATGGTGGTGAGAGGCATGGCCTCTACCCATTTGGTAAAATATTCTGTGGCCGTGATTATAAATTTATGGCCATCTATTGATGAGGGAGAGAATTTCCCTATCAAATCTAGGCCCCACGTGGAAAAGGGCCATGGGGTTGCGATTGGTTGTAGAGCTTGTGCTGGCATGTGAATCTCGTGGAGATAATTCTTGGCATTTATGACACTTGTGCACAAATTCTACTACGTCATGTTCCAGAGTGGGCCAAAATAGCCCATCCGATGTATTTTGCGAGCAGTGGCATGACCACCAAAGTGGCCTCCACATATCCCACTATGGGATTCGTAAAGAATCTTTTTGGATTCTTCAGTGTCAACGCATCTTAAAAGCATTCCATCGAAGGCTTTACGATAGAGAACTTGTTCTAAAATAACATATTTAGCAGTGATAATGCGTAACCGCCTTCTTTGTTGTGATGTGGCACCTTCTGGGTATGTATGGTCCATGATAAAATTGATGATGTCAATGTACCAAGGACATATAGAGATGGGGGTCTGGTTTCACAAAATATATATGCATTCATCAGGAAAGTCTAGATCTACCAGATCACCTCCATCTAACGGATTGTCAGCTAACCAATCTGCAATGATTTTTCCCTTAACGATTTCTTGGTTTACAAATGTTAATTCAAATTCACCCATTAAGGTTATGAATCGTCCAAATTTTTAGATAAAGACCTCAGCGTGAGAGAATGTTCGTAAGTGATCTATCTTTACAATGACCCTTGTTTCTTGATTTAACATGTAATGTCTTAAACGTTTCGTTGCGAAAGACTATGACAAGGCATTCTCTTTCTGCATGTGTATAACGTGTTTCATAATCAAGCAACATCCGGCTAATAAAATAGACTGCACGTTCTCATTTATCATTGTCTTCTTGAGCCAACATGCAAGCTAGTGAGACATCAGTAGCCCGTGAATACAGGATCAAAGGATGATCTGGTCTAGGAGGCATTAGTGTGGGAGGAGACAACAAGAAGTGTTTAACTGCTTCGAAGGCCTCGTTGCATTCTTCTGTCCAATCAATGCTATAATATTTTTTAATAAATTATTGATTGGATGAATAACAAAACTTAAGTCCGAATGAACCTTTGAATTGCACCGAGTTTCCCAAGAAATGATCTAATACTGACTCATTTGATGGTGGAATCATTTCAAGAACAACCCATTTTAGTCGGATCAACATCAATCCCTCGTGACGATATAATGTAACCCAAAAGTTTGCCTCCTATCACACCAAATACGCATTTCTCTCGGGTTCAATGTGATGCCATATTTGATCAATCATGAGAGAATGATACAGTACTTCGGGTGATCACAAGGCTTCTTGCCTTGGCCAACAAGTCATCCACGTAGGATTCCACAATTTTATGAATAAGGTCATGGAATATTTATGTCATTGCCCACTAGTATGTAGTGCCAAAGCATTCTTAAGACCGAATGACATGACAACGTAACAATAAGTTCCCCAAGGAGTTATAAACGTGGTCTTGGCTTGATCTTCCTCAGATATTTTAATTTGATTATACCCTGAGAACCCATCCATGAGGGACAACAGCTCAAATCCAGTTGTTGCATCAACAATAACATCGATGGATGGTAATGGGAAGTCATCTTTGGGACAAGCTTTGTTAATGTCCCAAAAGTCTATGCAAATGCGTATCTTCCCATTCTTTTTGAGAATAGGGACGATATTAGATACCCATTGTGAATAGTCGACTAGTTTGATGAATCCTACTTGGAGAAGTTTCATTACTTCTTCTTTCACCATGAGAGCCACTTTTGGTTTCATTGGTCTCGACTTTTGTTTAATTGGCTTTGCATCTAGTTTGGTGACAAGATTATGTACCGCAATATGTGGTGCAATTCCCGTCATTTCTTTGTAATTAAATGCGAAAGCCTTTTGATGTTCCTTGAGGATATGAGTATGTATTTCTATCTCCTCCGAGTTAACGAGGATCCTAACTTCAAAATCTTTGGTTCTTCCTCCGTTCCAATATTTATGTCAATCGTTCCTTTGATTAAGGAAGCGTTGCCTTCTTCAAATTCAGGCGGGCTAGGTAGTTCCAAACTTTCTCCATTCTCTACCTCGTAGATATCGAGATCCTTTTACGGGGGAGATTCTATCATGGGATTTCCAAAATAGGAAGAGGAATGTGGGATTAGGGAAAAATCCACTATGTGATGAGTGAGATGTAGCTCCACATAGGCGTTTAGATATCCAAGAGTGACTCTATCACTGTCAAAGTGATCTAGGATAGAAAACCATTCTCGCTTCTATATGTCGAGTGGGTTTATTGGTATTTTACGCACCAATGGTTCAAGATTTAAAGTGATACCATGAAACTTGTATTTTCCAACTCACTTTGGAGTGAAACGAGAAGTCGAGGTTGTATTGAATATGCGAGAAGGTTCTGCTTCTCATGGAATTGCTTCGATTGATATGAAGTTGAATCCTTTGGTTAGATATAATACCATTGTTTTATAGAGTCAGTAAGTGTTCAGCTCTAGTCTCATATACTTCGAGACTTGGTTTACGACTAGTCATGAGTCTCCTAGTACTCTAATGTTATCAACACCCATCCTTTTGGCTATAATGAGGCCAAGGAGGAGGGCTTCATATTCAGCCCCGTTGTTTGTACATTCAAAGTTTAATTTAAAGGCAAAAGGTAGGATCTTTCCCTTAGGAGAAGTAAAGATCACACCTGCCCCAACTCCAAAATGACATCTAGCTCCATCAAAGTGGAGAGTCCAATATTTGCTTGGAAAAATGGATGTTGGGACATTCCTTTCATGTCTGCTTTTCTCGCCTCTAAGCATTTCTACCATACAAACTTCGTCTGATGGAAGGGAACCAATTCCTAGGGTGTATCCCATACCCATGGAATCAAATGGTAGGAGAATAGGTAAATCCTTTTCTAGCAACTCGACAATTTTTGCGTAGTCCCTAATGATACCATTTCTATGACGTTAGTCTCATTTTTGAGTGCTGGAATGCCTTCGACTAGATTCGTAATTTCTAATTCTGTTGTAGGTATCAATTTTTCTTCTGGTTTTGAATTGATTGGTTTGTTAAGTTGATTCGTTGGGAGTTCAAACTCAGAGTGAATGCCTGGTCTCTTCTTCAAATCTAGGTGTATATCGAATGGTTTTGGGTCACCTTATGCCACAAATATTTTCCCTAGGTGCAAAAATCTTATTTCCTAGAATAACGTGGAAGGGATTGCCTTCATGCGGTGTATCCATGGTCGACCGAGGATCATATTATAGTTGGTTTCCGATCTATAATATAAAATTTGGTGAGGATTGTCTTGGGTCCTAAGGTGACTGGAAAAACTATGGTCCCAATTGAAGTGGCCTTGAGGCTATCATAACCTCTTAGCATATTTCGTGTTGTGGAACAATTTGTTTCTCCATATCCTAGCTTTTGAAGAAAAGTGAAGGGGACTATGTTAACTGCTGCCCCATCATCAATCATTGCGCGCTTAACATAATTATTATAAACCCATACCTGTAAATGTAAGGCTAGGTCACCTCTACGCGTAATTTCAACATCTGTTGGCATTTTGCTTATATCAAATATAAACTTAGTATCCCTATCTGACTGACCTGGAGGGTAGACATCAAAGTCTACATGGTTTACTTCATGGCTTTCAGAAGTGAGGAGTGATGTTAATTAGATGACCAAGACCTAATGCTTCTAAGAGAGCAACCCTATGGGCAGGGAGAGTTCTTCAACAAATCCAAGAAGGAAATGTGAGAGAAGGTCTTTGTTAAGTCATTAATTAGATCGTAAGCGCCTATGGGTTTTACCAATGTTTGCTAAATGTTGTTTGGTTCTAATGGATAGGTTGGAGCTGGTTGAGAAGAATAATATCGTGTCCTTGTTATGGTTTCTACATGTAACTCGGATCTAACTCTACTACCACCAACTATCTTGGTTTGTGGTCGAGTTCCTAATCAAAAGCGATCGGGATTTAATGAAGTTGAGGCTTCATGATCGTTATTTCCTCATAACACCCTTGTTCATCTCTGCTTGATCTAACCTCATTATTGTTAGAGTGATTTGGGAGCGGATCATTAAAAATCTTGAGGGGTGCATTTTGAGGGGAAACTGCTCCCGTATAAGTGTTTGGCATGGGTACTACATAATTTGCTAAAAACATATCAATAAAGAGTTTTCTTTGGTCTTCTCGGAAAATGTGCATGAATTTATCAGAAGTCAACAAGTCCTAGTATCATGGCCTCGAATCTTGTGGAAACCACAATACAAGTTGGGATTATAGTTTCGAGGTTGTTGATTTGAAACCTGTTGTGGTCCAAAACTCTTATTAGATTACTGGTTGTTAGAGTTAAAATTTTGAGGTTGTTGCCTTTGGTTTTGATTTTGATATCCATTTGGGTTTCGATTTGGACCTTGTGTCTGGATTTTCCGTTGTTGTTGTTGTTGTCGTGATGGACGATTAAAATCCACCGCATTGATTATTGGAGTAAAGTTGTTATTTCATTGATTGTTAATGGGTGGTGAAACGTTTATGACATTTTCCCTTTTAACCTGGTCTGTTACTCCATTAGTCAGTAACCCCATGCTTTTGTTAAGGATCTTGGGTCCTTGATTGGTATTCCTAGATTAGGATAGGTCGTAGTGTTTTGATTGGGAGTGATTAATTTCCCATTTGTTCCATATGTCTTATGACCACTATCTATTACCGCTTGATCTATTCGGAGGGCACTCTCGAGTACTTCATCATAAGTCCTTAGTGGGAACTTCTGACTTCTTCCTTTATCTCTCTATTGAGGGAATGAAGGAATAAGTCACATAGTTCCATTTGATCCATGTTTGGAGCACTTGTTGATGAGTAGAGGACTGTACGCCATCTTTGGATAAAATGAGCAGCAGATTCATTATGCTCTTGTTTAATGTGAAGAATTCCCTGATCCCTGTTCTTAACAATTTGTTCATGTCAAAAGCTTTGATAAACTCTGACACAAGTTGTTTGAACGAGTGTATCGAGGCTTTAGGTATTCTGTAATACCAATCAAGGGCAATACCCTCTAAGGTTTTAGGGAATATCTTAGCAACAACCGCATCCCAAGGGAGCAATTCTCGAATGGCCATGGCATAGGCCTTGATATGTGCATTTGATCTCCCTCCCTTTGTATTTGGGAAAATCAGAAGAGGTCTTGGAAGCATGACACTTCATATGGTGAAATCTAGAGGCTCTTTTAAATATTCTGAGTAAGTCCCTACCGCATAGGTTTCACCATCGATGGTGCCTACTGAGGGGGTGGAGGTGGAATGGGTTGTTGATATGGCATAGCATATGTATTTGTAGGGACATAAGGAAATCCTTGTGGTTGAGTGAACATCCCGGAGAGGAGAACATGTCTCCCTAGTGGTGATTTTGAATAAATGTTTAAGTAGGGAGGAGCATTGCTCTGGTATGGGTTGTTTGGTGCTAAGCCGGGAGGTATCATACTTTCAACTAGAGTGGCATTTGAAAACACAGTGGTTCTAGTTGGTGTTTTGTGATAGTTATATGAATGTTGAGGAGGCATGCCTAACGTGCCTGTTCTTGTAAGGAGGTCAACTTGGCTAGGATGATGTGGAGGGTTGGGAATTCCTGCTTGCCCGAAATGTGAATTTTGATTTGCTTGAGCAAGTTCTAGTCCTCTAACCTTCTCAACTAAGGCTGAGATGACCTCGATTGGTGAAGACATAGTGTTTTTCCTTAATGGCGGTTGTTGTATACCTTGAGGTTAGAGAGGTGGTACCTTGCTATGAATTGATCATTACCCTACCAAGCTTCACCGAGAGTATTTCCCATAGGTGGAGGAATGGGGGTGTTTTCTTGGACAGGTATCGGGTTGTGTTTGTAAACTTCCTATAGGTGGGTACATGTTTTGGAAGCGTTGTTCGCTTCTAGCGTAGCGTGCTAAATACTCCTCATCCAAAAATGGGAGTGGATCTGACTATCTACTGATTTGTGGTCTGAACAAAACCCGAGGAGATGAAATGGATTCTTCAGTAAACGTCATATTGTTAGATCCCGAGGGCTCGGGTTTGTTTGAGAGATCCAACTCCTCATTTTGTGAACTAGAGCTAGTTCTTTGAGGAGGAGTTTGTGATGACAAGTAGTTACTTGAATAGTTGTCAGCCCATGCAGAAAGTGAGGGTGACGGTTGTCTATTTGTTTGACCGTAATGTGCTTCGAGACCTGAGAGAGGTCTGCCATATGCGTCGTATCCCGACATATTCGGGGGGTATATAAATACCCGTAGAATAATGGGAAAGAGTGAAGGTGGATGAAAGAAATGAAAATAAAAGGGGAACAATTGTTTGTTCACGTCGGGTTCACCAATTTTGTACGATAGAAAAGTGACATGTGAGTATGAGAATCTACAAGTAGCTCTTCTTCATACCCGACCTCCCGAGGTCGTGCCGAGATAACCGGTGGAAATGGAATATATGTGGATACAGACAAAACTAGTTGGGCAATCTTATATCCTCAACACGCAATAAAGGGATATGCGAATCTAAGGCAAAGAAAGCTCTCCTAACCTGAATTGGTGTAATGGATCGCTTCATATATAATAATAGTTGCTCGAGGCTCCAATCAATGTCGAGCTCTGCCGAGATCCTATCTATCGGGCGGATACGTGGAAAGTGACCTGTAGGTGCTTCGTGTATATTTCCAAACAAGGTCATGGAAAATGGTAGTGAGAGGTGTAGTGGATTTATAATAAACTATGGGTGGTTTTCTGGTCTAGCCCAGAAAATATTAGCTTGATTGGCTTCTATGTTTAATACGGAAAATTACGTTATGATATCTGGTAGGAGTGGTGAGGATCTAAATACCAACGTCATAAACTGGTGTCAATACTTAACGACTTAGCAGGCCCGTTGGGTTGTGGGACTTGGGGATCATAACCATGAGTTCGTGGTTGTTGTGGACCTGTTATGGTCATGTGAAGAATCAATCTCTTCTTCCGACTATCCAATGGTCATAAGCTTTTTCAACTTCTATGTTTAATACTAGGAGTTGTGCGATCTTCTCAGAATACCTTACGGGTGTTCTGGCAACTTGTATACGTAACCCTGTGTCTATGTCAATGAGAAGGTCTCCTACGTTTGGCTGTGGAACTAATGGATCACAACCAAATATTTGTTCTCTTTCGGGTTCTTGTATGGTCATGCGGATATCCTATCAAGGTAATCTATAGTTGGGTTGACTTGACTAGAATGTGTATGCTTTGTCGTCTTCAATATTCAATTGTCTCAATTGTTCACTAATTGCTTGTTGGTTTATTGTCGTTTGAAAGACCTGAATCCTAAGCCCTTGATCTATATCTCGTTAATATTGTGAAGAGATTTGGCTGAGGTACTACCGGTTCGAATACGTAATCCCTGGGCTCTCTAGGTCCCGTAATTGTCATGCAAGAGATAATCAAACTTTAACTGAAACAAGTAAACTAACTATGAAAGATATATCTACACTATGCTTATATTCCTTTTATTTTTGTATTTTCAATGATGTGTATTTGAACAAAATTAAAAGAGCAGCTATTCTAATATATTCAGATAATGGACAATTAATCTAATAACATAATTAAAACAAGCAAGTTAGCCTGATATAGCTATTTGCCTGTGCACTTGTGAATTTATCTTAAATATTTAAATAACTAACTAATCTAATCGAAAGACCTTCAATCTTACCTCAGAAGTGAGGAATAAATCACAGCTTCTCAGAAGCTATCATTCCCCACAGCTTCCCTGGCAATACTGAAAGTAAGCTTTAACTGAAATAAAATGATTTGCTACTCTATTTGATATATTGTAACTACAACTTTGATAGTTCAAACCTAGAGTTTTATAGAACAGTGGTAAATCCAGTCGTGTCGTGAGTTGTCCCCTTAGTGTGATTTCTCCGTTCTTTCGTGTTCTCATGAATCCAGAAAAGTGTGAATGTGATAGCGTCAGCAGAAAAAGATACTCGAACAATGGCAACTTTGGATATAAACCGAATACAATGCAAGTAAGAGAGGGATAGTGCAAGTGAACAAAGCTTGACTACGCGATTCCTAGCAGGATTTATTGCTGGGATACAATGCAAATATATCGAGAATTTTGGGATTTATTTCTTGTGACAAAACAACAACTCGCAACTCTAAGATTATCAAATGAACTATAATCTAGAACTGAAACTATCTTATGCTAAGGTTGAATTGTGTAGGATAACAATGGAGCAAAATGAAGTGTGAAGATCAAATGATCTCTAAAGTAGAAAGGAGAGGCTGAGAATTCATGCAAAATCTAAACCTATTGAAACTTATGGAAGAACTTCAAAACACATTGAATAATAATTCATAGAGGGAGAGGGGCCATTTGCTTGTAAACAAGTTGGGTATTTATAGCATTTAGATTTACTAGAGGGTAAGTTTGAATTGAACTCTTCTAATATAAACAAAGAGAAATCACTATTTACCAAGCGGCCAAAACATAAATGCAAGCAAGAGTGGTTGAGAAATGCGGGTGAAAATTGAATTTTACGTTTGATGAGATCGTCGGAACATTCTGAAAACGCGTGACACAGGATCGCCGCCCGCGGGGAGGCGGGACAGGTAGACCGCCGCCCGACCTTGGGCGGCGGTCATGGGACCGCCTCCTGTGCAAGGCGGCGATCCTATAACTTAAGGACCAAAATGCAAGGAAAAAGGGGGCAGAGGTTAGAACAAAACATGCAAAAGGTAGACAAGGCTTTTGGGATGCAAATATACATTCGACGAGCTTTTCTGGATTCCGAACACCTTGCGAAGAGATCTGAATCATTATTGGGGTCTCTGTAATCTCGCTTCGCAAGATAATACCTACTTTTTTGGGTACGTATAACGTCCTCTCGAGACGAGCAAGTGAATGCCCATGACATTGAAGTATTTTTTGACTACCCAAATAACATAAGGGATGATATTGTAAACATCAACTATTAACAATGGTAGTACTTATCAATCACTCCTTGAGTTTTGAGACATTTCTAAAGTACGTTGCCTCAAAGCCGTGTACACCATACCCCCTTTCACATTCAAACAATTGACAAAAACGACACATGGGCATAAGAAAGGAGAGTTTTACATTGGTTCCCCATAGCATTCTCCCTATCCTTGGCCTTATCGTCCCTTAAACCCCATTTTTAATCGCCTCTCTCCCTGCAATGTTTTACTCCACCAAATTTGACTTCTTCAACCCATCCCTTCGAGTGTCTCCATTTCACAATTCCTCACCTTGGAGTCACCAAAGACGGCGTCTGCAATGCCCCGTCAAAGTCTAAAGCTGGAATTTTCCTTGTCCGACTGCTGTAATGTTCACACGTTATACAACGTGGTTAATCCACGCGTCCACGCGTAAAGTGAATACTCCAGAACTAACAAAGAAGTTTCCTCCACCCTCTCACAATCCGCCACATCTCTCCAAGTAACGGGCGCCTAAATCTAAATCTATCTGCACGACAACGCATATCGGATCCACAACACGTGTTAAACACTGAATGGGCTCCCGGAACCCTGGACGGTGACCGCGGTTACAGCAAAGCCAAAGGAAACTTCTTCGGTTTCTTCCCGAGAACGCTTCGTCTGTAGACTCTAGCTATTCCACCAACTCTTATAAAGAATTCACAGCACTGTAAAACCTGCAACAGTTTATCTTCCTTACGAGAACTTCCAGTTAATTGAAGTTTAACATTTTGGACCGGCATTGTCATAAAAGTCTCTGAGCCGAGGGTTTTGTTATTCAGACTCAGTAAACCCTAAAAACCCCAATTTTTTTGGAGTGTAGAAAAATGTATTACAAGGAGGCGCACGAGACGCTGAAGCACACCAGAGATTTGAAAATGGAGACCTGCTGTAAGGTCAAGAAGAGGAATTTCAGGCCCTCCATACGGCAGAGGAGGAGGGGGCGAAGAAGGTCTGGAAGGCTAAGACAGGGGAAATCAGGGCGTTGAATGGCAACTACACAAGGGGGAGCAAACGAATTTCTTTAAATTGTACTTCTCATGGAAGTTCCGCTGATGTTAACACTCCTGTGAAGAATAGAAGCTCACCTGTTTATTTCGGGGAGGGGGACTCAAGGAGGGAAACTGACATTGAGTCTCTGCCATTTGATATTTTAGTAAGTTTCTACATTTTAAGAATTCTGTAATTGCTTGTACTCTGCATTTGTAATTTTAACTATGGGGTTTCATGTATAGAAATAGTTTAAGGTAAACTTTTTCGTTGGCAGCCCAGCTAGTATGTCTCATGAGTGTGTGAGATACCTTGTGTGAACAGGAATTTCCTTTTTATTTTATATGTTGTTCAAGCCTACATCTCTCTGAATTTCGAGTCTTTGGTAAAGCTAGTAGCACATTTTTAGCACATTTGCACTCTGCAATCTAGTTGGTTGTCAATGCTGGTTTATTAGAGCTCGGAGAACACAGTCTGTTAGCCTATGGTCACAAGGAGGGGCGCTTGCAAATTTCCTTGCCTGTAGGAGTAGTGCTGAGAAAATTTAGCAGTCACATGGATTTTTTAATTTTTCTGTGCTGAGAAATTCTAGGAATTATATGCAAACAGACGGTCCGGACTTTTATCAAAGTTTTGAAATCACAAATTGTTCGTTATTTCCCATGTAGACAAAAACCCTTTTGCTGGTGGGGTAACTTTCAGCCCCTTCTTTAACACCAGTTGAAAGTCTGCCCAATAAAGATGCATGATTCCTACTTTACAGGGAAATATTCATTTTATTCTGGATGCAAACCGAGAGAGACTGTGCTTCCTGCTACTGTGTTTTCTTTTTTTTGACTTTTTCTTTATTTTTCTCTCTTAATTGGCATCTGGAGGAGCTAGCACCACGAACGGGAGGAATATGATTCTGCACTTAGGATTTTATCTCGCTCATGGGTATGAAATCACCCGGTAATCTTACCAGTCGGGATTAGAACCTGCAGTTCAGTTATGATATCCCCCAATGCTTTTACTACTTGTGATTTGAACCTGCATTGCTGCTATGAAATCCACCAGTACTTTTACCACTTGGAATTTGAACAAACACCTCCATTTGAAATCCCTCATTACTTTTACGATGTGGGGTTATCCAATTCATCCGTGTGTTAAGAGTTTCCTTTTGTGCATAGCTTTTATATTGTTCATGGTTTTGTAATTTGATGTGTGTGGTTTGCAATTTGCCGATCATCTTTGTTCAAAAAATCGTAGATGGTGGATGCTGTTTATAGGGTTAATAGTCCTGTAAGTCTGTTCTTTTTCTGAACAGAAATTAGAATATGTTGGTTTCTGAGAAATTCGGTTTCAATATAGTCTGTGTGACGTTTTAGGGCATTATTGCTGTTTTGTTTGGTTAGTATTTTTTCCTTATACTCGTTAGTTTTGTAGTTTCATGGGGAAATTTAAAATTGGATTAGTGTGATTAATTGAAAGGAACCGTGTAACTGTAACTCTTTTGACAGGTTCAAATTATTTGCTGTTTCCTTCATGAGGAACTCAAGCCCCTTTCTTATGTATCAACTAAATTCAAAGCAGCGGTAATGGCTCTTGTTATCCATAAATTTATCATTTTCTTAAGATCTGTATATATGCCAATGACATTTTGAATTTTGGCCTCTTGCAAATCTGATAATTTTGTGTTTTTTCAACCAGGTTGCCATTGCTAGACAGATGCACTTCGATTTCACTACACCAGTTCGTGTGCGATCCACTAAACGAAGAGCAAGTTCATTGATGCCTGATGAAAGCTCTGAAAATTATGCAACGTAGGTGCTTTACTTTCGCTTGTTATTTGCCTTATTAAAGAAAAATGGTATTCAAAATTGGGTTCACTAAAACTTTTAGCTCTTGAATTGGTTGCAGCACTTTTGAAGGGTTAGAATGTTTGTATAGTTCACCAAAACGCCTTCAACACCTAATGCACCGAAGCAAGTAGGCAAATTTCAGAAGACACAGATATTTCCTGAAGACATGAAGGAAATTTCTAAGTTGCTGTTTTCCCCTGGCTCTCCAGCCAAAGATCATGTTGCTACACTTCCAAACCTAACTCAATTCTGGAGACCAGGTGGTGTTATGACCAACAGAGTCTTGTTTGTTGAGGACGAGTTGTGCGAGGCAGTGGCTCGAAATAGACTCTGATTTCCTTCTGTATGGAGTTTCACTTCTTAGTTTGGTTCGTCATTGTAAACTGTCATACAGAGAAACCTGCTGTTGGCCCACAAATTTTGTTTCAGCGTTTTTAGCATTTACAAAAGGTGATTACACTTGTATATAATATGGACAAATCTCACTTCTTGTGAGCTTTTCATGAAATTCTTTTTGTCCTTGTATATATCTGGTATTGAGCCTCTTTTTTTTGAGGTCTCATAACATTTTTTACATTATGTTCAATGTAGCATTGAAAAGATTGGATAGTTGTAATATACTGATTGGAAATTCTTTAGCAGGCCGATACCTTGCTTGATCAGTACCATATCCCAAAAATATTTGTACTCACAAGTAAAGCTTTTTGGAAGGAAAGCTTTTGAACTTTTATGTGATATACATGGATTTTTGTTCTATAATTTTTGCTTCTGTCCTTGTTTATGTATGTGCCTTTGTCATGAAATTGTTATTAATTGTAAAATAAGATGGAGCGGATATATTATTGTGTACCCTCAAAAATCAATAATGCGAAATTAATTATGCTCCTCGAAATGGAACTTTACTTTTGTGTTGCTCTTCAATGTATAACATAATTTTGGCAAAGATTTATTTGTATTTAACATGAGGAATTTTAATTTCATGTCTGCAAAATTTGCCTAGTAAGCAACTAGTAAGCAATAAGGATGTTGAAACCAAAATCTATTCCATCTAATACTAGTGGTCGCTCCGAGGGGAGCAAGATTACGCCGTGAGTTACCTGAAAAAGAAAAGACATTGAGTATAAAAGCTATGTAAGCACAGCTAGTCAAGATCCGCACTTGCAAGTATTGGCTTTTCCCTGGGATGCAGCATCTTTCCATGATTTATGATTTGCTGGAAATATTTCCTCGATAGATATCAACATATGGATTGCAACTCATCAACACTTCAGCATCCTATGATTTACTGATGTCTATATTGTTGCACAACAATGGCTATGTAAACGTTGCATAGGTTTCACACATCTAACATTTTGTACTTGCCTGTAACTGTTGGATCCAAACTAACACGAAGGCAATTATTTCAAGAGGGAAGGACATTTTATCAGTATAAACATTTGGTTTATTTTCAACTTTTGATCCCACAAAAGTTATATTAGGATAATGACAGCTAGACACACACAACTGCTTTGTAAAATGCATTTTCTGTTTGAAGCTAGGCTTTTGAAGGATCTTAATTTTTCTGCATATGTAACACATAAATGAGCATTCTATATGTGATACATATCCATAAAAGAGCTTGATACAAATCAAACAGGATGAATTTGAGTCATTATGTTTCCAATTTGCTAAGATATTTCATCTTCCTCCAATTAATATTGAATCCATTCAACTCTTGCTCATTGATGCTCCAAATACATTTTAAGAAAATTGCAAATGAATGCTCTAACTTGTTCTACGTTAAATCAGACACCCATTCATTATAAACTTAATGTTTCAATTAACTTTGTCACAAATTGCTGACATACAGATCTCAACATCCTCTATTTTCCACATGGATCTGTAAATTGTAGTTTTTAAAATGCCTATGTTTAAACAGATAGCAAATTGTTTAAGATCTTGTACATTCCAGCACAAAGAGAATATCCATTGTAGCTCAGTCACATCCAGTATTCTTAATGTTCCCAATTTATCAGCAGCTCTTTAACTGTCAGTTGTGTTTTGACCCATGGTATATGAATCAAATTCCTTTCTCATAGCTTGTTTTGGACCCTTCAATGCAAGCAAGGTATCTTGTCACAAATTACCTCAAAAATAAAGTGCATCGTCTCTCCTACACTTCATACATTACATGAGATTTCTAAATTTCAATTATTAAGAAATGACAAGCAGTTGTCCCCAAAAGTTTGGAACAAATACTAACTTTAATAATTATAGAATATTATTTCCTCCAATGTATCTTGTGTAAGAGTGCCTTTTCACTCCAAGTTATCTTCATTAGTGGCACAACTCTTGCATAAACTCAATATTGTTTTGGAAGCATGGCCAATTTTAAGACCTCGTGAAAAAATGAAGAAGGTTATTGTATTCTCGTATTTCTTGGCCAATTCATGCCAATGTCTGCTTCCTTATCATCTAGCACTGATCTTTTCCCTCACTCCTTTTCGAAATCATGAATAAATTTATTATGACCTCATATCTTTTCCCTCAATCCTTTTCCAAAGTTGTGCATATTTATGTCCATTCTGTAAGTTTTTAAAAAATGACTATTAATTTTTGTGGAGGGTGTGTTTAAGTCATCTGAAGATTACCTCCATGAGTGGCCATTACCCTAGTGTCATTTTTTCATTGTATTTTTAGTAATAATCACAAGGGGGGCCTACCTAACACACAAGCACCATAAGCATTTGTTAGTGAGGGAGAAACGGATAATGTCATCCACCACTTTGGGCTTCTTACCACCTATCCTCTTTCGCCAATGACAGTGACAGGTTCCCCAATGCGTGGAAAATTTGAGGAAAAGAAAATTTGTAAAAGTCTTCAGTAGTTTCCCAATCTTTCTATTTGATACAATGATAAAAGACTGATATGGAAGAAAAACACTTCTGAAACTTAAGTTTTAAGCAAGTGGAAAAGGTAATGAGGTGTTAGAGGATATGTGCTAAGTAGTTTTAGCTTATGAGTAATCTAGAAAGTCAAAATAAAGTTGTAACTTGCATCTAATAATGGAGAAACAGTCTCCTATTATTTCGCCTGAAATTTTCAAGAAAACATCTATAGGTGATGTCCCTTAAGTTGCAAAAAGTCTAAGGGTCATTGGGTTTTGCACTCAACAAATCTAATTGACAGAAATTTCGTAATTAAGACTGTAATTTGACAGGCCTAATTGATCATCTACAAGTGTGAGATGGGTAGAAGTTATAAGGAATTGGCTAATGGAATTTTGTAGACTGAAATAACACTAAAAGGGCAGGACAGGGTATAAGGAAGGAACAAGAGATCTTATTAGAAAGGATAAAGATGGTCCTCTAATATCTGTATCAGTCATCTCAATGAATGTTTTCATTGAATTCCCATGTCAAGAAATTGTGATAACCACTACTTGAGTCAAGAACTATAGATGAAGTTGAATAGATTGGGAACCAATTGAATAACAGGTCAGATCAAGAATGTCCATTGATTGCTTAAGATATTGAGTACAAAGCTGACAATACAGTCTCTTAATAGTCGTAACAGTTTTAACACTGTCAAGAAGAGGCTACAAGGAAGAATGGGCATAATGAAATCTCTAGAAACAATAAGTTTAGTTTAAGAATCTCATTCATGAATAAATGGTGATAGTGTTTAACCAAAGAATAGTGAAAGAATTCAACAGTAGTGTTAGAAGAAAGCAAGCCTAATGATTCAAATACTGGGTAAGGTTGATTGTAGGCATCGAAACAAGAGATGAAAGCTAAAGGTGATGGCCATGGTTGGAATTTTGAATCATCAACCAAAGGTCCTAAAGACCAAAATTTTGATTACAAGTCTATGTATAAAATCAGGTTCTTGATGTGTGTATTCTATCAAATTTTCTCCGGTCCAATGTGATCAAGACGTCCTTTAAAACTCGTTTGGTGAAACATTCTAGCAGTTCATGGACACTGCTGACAACATCCACCAATGATTTCACTGTTGCACACATATAATTTTTTAGCTCATGGCCTTCTGAATTTGGATCAAACAAATGGGGAGGATCTATAGAACCCGTCAATTCTTCGACACCAGTACAATGTGCAATATCTGATGCCATACTCCTTGACAAGGTAACCTAAAACCAGAGTACAGATCCTCTGCACAATGTGAGGTGCCAGGACACAGCCTCAAATTATTAATTTCCCAAATGGTCCAGATCTACAGTTTTAAGACTGAATAAAACCCATTTTTCCATTGGTAAATATGATCATGTTCCGAGACAAAACCAAATGAATTAGAACAAAATAACCAGAAATCCTGAGATATTCCCTTCCACATTTTGCATACATGTCTACCAGGCAGTTGCAACTACAGCAGTCTAAATTCCTCTATCCATTATGCTTTGATAGATGTCCATACCCTGTTCCAAAGCTCCCATTTTTTTACAGGTAGGGAGGATGCTGACAAAGGTTGTGGAATTTGGCTTTACATCTGCCAATTGCAATTGCATGAATGTTTCTAAGTAATTATAACACATTTTCAACAAATCCATTTTGGGCATATCCTGCAATCATTACTGTCCACGATACCACTTTTTTTTTTTAGGCATTCTGTCAAACAGTTCACGTGCCTTGTCTACGGTTCCACATTTTACATACATGTCTACCAGGACATTTGCAACCACATCTGACAAAATTCCTCTATCCTTTATGCTTTGATGGATGTCCATACCCTGTTCTAAAGCTCCCATTTTGGCACAGGTTGAGAGTATGTTCGCAAATGTAAACTGATCGGGTTGAAGACCTGTTTGTTGCATATGGTGAAACAGTGTGACTGCCTTGTGAAGATAACCACGTCTTCTGTATGCTGCAATAATTGTATTCCATGAGAAACTGTCTCGTTCTTTCACTTGGTCAAACTCTTTACGGACATCTATCAAAACTCTGCACCCTCGTGAAACCATGCTCGTGAAAATACAGGCCTGCAATAATTGAAGATATGTAATCTTCAGAAGGGTTGTGTGTAGTAAGCAGAATGTGCCGTCAGCAACAGCCAGGTCAAGCACGAGCCTAGCATGACAAGCAGCTTACAAACAGGTAAAAGCCAAACGCATGCAAGCTGATAGCAGGTCAGTGGAGGTGGCATGGTGACAAGCTCCTCAAGCTCGTGAGCGTCGTCGTTGGAGATCAAGTCCATATAAGCCACGCCTCCGGCGTAATTATATTAATGCTTATGTTCATTTTCTAAATTATATATTAATACATATGGTACTGCATATACACCTTGAGAACTGTGTAGCTAACGTGGGCAATTACACCTTGAGAACTGTGTAGCTAACGTGGGCAATTAGGATTCACGAACCAAAATCTATTCTTCTAGTCTCTATTAATATTCCATATCCATTAATGCTTATGTATGTTTTTATATAATATTAATGTTTATGTTATTGCATGTATGTGGCATATACTGATACGCCTTGAGAACTGATAACTCTGTAGCTAACTAGTATAGTGATTAAAAATATGGTAAACGACAAATGAACCATATGGGCACCACCAAATTAAAAATATGGTAAATGACAAATGAAGCATATGAGCACCACCACATACCAGATAAATTTAGATGGGCGGCTGTGATAAAAATATGATAATGTGACAATGAAGCATATCAGATGAATGACTTAGATGGGCAGCGGTGTGGTGGATTTCTGTAATTAGCTATTTAAAAAACATATATGCAAATATCTTATGTGAGCGGTGCAATGAAGGCATCGAAAGAATTTTGTTAAAGAAATTAAATTTAAGGGAGGGAAAATTTGTAGGAGGAAGAGGAGGAGAGGGATGATGAAGATGGGGATTTTGAGGGAGGAGAAATCTAAGGGTGGGGGAAATGTTTGGTGGAATGTATGGGAAAAATTTCTTTTTACGACAAGACACGAGATGAACCATAGTTGATTTTTGCTATGTTAGCTCTTGTGTTTTGTGGGTAGATAGAACATTGTGACAATTTTATGGGAATTTTCTTGCGTATGTCGCATGACACTTTATAGATAGTCCCTCCATCCTATACGAGAGATATAGAAGTAGTTGAATTTGACAACAACAAAACATGGCTGGTCGTGGTTTTGTACCGCATCAATATCTTAGGCCATTCTCCACGTATACCTAGGCGTGAAGAACAAATATCATCCGCAAGAGTTTACCTTGAGGATTTGGAGTTGACACCATCTCCTTAGGGCTTTATTGCTCATTGTTGATGAGGAATTTGGAGTGGATGGTATCGATACCTACATCGAGAGAATGGCATTACAAAGTGATTACACAATATTGCAAAAAGTAGTATAGCTCACAAAAATATAAAATAGAGAACTCTTCCCACGTGCAACTCTCTCCAATAAAGGCACGCCACATGGATGGTAGTGTAAGGTTGTACAATGACAACCATATGAACTTGAGCCGCTATTGTCTTTGTGACTCAATTTTTTCGCTTTGTCAACATTGTTGTAGCCAAAAAGGTAAGGGTTTTACCCCATAGTCTCTATGTTGCCATTGCTTGGGGCCTTCAAATGATTGGGTTGAGATACTTGATTAATGGTTTATTCGTTGGCTACTTCCCACCGTAATGTATTTGATGTGTGGATTTGGCAAGTGAAGTATTAAGGTGAGATGAGACACATCACCCTTAAGAATTCTGACATATCTTTCGATAAACTCAAATGCAATTTTTTTTTTTTGTTGAAGCTCAATAGTGAATCCCATGTGGTCACCCTAAAATATATAGACAAAAACAATGTTGTTTGTGTGAGAAATGAAGATAACATCAATGAAGCAAATAGATATGAACTAAACCCTTTCCTATTGGAGGTTTCAACACAACCAAAATGCATCCATAATTGGGGACCCTTTGGCGGAAGCGGCGTTGAAAACATAAAAACATGGTTTATTAAGAATAAATTTCAACACATTGTAAGTGTGGCAACAAATTGGATAAGCTCAAATACTATTAATAAAATGTAGGTTGAATACCTTAGAAAGCAAGGGATAACAATGTTAAGTTTGTTGGAGTTGTAATTTGCAAGTGAAATGTATGCTATCTTAAATTGTTTTAAGTTTGTGTGATGGGGAGGAGCGAACAATGTAGTACAACTACAACATCCGACAAAAAACACTTCCTATTTTGCCTTGATGGATGTCCATACCCTACTGCAAAGCTCTTATTTTTCCATGACCTGGAAGTATACTCACCAAGGTAAGTTAATCGAGTTGAATATCCATTTGTTGCATTTGGTGAAACAATCTCAATGGCTCTTGAGGATGACCATGGCTTCTAAACAAGCAACAATTATGATATGCCATGAAAAGATATCATGTTCTGTCATTTGGTCAAACACTTGGTGTCCATCTACTAAAGCTCCCATTTTGGCATTTAAATGTTTCCAAGGCCTTCTCAACAACCCCATTTGGTGGATATCATGAAATCATTGCATTTTATGAGATAACATCTCTCTCGGTTGTTTTGTCAAAGAGTTCACATGCCATGTATGCTTCCACATTTGACATACATATCAAATAAGGAACCTACAACTACAACATTCGACAAAAACACTTCTTATTATGCCTTGATAGATGTCTGTGTTGCATTTGGCAAAATTGTTTCAATGGCTCCTACTAGGGATCTAGTCAAACAATTCACATGACCGCAACAGGGCTGCCTATGGCCTCTGAAAATCGTGGCTTGGGTTGGGTGCTGGTGTGCCCGAGTGGGTAGGTTGTGGTTATCAACAACTTTGTTTCCAATAATTTGATAGAGTTGTCAATGCCAAAAAATCCCCTTTCTAAATCTCACTGACACCATTAGTCAACGAACAATAAGAAACTTACAAAGAATGCTATGAAATTATTAATTATTTATAGTTAAAAACATTTATTATAAACAACTGACAATGTTAAACACATGCTGGAGTCGTGACTACAAAGTCTCCCTCACCTTGGACATATTGAACAAGCAATCCAAAAAGTCATGAAATCTCCCACCAAGAATATGCCACAAATTTATTTCACCTTAATAAGCCCCAATCTAGAAACAATACAAATACATCCTATTAGGATTGATTAATTAAAAATAAGAACACAAAGCATTACAAAAAACACATGTTGATGTTAATATGTATTAATTTCCCCATTTGATTGTAAAATTTGAGAAAAATCATTGACATATGTAATGTGATTTGGGTAGAGAGTAAAACATGCAAGAGGCTATGTGGAGCTACAACTCTTGAAAATAATTCGGGTATTATTAATAAATATCAAAGATTTTAAACCTTCACTTTTATTTGCCTTTATATTTGATTAAACCTCCTTTGGCCATACTCAGAAAGTATATATGTGTTTTTTTTTTTTGTTTCTAGAAGACAACCAGGATGCCACTAAGACTGAAGAAGTAACAAAAACACTCCACTTCCACCATATTTATGTGCTACCATGCATTTCATAGCATAAACATATGTTGGTTCTTTAGGAGGAGGAACATGGCATGTTCTAAATATCCCGCTTTGATAGAGGCTAAGAGGATGTCGACAAACAAAGGTGGCCTCTAACTTTACACTTGTCAATTGCATTTTCCAGAAAAGTTTCCAAGGCCTTTTCAACACACCCATTTTTTTGCATATATTGCAATCATTTCACTCCTCGAGACCACTATCTTTTAAGCATTTTGTCAAACAATTCATGTGCATTGCATGTGCCTCCACATTTTGCACACACGTATACCTGGCACCGCCAACACATCTAAAATTCTTATCTTTCCATGATGCTTTGATGGATGCCCAAACATTGTTCCAATTCTCATTTCTTCCGGATTTAGTCAAACAATTCACATGACACGTGCATGCTTACATATTTTGCAAACATATCTCCTAGGGCACTCCGCAACTACAACATTTATCGGAAGTCCCTTCTTCGAATGCTTTGGCGGATGTCCATGCCCTATTTTGGAGCTCTAATTTCTCACAAAGGCTAGAAACATGCTAGCAAATGTGAACTGGCTAGATTGGACACTTGTTGGCTGGTGATGGCCATTCCACCAAACAAAGGACTCTCCACTAGATCCACGCCACATGTATGATAGGGAAAGGTTTGTACATTAATGACATAATGAATCAAGGGGTGGTGCCTCTATTGCATATTAGCTCTAGCGCCCCACAATATAGTTTGGGAAATGCCTTTCGGCGTAAAGATAATTTCAATAGTTAATAAACACGCTTCGACGTTTAACAAACTTGTGCTTCTTATGTCCGCCATCATTATCATTGTTGACTATACCCAAGGAGTCAGTACCACCATTGTATGTGTGAAGCCCGTCTTGAATTATTGATTTTAATTAATTCATTGTAATATATGTTGCACTAGTGCATGTTCATGAATTAGAGGGAAAGGAATGCTTTTATGGGAGTGGCTCTTTCTGGGTATGTAGGAGCATCCTCCACTCTCTTGGGTCCTTTTTGGTTGGGAACACATCTTTATTTTCCCATCTTTTTCACCTTTCAAGCCATTACATTGTTGGTGTGTGAATTAGAACTAAACGCTCTTGTGTATGTATGGATATTCCCTCATACATCGAAGCCCTTTAATGGATCCTTTTGGTCGGGATAAATTCATTTTTTGTTTTTGTTTTGTTTTTTAGTTGTTACATTATAAGTTGGTATGGGATTAAAATCCTAATTTGAATTCAATTGTTTATAAATGCATAAGTTTTGTAGTTCATTTTTATCTAGAAATATAGAATTATCAAAGAACAAACAATATTGTTAACATCCATAGGGATATTAAAGAGATTGAGCAATCATTATAACTTTCATCATTTTTTGGAGCTATTATTTCTTGGATTATTTTTGGCGCACACTAGTGGTTTTGTATGTCAATAGGTTTGTTTTCAAATCAATATTTTTTTATTTTGATATTATTTATTGCTCAGGGACATGCTAAGTAGACGAACACCCAATGAACAACTCACATCTCATGCCCCTAACAATTTGTTCTTTTCCTTAGGATTCATATGTTGAACCATGTTGAACACTTCTAGGGAAAAAATAGATACATTTTTAATGTAATTATGTTGGAAGGCGCATCCCTACCGATGGAAGGTTCATGTTGCAAAGAATCAACATACATTATCACAGGGGCAAAAATGTGTTGACAAACAAAGCAAATGGAGCCACCCATGCCGTGTTGTTGTTACTTGTTGCATATCACAATTGACAGTGGCCTTGCTTTTTATAAGGCGTACATTATGGGACACATTCTACGATGGTTTCAAATGAATACCAAAAATAAGGAAAGTAAAGAGGCTTCGAGAGAGATTAGAGGAGAGATTTGAGAAGCTTAAGGCTTTTGACTAGGTTGACCATCTCCTTTTCTCGCTTGCCCTACCCCCTTCGAATCTGATCATGCCATGCGTGCCTCATGCCACACATGAGAGGCTTCATGAGAAATATCATTGAGGAGTAGCGAATCAAGGGTATGTAAATCCACAACTACGACAACAACATTGATTTTGATTCGTTGACTTACTATTATTTCTTAATGAAGAGGATAAGCTAGATGAAGAGGACACGATCTCTATCGTCTAGGTACATCATATTCTTCTTGTCCTCTCCAATTTTTAACTTTGATTGTTGTAGGTTGGGAATTCATATTCATGGTTGTGTTTTACTTTTAATGGTTCCCACGAAACGATATTTTGAGGAATGGACACAATAACATTGTTAGCGGTATGGGGCATGGTGGAAACAATGTCGAATCTATTCGTATACTAGAAGTAGGAAGTCACGATTATTGGTTTAGGCGTTAGCAAAATTTTGGAACACCCACTGGATCCATGTCATAGATAGACGGGAAACTGTGCATACATGAGCTCGGAGAGATTTGATCCAGACAATTACAGGGGCCACTACATCGGTGACGTATAGGGGACATATGGAGCTTGGGGATCAGCCTGTTTAAGTGCTTCCCTTGCCATTTCTCATTCGTGGGTCTAGGGAAGAATGTGGACTAGTTTATGTGCCTCATGATCGGTTATGGAGACCCTTCGACTCCCCTCGCTTCCACCTCTGCAACTCTTCAAAAATTTATCTGCTACTCGTTGCACAATGATGCTAGAAAGAGATGGGCCGTGGCTCGACTCCTGGAACATCCTTTTATTTCAAAGTCTCATCCCAACATGCTCAAGTGATGTCCATCTGAAGCCTTAACTTCTGAACTAATTGTCTTTCCTTAACCTTGTATTTGACAACATCTTATTATTCAATTTGCACTGCAATGCGTAGTGGATCTGATTGTCCTTCCACAGGTTGATAAGATAAAAGTTCCTTTTTTTCTAGATAAACTTGAGGTGGTCGGAGGATACACATTACCTATCCTTCAATAGGTTTCTAGTGTAAAAATAACTTCCTAAAATTCGTGTGAAGCATTTTCTGTGTAACTAGTTTCGCACAGACATTCGTGAGTTAGATTTTCCACATTTGTTTAAAGGCAAAAGTGTGAGGGATATAGACATATGCAAGCTTCTATCAATACACAATGGTTAAATAGACACTTGGAATGCATCTACCTTGTCTCGTCTTATTGCAGGTTCGCTTCTCCACTTGGGACACCACTATAATTGATAGAATATTTTTGGCCTCTCCATCGTTCATGTTTGGCCACCCAAACTGCTATAACATTTCCACTTGTTTACCCTTTTGTAATATCATGTCGATTTGTTTTAGGTCCTTGACCTATCTTATGACATGACATCTCCACTTCATACTGTTGCCCTCAAAAGGGTACCACACATAATAATTCACACTATGAATGCCTTCCTCATACATTGAACAATGAGGAAACTAAGGCCGACATTGGATTTCGTGAGTAGAATGACGCTGGATAAAATCTTAGTGCTCATTGGTTTTTAAATTATTTTGGGAATTAATAGGTTGCAAACAAGACTTATTCAAAAGTCAATTTACAAGGTATAACACTAAGAAATCAATCTGTCAAGTTAAATCCTCATGGAAATGACGACCATTAAAGAATTTTGATGTAGACATATATGGTGTTTGCAACACAACAAACATTAGAGAAGAGACATGGAGATATCACTATATTAAATCAAATAGCTATCGTCGCCTTTAACATCACATTTATTTTTCATTTATACTTTACGACTATTGCATCAATTTTCAAGTATTACACTCGCCAACAAGTAATGCCTCCATCATATGGTAGGTGCTTTTGCTCAATCTTAGTTTTAAAGTAGATTTTTAGAGGGTTGCGCTTTATGTTTTTGTTTTTCAAAGTTCGGTTGGTTCTAACACGAGAAAAGGGCATATGTTCAAGCCGCACAAATGTAATGACCTACTACATTGCCCCACATCTTTACCACCACTTCTTCCTCCGATGCATTTTTTTTTTTGAATTCTAAATAAAACTATTGCAACATTCTTCCATTTCCTCCAACTCCCTCCTCAGTGTCTATCACAACATTGGTTGCGATTGTTAATTTATTATCTATACCTCTTTTGATTTGATGTATTTGTGTCTTCATCTTTTGTGTTTTTTAAATTCTTTTTTTTCTTAACATTTAAAATATTTTGAATTAAAACTATATTTCAAAGACTTTTTTTTTTTTTAATTGTTAAGACGAACTTTTATTTATATATTTACACATTAATGTGTTCTCTTGATAATTATATGTTTATGTGGGCTTTTAAGAGATCGGAGGAGAAGGATTTGCCCTACTAGAGGCTTCCTAGTGTGTTGACTCCTTTGGCCTTCCTTACTAGAGCCAACGGCTAATCTTCACTCAATATGCACCCGGTCAATGCCGGTCAACGGCTATGATGCGTTGACCGGCCTTGACCGGGTGCATATTGAGTGGAGGGTAGCCTCATGAACCCCCTTCAAATCTTTGTGCATTGTGTTCACCTTGTGCCACACGTGAGAGAATTTGTTACAAATATATCTGCCATGCGGGCACAAAGATTCGATCCACGACACGTGTCGACGGCTAGGTGGCATTTCGCGTAATCAAATCAAATGAGGGTGGCAGCCGAAACGTGGCGAAAGATAAACATTTCTCGGAACTGTTTCCGTTCCGTTCAGTTTCCGTGCAAGATGACTGTGTCTTTCCCGCCTGCTGTGGTTCAAATATGTTTTAACGGACCTGGCTTGAGGGTCTTGAACCTTCTGTACGGAAATTTTAAAAAATTTGCTTCAGTTTCTGTTAATTTGACGGTTATACTGTGGACTTCTCTAGAGTTTCGGAGAACTGGGTATTATCGATTCTAGACTTTTCCAAAAAATATCCGCTGCGGGATTCTGACCAGTATAAATTCTCAGTTTCTGCATTTTTAGCCCAGAGTCGGGTGTTTGTTGTTTTCCTTCTGTTTTCTTGGAGTAGTATAAAAATAATGTGTTGTAAGGAGGAAGGACGTAGGGCTTTCAGCCAGGCGAAGATGAGGACCTACTGGAAGGCCTGTAAGTCCAGGAAGAAGTCAAGCTTGCGTCAGAGAAGAAAGGGAGGAAGAGGGGTTTTGAGAAAAGATTCGGGTGTAAATAAAGCCATTAATGGCATTTGGACAATTGGGAAGAAGTCAATTGCTGTGAATCCTAATTGTCATGAAGATTCCGCTGAGTTTTGCTCCCTTTTTCATTCAGTGAGAGGCCGAATGAACGAAGAACTCCGTTTTACAACTCATGTGGAAAGTTGTTTCCCAGTTGTTGAAAAAGAAGAGAATTTTGGGAAGGAGACGGACATTGATTCGCTTCCTTTGGATGTTTTGGTAAGCTTTCATGGTTTTGATAACTTTTTTATTTCCTAGTTATCCTATGAATTTGTTAATTTATCTCTATGGGGAAGTAAAATAAAGAATTGTGTATGATCACTAGGACAGAGAATTGTGTATTCAACATGCAAAAGGCTGTTTTTAAAAGGATTCTAGGATTTGAAATTGAATATTTAAATTAATTTTCATACTGGTCATGAAGATTTTGAGTGTGCTCTCTTGATGATTGCAAATCAGTCAAACGTTTAAATGTTTTGTAAAGGTAAAGGTATGCCTAGTATATTCATCCTCACGATGAATCATGCCGTGTGATCCATAATACTTATTGGAAAAAACAATGCATAGTTTTTTATATTATGGACTGAAATTTTTATCTCTAATACCATGTATATATTTCAGAAATTGTATTCCTAGTATAAATATGAAAACTAAACTTTGAAGTAATTTGAACCCTGCCAATTCACCTACACCTAGGATAACATGTTCAATTCAGTGTCAGGCATTTAGAATTCTCTAATGTAATTGTAACTTACTGCATGTCTGGATGTTTCCCTGTATAATTGATCATATAAAACAATAATATATTTTCTTGCCTTTCCGGTAGCAGGGGAGGGAGATACCTGGTAGGTTGGATGTCTAAATCTTCCAAGGGAAAGAGCTTCATAACTGTCCATCTTTATAACAATGCAAATATAAACCAGTTTTTGAGAAAATGGGGTTAGAAATGCCAGATGTGAGGTGGTTCTGTACCTGTTGCGATTTAGGTAGATTGCGTCCTGAATGTGTTCCTCTTCCAATAAAATTTTGTGGCTATTGGGTAGTATCAAAATTTGAGGTGTTAAGCAATTGCTGTGTTAGGGGTCCTTTTACACAGGTTTATATAAGTATTTCAGATTTTGAAAGAGAATTTTGTCACTAGCTTCATCACTGTATGGGCCAAAATGAGACTTGTTTTACATAATTAGAACTGACATTTGAACATACAGGTTCATATTGTTTGCAATGTTCAACACGATGAGCTCAAGCCACTTTTCCATGTTTCAAGCAAATTCAGAGATGCGGTAAAGATTTTTCCCAGTACCTCAATTTAAAATTTTGGGCGATTTCTTTGTCATTGATGAATGTCTTGTCTTGTGGAAGTTTAACTGTCTTTTTGTTTTTCAAGCAGGTTTTAATTGCTAGAAAAATACATTTTGATTATACAACACCAGTCCGTGTGCCAGCTTCTAGAAAAAAAGAAAATTCTTTGATTGCCAATGAAAGCTCTGAAAATTATTCAAGGTGTGGGTGGGTTTTTGCTTCTTCTATACCTTCTCAAACAATACTTATTTTCTGTGTGTGTTCTAAAATGCCTCTTCCTTGCAATGATAATGGCAGATTTGAAGGTTTGGAATGTTTATTTAGTTCACCCAAACGGCCTGCAACACCTAGTGCACCAAAGCAGGTTGGTAAATTTCAAAAACCACAAATATCATCGGAAGACATGAAGGAAATTGCCACCTTGCTGTTTGCTCCAGGTTCACCATGCAAGGATAATGATGCAACATTTGCAATCCAGAATCACTTCTTGAGTTCAGTTTGTGCTACCAACAGAGTCCTGTTTGTTGAAGAAGAGCTCTGCGAGGCAGTTGCTCAAAACAGACTGTAATTATTAGGCGCCCATTTCTGTCAAAAATTCAGGAGTCATCTAAAGAGTTTCTTACACCTTGTCACTCCCTGCCAAGTCAATCTGTCTTCAAAGTGCCATGTATCTCAGACGTTTGATTGGGGAATGACGAACAGTGAAAGAAAACAGAAAAGAAACATTACAAGAACACTTGTCTTTCTTTCCCTTCTGTTGCCATTCAATAGGTCTTAAGGGGACAATCTTAGTGGCCTTAGAAGAGCGGGGTTTGAATGGGTCAGTCTTAGTGGCCTTAGAAGAGCGGGGTTTGAATGGGTCAGTCTTAGTGGCCATAGAAGAGGGAGATTCCAAGTGTTTTGGAGATTTGGGTTCCTTGATCTCTCTTAAAAATATCCAGTGCAGAGGCAATAACCTGCACGAGGGTTTGTTACTGGCTTTATTACTGGCAACTGCAGTTGCTGTAAGCCCAATTCAGTTCAATTTTTGTCTTCTATGGAAGAAGAATGTGTTATAAGCAGCGGCATACAGTTTTCATGCATATGAAAGACTCGAGAAAGAAAATATATTGGAATGTCTCTAAAACCAAGAAGAAATATCTTTTTATGGCATAGGACAGGATGAAGAAGGTTTTTGTGGAATAGTGCAAGGGAAATTGTGGCAATCAGCGGCATGCGGACAATGAGGAGGAAATGAATTAGTGTGAATTTTATTTTCAATGACAATTATGCCCAATTTGGGCAGGATGAAGGGAACTAAGGAAAATGTACATTGCTGCTAGTTGTAGTTCCTGCATTGTGACTCTGATTTTGCAAAGAGGAGAATCTGGCTATGGAGACGGGTATTGAGTTGCGGTATGTTTCAACATTGTAGATCATATTTTCCCTAGCTATAATATAGATTTGGTAATTTTATGTTTAGAAGAAACTGACTTTTAGGTTTTTAAAGACACTGAAAATTTTGAGATTTACAGTATTGCTGTATTCATATTAATCATTACAATATTTTCCCTTAAATGTTCCTAAAATCTTGGTTATTTATGCAAGACCCAAAGATACATTTGTGCTTTTAAGTTTACTGTGCTTTTAAGTTTACTATGCTTTTAAGTTTACTACTCTGTCCTCTGGCTATTTACTATTTTCTAATTCTATGGTCATTCATCCCTATCTCTGTTTTGAGTGGATGCCCCGTGTTGCAAAACCATGAAACAAATTTTTTTCCTATGGGCTACCACAAGGGGGCTCATATGCCCAAATTTACATTTGGATCAGGATTCGGGTGCAAACTAAACTTACATTTAAACATACTAATGAACTATCATTCATCCTTCTTTTCTTTCTGTTAGCAGGGGAGGTGAGCCTCCTACACCCAGTCAGGAAATGTTCTTTGGGATTGCTCATGTTATCTAGAATCCAAATGTAAACTAATTTTTCAGAGTTTGAGACACCGGGTTTTGAACTTGGATGTGAAATCATTATGCTTCTCTTGAGTATTCCCTAGTGTATTTCTTTTAACAAATTTTGGTGGTTACAAGGTCTTAGATAAGAATGGCTGAGAGATGGAGGGATTATGGTTTTCTTCTGCATGCTTAATACATTTTGATTTCCTTCAGTGTTTTAAACTTAGATGTGAAATCATTACATGCTACTCTAGAGGCTTCCTGAAAATAGTTTTTATCAGTCCTTTTTAGGAAAAATGAGAATTCTATATATTTTAGCGTTACCTTTGAACTGTAACTGTTGACAGGTTCGAATAATTTGTAGTTTCCCTCATGATGAACTCAAGCCTCTCTTTCACGTGTCAAGCAATTTCAGAGAATCTGTAAGTACTCTTGCTTGTCCCCAAATTTAACATTTTACTATATTTGAATGTCAACGAGATTTTGGTCTCATGTAAGCCTTGTTGTGTGTTTTTGAGCAGGTTGTTATTGCTAGAGAGATGTACTTTGGTTATACTACAGCAGTTTCTGCACAAGATTCTAAAAGAATAGTGAGACCTTTGACGCCTAGTGCAATCCCTAGACTTATTCAAAGTCGGAGGAATTTTTTATATTAATAGTTGATTGTCACAAGACATTAAGAACTTGCTACATTATCATTCCTCCAGGCACACAAGCCAAAATTATGTTTCAACACCTTCACAAATAATTTCTTTCTTGAGATTAGATAGAGTTTCTAGTATCAGGTCTTGTTTGTTGAGGGTGAGAACAGATTGCAACTTCTTTCTGTGTGGGGTTTTCTGTAATTTCTTTGTGTAAGACAAATAACTAGATTTCTGTATTGTATATAGAACTCACTTATTGTGAGCTATTGATCATATAGTTGTTTTTCCCTCCAAATATTGGCTTTAGAGTCTCTCCTCTTTTGAGGGCATATTCACATTCTGTTCGACTCCTTCTCTAGACTCCTTTATTGATATCAAACTATTCACTAAGCATGACTTAATGCATCCCGCTGACACTGCGAAAAATCAATTCCATAAATGTTGTCATGAAATATTTCCTTTCTAGCTAGAAGACTGAAAAAATACATTGTGGTCTACGAATTTCTTTGGAGCACCTAAAGAACGTTGCTTCCCACCATTACAATAAAATAGTAAAGAATCTAGACTAACCATGCTTGTTGATAAAAATTGAGTGAAGCATATATAAGTCACTGCCACAAATCTCTCATATACACACTGATCGTAGACCTGGATCTTGAAGTTCTGCTGCAATGATATTAGGTGCAAGTGGTGTCAACTTTTGTGCCAATTTTATGCACTATGTTGTTAATGGTTGTCTTGAAATGTCTGGAACGAGATTCTTGTAATGAGTCCATTCTGTCATATAGTGGACAACGATCCTGATTTTGCAAATGAGCTTGAGCTTCTGTAATAGTTTCTCTGCTCTCACCAAAGAATATAGCAAATATCATTTTAGTCTTTGCTTAAATAACCTCCTCATTTTGTACTTTGTAGAAGCAAAATTCAATATTCTGTGAATAAATAAATTCAGGAGGCACATGAGCAGAAACATGAGCTCGTCAGCCATTTGTTCATGCATCTGAATCACATGTTGCTTTCAGGCTGTGCCTTGAGCTTCCTGGTTACAACGTTTTGGCCACTGAAAACTCCAGCAGCTGCTGCTGACTGCTAATGCAACATTAGAGTCTAGACTTCTAGGAATAAACACGAGTTTGATAACATATGACTTTCATAAATTATCTCAAAATCACTCATAATGTTGGGTTTAAACATATAATAAGCTCAATAACTGCTGAGTTGTTATGTCTAGATGGCAGTAAATTTATTGAACTTTAAACCATTTTTCTCAACAACAACAATACGTATATAACAATACCCCATTATTCTCAAGAAAAGCGAATGGTATTGAACCGATATCCACAACAATACCTGCATAACAATACCCTGATGACAGTAATCAGAATCAAACATCATGTCTTGAGGAGAGTTAGTACAGAAGGCACCAAACACCGTATTCCTGAGGAGGGGATGGAATCCCATGTGGCTACAGTGACCTACTTGACAGGAACTAAAGACGGTATTTGGGCACTGGCTTGACTGTGTTTTAAGCCTTTTCTATAAAAGACTAAAAAGAACACAAGATTTTTTGCTCTTTTATAGAAAGGTCTAAGCCCCAAATCCATCTGTAGCCCTGAGAAGGTACGTGGTTAGACTCTTGTAAGTGATATGGGTCTTTGCTTGATGTAGGGTACCCCTGCCACTTAGTCTCTCTCAAAAACACAACCACCAAATTGGGTGGAAGCCATGGGAGGCCCTTTTAAGGACCGGTCAATGAGGTTGTGCCTCCATTAAACCTGTAAACACAACCACCAATACATTATTCCATGAAATAAAGCAAAGCCAAGTAAAAGACTAAATGAATGAATGTATCTTGTGGCCATTAATAAAGGATGTTAAGTTTTTTTAAGAGTTTGATTATATGAACCGCTGGATCTTCAGAGGTAAAATAAAACTAGTTTTAAACTTATTGCATTTCTTTTATTCGTTAATTTCAAGGTAATCTATAATTGAATTTAGAGGTCCCATATGCCATTTAACCGCCATGAACTTAAGTTTTTTATTTAATATTCCCATGGTCAAATTATGGTGTTTTAAAGAAAATTTAGGGGCAGTCATCAACATCAACAACTCTGACTAAGATAATTATGCTGTAGGCGTTGCCCCTATGGGAAAGAGCTTTGTGGACATTCATGGGACTGTGTCAAATTTGACGGTTTAAATGACGGTTTTGCTATTTTTAACAATTTTGCTTTTTGCTTTTCTAACAATTTTATTTTTTTGTTTTTGCATGCTGCGGGTTTGTTGTTTTTTAATTGTGTCGAGTATGTACTATGCAAAAGCAGGAGGGGTTGAATCGTTGCAGCAGGTCTCCACTATTCGTCTTCATCTTCATCTTCTGTTGTTTCTTCGTTTTCACCAGGTGAGATGCCCTTTCGTCTTTTATTTGTCGGGCATGGTACTTGATCTTGGTTTGGCCTTCCTTTCCCCTTCCCCTTCATTGTATTTATTATTAAAGGATATCCGGTGTTTATTTTCAGTGGATCTCCCCGGTGCTATTGTCTGCGAAGAAGGGAGAGGAGAGTGCGTGATCGATGGTTCTAAGTGTATTCTCAAGGAGTTGAAGGATCTTCAGAAGGATCCCCCCACTTCATGCAGTTTTTTGATCTACTTTTTTTTCCGTCTTTAAATGAATTGACGTAGGTTTGTGTTTCGTCCACGAAAAATATTTGTCGTGCTAGGTGTAATGAATTTTCTGACAATAGGGGTTTTGAAAGTGGTTCGTGCAGCTTAGTCTTGGGGTTTATATTTCTTAAGCTTTTAGATATGAGAAATACAATTTGTTTGTTGTTGTTGATCATTCTTCCCGCCTGTAATTCATTGTGTAGATGCATATACCTATATGTGTTTATGTCTTCCGTCTTTAAATGAATTCACGTAGGCAGGGATGAGATTTGACGCTCGTCCCAGGCGTTTTTTGTCTTTTGGGATGTATTTTATAGTTTGTATTTATTTTAAACCGTCATAAACAACGTTTAATATTTTCCTAAAGCCGTCAAAACGATGTCGAGATAAAAACATAAGACGTTTTGTTTGCTTATAGTGATCTGCCGTATGGCCAACCTATAGATACAGTAATGAATGATTATAAATTTTTAATTTAAGAGTTGTTTTATAAAGCAATATGCACACTTTCTATTTATATTGATGTGACTTGCAGGTACGTGGTGTTGATGTATTGTTTAATTATATTTTCATTTAAAAATGTTCCTCTTTATCATCAACACGGTATGCAAGTGTGAAAAACTATATATAATTTCTTTACGATTCTTTGGTGGAAATAGTTATGTAGTATATAGTACCAGCAAAAATACAGTTGGATTTGGATCGGGGGAAAGAAGCAAAATTATAGGTTGTGTGGGAAATATCTTTAAAAATTGCAAAAAGTAGAACAGTGACATGAAAACCAAGGAGCATATCTTATTTTTTCTTCAAGAGTGGTTGTCTGGTCTAAATGAGCTCCGAACGGATATGAGGCTATTAAAAAGGTTTTCTGTGAAAGCATTTAAATCTCACCTTCATAGTCTCAAGAAGTTTTTTTATTACATTTACCTGGTAAGTTATTGTTTATTTTATTTTATTCAAAATGATTGAAAAAAGCTATAATTTTTATTTAAATTTCATGGATATTTAGCCTGCCTTTACACGTTCAATATTTTTTTGTGAGAATAGATCTTCTTGGTATCAATGTTGTCTAATAAAATTTCTGTGTGAATGGATCTCCTTCTACAAAGGTTGTCTCTAATTTTATTTTGGAAGAGTAACATCCTCAAACATAGACATTTTGCAAAACTGGTATTATTTTATTTCGTTAAAATAAAATTTCATGATCAATTATTTTATACCTTTGTGAATCACGTGATTAGATATTCTATGAAAGTTTTTGAACATTAAAAAAACTGTATATCAAATTGAAGGTTTTAAACAAACGAATAATGTGCATCGTCTTTACAAATTCAAAAGGAAGTATGATGTTGTTAAAGATTTTTGTAAAACGTATAAGAAAGGTCAATAAAATTAGTAGAACGTCCTCAAAAATTTAGTTGACGGGTAAGGGAGGACGTCAAATCTCATCCCTGCACGTAGGTTTGTGTTTCGTCCACGGAAAATATCCGTCGTGCTAGGTGTAATGAATTTTTTGACAATAGGGGTTTTGAAAGTGGTACCTTTTCTGCTTTTGAAGTGAAACCATTGAGAAGTTTCATTCAATTCTTCGCTCCACATGCGAGATTCAAATCCTCTTATTGAGGATTGAGAACTCCTAATGTCTCACACAGACACACACCTAACTCAGCAAGAGCTCAACATTTTTAAGGGCACACCACATTTGTTTGCAAAAAACAATCTTGTGGACTCCCCCAACCTTCAGATGTTGAAGGCATCAACGCTTCCTATAGCCCAATCCATTCTTTGAAAGTAATAGGTGGGTTGGACCGTAAGATCCCGATGATGATCGGTTGAACACAAAGTTACATTTGTGCGAACAACAAAAATCATGCTTATTGCAAATTTATGGGTTGACGCAGGCCTCATGAATGGTGTTACAGAACAATCACCGACATTGTCTACGACGCATCAATGCCACCACCAACATTACCTTTATTTGTTGTTGTCAAATTTGATAGATACAACGACCCATGTTGGGATCCCTCCAACCCATTACATATTCCGATACCCCCTATTTCGAGAGGGAATCAAAGAAAATTGCCGATTAAAATGGCATGGGATTAACTATCCACAAGTCCCATGGACTTACTTTGCATAGAGCAACTGTCGACATTAGAACCACTGAAAGGCAGGGTTTGACATTCACAGCTTTCTCCAGAGTTCCCTCGCTTGCAAATATGCGCATTTCACCTCCTTTTTCATTCGAAAGGTACTAAAAACGGCACACGTAACAACACTTAGAGCAAGAAGAAAGGAGGAGTCAAGACTACTATCACTCAACCCGTTGTAAATACTACCCTCTACTTTGATAGCACCTCCACTACTACTTTACTCAACACTTCTTGTATCCAAAGCGATATTGTCGTTCAAGGGGTATCAAATGTATTCATGTTTAGTGAAAATAAAATTGTCCACAAAAGGCTACCATTCATGATATAAATTATGCAAATGTACAAAGGTCTTCATGTATACATGTTTAGTTCAGATGTCATGATATAATATTTGCAACTGCATATGTACGAATTTGTAACAAATTAAATGTAAACATACAACATTTCAATGTAATGTTACATCTATATTCCTACACTACCACTATCAATCACACGCCTTATCGAGTGTACGGAAGACTTCATGTATTCATGTTTAGTTCAAATAAACTACTCCCCATAACGCTACCACTCATGATATAAGATTTGCAAATGTATATGTACAAATTTGTAACAAGTTTGAAATGTAGAGATGAAACCTTTAAATGAAGTGATATCTACACTTACAAAATCAATCAAACCCCTTATCAACATCAACTACAAAAGTAATAACTATCCCTCTAAATCAAATAACATATACCGTTCGGTGTTCACATTGCATTGTACACATGCGATTGCTAGTTTAGGACCCTCCTTCATGTTCTATAAATAATTGTAATTTAATAAATACAAAAACATAGTCCATATTTTGCTAAAACAAAGATTTGGAAACAAAGAATGGACATACATCAACATAACCTTTGAAAATGACTAAGTGTGAACAATACATAAAGAGACATGCCTATCTCTGTCTTTAAAATTCCATGGGTATCATTATTTAAGAAATTTATAACCAAATTTGTAGTTGGTGTAAAGGAAATCACAAGTATGTAGAGGACACCGCTTCAAATCACTCATTGCTTTCCAATATACACAAAGATCTAATACATCATCCCCCAAAATACATCATCACCCATGTCGGGAAAAAAGATGAAAGGAACAACCAAATCAATTAAATGAAGAAAAAATAATGTTACCCATATTGTTAGGGATCACATAGACAACACCAAAATAATGTAGTCACTAGTGCCATGAAAGCTAAGGATGGTTATTAAAATCAATATGAAAGCAATTTAGTTCTAATTTGAAAGGAACATGTATGTCTACACCTATGTAATTTCCTTGAATCAGTGAAAGAATGCAAAATGCAATTTTAGACTATTGAATTTTAACACAATATATTTTACAATTATACATTATTATGGACGTTTTGTTTAACCATGACCATGTGGACTATGTGAGCACTTTATCTTTCTTTGGCATTACCATTAACAAATTCCATAAAGGTCATTTGAAAAAGTGTTGTAGTTGGATCTACTACAATGGTTGGTATATTATTTTTGTTCTTATAAATTAAACCGTCATCTATATCAGTATCATCTTCAATAAATGTTAACATCATATTGTGTAGTATGCAACAAACAAGAATTATTTTTGGTAGCATTTACAACTTTGGGTGCCACATTTTGGATTATAAAAGCCATCATATTTGCTTTTGCCTTATGTAGACACAAAATCATGCACTTTGAGTAATTATCTAGTCTCGATCACATACTACTATTCATATGGTTCATAAGTATGAAAAGTAATAACTAACTCATGTCTTTGGTCATCTTTTGTTACTTTCTATTGTTACTTTCGGTCTTGCACCTTTATTGGCCTAGTTTGTCTTTTCATACTTTAATTTTACCTTTTCTGGACTAGAGCGCCTAACCAGGGTGCCAACGCCGGGCACCCTCATCCCCTCTGGGCGCCCTGTCCTCTTTACACTTTACTCTCACTTTTTGGGTCTTTTCTAGCCGTTTGAGCATCTTATCTCTTTAGTAGTCGGCCTTTTAGGGTTAATTATGAAATTCAAGCAAAGGAATCATATAAATATAAAGTTATGTGATCATAATAAGGGACCAAGCATCAAGCACTACTTATCACCACTTAAGGTTCCATCCATCAAGGCTCCTATTGCTCCGTTTGCATCCATCTATCTCCATCATAAGGGAAAAAGGTTGCTTATCTACATCACACTTCATAGGAGGGGAGTTTATTCTACTCCATGCACATATTATTTACATTCTACATCTAGCTATTACTTGCTACTCACAAAGTGTAACACTCACAAGAGCACCTAGGGCACAATTTTGCATACACACACAAAACTATATTGGGTCTGAGATGTAGTGCAATGCTCAAAGGATAAGTCCGCCATTACATAGTGGTTGAGGACATTTTGACCCTTCATTTTGAGGACTGTGTTTCGAGTGATAAGTCTCGCATCTTTATTTTTAGGGTTTTGATGCTTTGCTTGGAGTTTTGTAGGTGACTCTTCATTGCGGGATTACAATGACATTAGTGATCATACAACAACATTCACATGACAAGAAGTGAATACAAGCGAGCATCTCGTGAAATCTCAACAGAGGTTCTCTGGTCATTTCTATAGACCATGGCGCCCAAATTTCGAGACCGGGGTGCCCTAAGTGCCCATATCTTTCTCCGTGCACCCCAAAGATAGCCGCATACAGTCTAGATTTGCATTTTCTCGTGCTCATGTGCAACGTTTTCCTCCTCATGTTCAACTAGTCTCCACTGCGCAACACGCACCTCGTAACCTTGACGAATCAACTAAGGCCTTTTCAACCCTCTTTGTATTTAAGGTTTCATATATTCATAACTTAGTTGCTTGGGTCTTTTCAAGATTGCATTTATTTATTTACTGCTCATATAGCATCAGATTAGGCTAATATATTACATTTTAGTTTAATCGTTTTGGTGAACCCCACTCGTGATCGGTCATTCGGATCCTCCTTTGGCACATCATATTTTCTATCATGGCTCCTACAGTTCTTCAAATTTCTTTTTCTGATTTTCTTAAGATGTATCCTAATTTCTAAGTTGTTCTTAAAAATCCCTAAATACAATGTATCTCCCTAGCAATACACCACTGCATCAAGTGAGTGCTATTTTTGATTGTTTATTTGACGACCCTAGTCTTCATGATCCTCCATCTAATCAACCCATGTTGGAGTCAATTCAAGCTTTGCATTCTTTATTTCAAGACAAATTTAAGGCTATGGAATCCACGATTACATCTCTCAAATCTGAAATCCAACATCTTAAGGATGTTTCTCAGGCTCATGTTTGTTCTCCTTCTACATCTTATCTTCATTCTATGTCTACTACATGTACTCATATCAGTGAGCCTCAAGTCATACCATTACCAAAGCCTCTCACCTTTGATCGCAATACTAAGCAACATGACATTCTTACTAATCTCCTTAGTCATCAATTGATCACTTTACTGCCTACTCATTACTATCCTCCTTATCGACTAGCAAAATATCAAGGTCATCCATATTGCAATTACCATATGATCAATGGACATAATGACAATGATTTCTATGCTTTGCAATGACGAATCAATCATCTTGCGCGTCAAGGATTTATCTCATTCACTACACAACATTCTTTTGCATGCCCATCTAAAAATACTATATCCAAATGGGCTCCTGAATCTACTCCTTCTACCTCTAATGAGAATCACACTACCACTTCGTGTGTTCTTTTGTCGATCCAAGCACCGCCTATTCAATCCACTCAAACTAAGCAATCACCTCTTAAGGTTTGTCTTCCATCACTTCTTCCTCCTCAGTCATCTACAACATCATCAAGTCAAACTAAACAACCTCCTTTTAAGGTTGGTCTCACTCCTCCATTAAAGGTATCTGCGACATCACCAAGTCATGCTTAGCAACCACCTCCTATAATTAAACTTGTAATTCCACATTTTGCTATAAACAATGCCTATGTTGACGACTGGGACCCAGATGAAGCTTATGATGACAATGAATCATTTGATTTCAATCCTAGCAATATGGTTGACTCGATTCTAATCATTATCACAAACCTTTATCTCCTCAACGCCCACTCACTTTTGTTAAATAAATTACTCCTTATATTGATCAATTTAGCATCTTCACCTAGATCTCTATCGCTTACATACTTTGGGGGCATTATAGCTTCTCCCCTAACATCAACACATGTCTAGTATTCACCATCTTACACAAATAGCTTTTTGTATATAAATCTTCACCCACACTCTAACATCAACCATCACCTGATTATACACTCTTGTGCTTCGGTTCACACTTGACTGTTGAGGGCATCCTATACACATGAGGCTCACACACTGCATGATAGACACTACACAATGCACATTATACATCCTCACACATCCTACATCATCTTACATCCGACATCCTAAATTTTTCATTCACACTTTATGCTTTCATACACCTATATCATCTACACATCTTATACATCTCATCCATCAACTTTTACGCGCTACGGTCACTACCCTATGACGCATTCTAGTCTCACGGTCCATACTAGACTATTGAGGGTATACATCACAAATGGACCACATCACATTCACACATTCATCAGTTAGTTTTTTCATCATGCGACCTTCCTAGAATAGTGATATACGTCGTAGGCTACATCATCACTTCCGCTTGCATCATTTAGTGGTATACGCTTTAGGCTACATCACCACTCCTTCTACTCATCTTGTAGTGATAAACGCCGTAGGCTACATCATCACTTACTATCACGTCATCATCACCTATTCTCGGTCATCATTTAGTAATATATGATTTAGGGTAAATCAACATTCCTTCGATCATCTTTTCATTATATGCGCTTAGGGTACATCATGGCACATAATTCATCTCTATGTCACATATCATCCTTACACATTCACCACAACGTGCTACACACAACACACAATTCGACCATTTCCCGATGACGGACTCTTGTTTACGGTTCATTCTTGATTCTTTGAGGGGCATAAAAAAATGAACCTCACTGCATACGAATCCATTCACTCGGGGGGCACATGACTTCTATCATTCACTATGCATTCCATTCCATCCATCCACAACATACTGCATATCTTGGTTGCTTTTACTCTTGCTTGCATTTACTTGCACATGTTCGTCTTATTATACATGCTAAATAGATATCTTGTATGTCATTATCTTTATCATACACACATGTGCATTCACTGTTTTTCTAGATGTGATTGCAAATTATACAGGTCCATTACATGAGGCATGGATGCTTGGTGCAGTACCCAATACTAGTCCCATAGTGGCTCCTAGGGGCATTCAATTTCGTACACTACAAGTGCTTTTGTTTCATTTTTGTTCATAGGACACTACTTTATTGATTTACACATGCTTTGACATACATTTTATATTTCTAACACGCTAATAGGTGTTTCATGTTCGATGTTTTGCTATGGAGGGATATTTGCTTCCATACTTATTTGTTACATTGTCTACTATTACTTGTTCTTATTTCATGGGCTTTTCCATTTGTGTTGTGTGGACACTTGCTTGTTTGCAGCCATTGTGGCCTTGAGTGTCTTGCGACATCGTGGTCGGTGTCCCATGTTTGCAACTTTCTTTACGCGGTCTACATTGTCTTCTTGGGTGTTTACATTATTTGATTGCGTACTAACTTACATATTATCTTCATCATTTACACTTTTCTTTTACATGCATGCTTGTTCATACTAACACTTGATTTCTAGCCATTTATTTTCATGTGCCTTGGTTTCTACCAAGCACATCCCCATGCGAGGCGAGTTTGATTCAATGGTCGGTCCTCTCTTTGGGGCAACATTCTCCTACAACAATGACGCATGCGCCCCCAAAGAAGGGGGCATCATTTGAGTGAATTGGTCATCCCATACATGATATACACAAAGACAAGACCGATACTTTTAGCACAATTTAGGGCTCGAAATCAGAATTGGGTCCTTAGTTACACAACAAGTGGGTTCAAAATTGATCTACAAAACTCCATACACAATGTCTTTTATAGGGCAGATTGTCCTTAGCATTTTGGGGAGCAGTTATAGGTTAAAGGATAAACCAGACCTTCCTCTCTACAAGATGTACTTCATTCGTGGCATCAAATCACATACTACTATTGGGTAATTATCTATTCTCGATCACATACTACTATTCATATGGTTCTAAGCATGAAAATTAATAATCAACCTATGTCTTTGGCCATCTTTTGTTTCTTTCATTGTTAGTTTTGGTCTTGCACCTTTATTGGCCCAATATGTATTTTCATACTTTAGTTTTACCTTTTCTAGACTGGAGCACCCAACCAAGATGCTAGTGTTAGGTGCTCTCGTTCCCTCTGGGAACCCTTGTAGCATCTCATCTTTTTGGTAGTCATCCTTTTCGGGTTAATTACAAAATTCAAGTGAAGGAATCATATAAATATGAAGTTCTGTGATCACAATAAGGGACCAAACGCTAAGAACTACTTATCACCACCTAAGGTTTCATCCATTAAGGATTTTATTGCTCCATTTACATCCATCTAGCTCCATCACAAGGGATAAAGGCTGGTTAACTACATCACACTTCATAGGAGGGGAGTTTATTCTATTCCATGCACACATTATTTACATTCTACATCTAGCTATTGCTTGCTACTCACAAAGTGCGACACACACAAGATCACCTAGGGCACAATTATGCACACACACAAAGAACTACATTGGGTTTGAGATGTAGTGCAACGCTCAGTGATAAGTCCACCATTGTGGTGGTGAGGACAATCTGAACCTTTCATATGCATAGTTATTTTTTTAGGGTTTTGATGCTTTGCTTAGGGTTTTGTAGGTGATTCTTCACTGCGGGATTACAATGACATTGGGGATTATACAAAGTGACATTCACGCAATAGGAAGAAAATGCAAGTGAACATCTTACAACACCTCGAGAGGTTCTCTCGCCATTTCCGTAGACCAGGGTGCCCATATTTTAGACTAGGGCACCCTAGGATTCCCTATCTTTCTCGAGGCACCCCATTCTAGCAAGACAATCCAGATTTTCATTTTCTTAGGCTCCTATGCGATAGTTTCCTCCTCTTGTTCAACTGATGTCCACTACGACACGCTTCGCAACCTCCATGAATCGGCTAAGGCCTTTTCAATCCTCTTTGTATTTATGTTTTCACTTTTTCATAGCTTATTTGTTTGGGTCTTTTCAGTATTGCATTTATTTATTTACTACTTCTATAACATTAGATTAGGCTAATATATTACATTTTAGTTTAATCACCTTCCAAATGTACATTCAACAACAATGTGTGTTGATGACAACTTAAAATTAGAACTCCCTTTGAGCACTAATTTGACATCCATTGAAAGGTATGGGTAACCATGTTAACAATAAATATCCACCATCACCAATAATGTATTTCCTCATGTTTAATGAGCCAATTGGAACTAGATGAACACTTAATCTCTTTCTACATTCACACATTCTATTAAAAGATGAATTTCAAAGATGTCTAGAATCATTAATGTAACGACCATCCTATAAAAACATCCATGCAATGTCTATTACTATTAGCAATAACTTGTAATGTCATACTATACTTGTGATCTCAATCATGTTAGTCACATGAACACTCATTAGGCGAAAGTTAGATTGTAATGTGAATTATATAAATAACCCCACAACAATTCGATTTTTTTTTGTTTTTCTACGAAATAATTCTTTTACATGCTCCCATGCCATATGCTCACTTGGCCATTGAACATGACTTCAAAACCAAGTGTACATGACATTTATGACCTTATTTACAGTTCTTACCATGATTGAATTTTTACAACCAAACAATTCACTAATGTTAAGCATTGTCATTCTAGATGACAATCATAAAATTATAATGGCCACTTGTTTTTGAATGGAAAGACCATACCTTTTATAGAGGTGATAAATGAAAAGGGTATTTCACCTTATATAATGTCTTCATTCAAGAACAATCAACGAAGAATTTTAGATAATATAATTGTTATCATAAAATTGTTGCAAAAGTGTTCGTCATCACATCTTATTGTAAAAATATAGTGGTTCCACCAATGTAATGAATGTGGTTTGATATACCACTCACTCTAAATCCTTTATTCCCATTGAGAAAGACATATATCAATTTCAATTATTCAACTTCTTAGGCATTTAGAAAACACATCCAGGTACATAAGGTCACATCACAAAATACAAAAATACTATAAATTTCTAAAATCCCATAAAAATAATAAAATACATCTAAAAGCAAAAATCATAAATTATTACTAAATATTCTCAAAATAAATAAAATATACCAAATCAATAATAAAAAAATACACTTCACTAAGCATTCAACTACACCTAACTCTCAACCACCAATGTACTAAATGTCATCCCATCTCTCTCTGCACTAAGGGCTCATATCTCTCTCAACTACCTCCATCCCCAAAATCTATAAAAGAAGGCATAGTCCTCTTTGGCCTCTCTTGTAACTTGTCTCTCTTCTTAATCAATTTTGCATCTTTTTGTGTATGCTTTGTTCACAAGCATTTCGACAATGAAGGAGAATTACAAATAACAACTACAAGTTTGTAATAGAATATTTTTGGAATCCCCACACAAACCTAAATCACCTAGGTGATTGTTGTGGTACTTTCGAGATCAATCCACACAAATAAAAATCACCATCAATCAAATTCGATAATATTTTCTAGGTATTTGATGACATCAAAACAAATATATCGACATTTATCTTTAGTCATTTATTAACAATATTTCATTGTCTTGTCTTGGAAATTTTATCATCCTAAAAACATTGGGGATCTAACCAAGGCGCCTTCCTAAACCACAAAAATTATTATTCATTTTCAAAGTGTGTCATTCGATTCAAGAAGGGGTTATTGCTTATATTATGGAAGAACTATTCTCTAAACATTAGTAAACTATTTAACTCTTAACCACCAACAATACATTTTATTCCATCTCTTTATGTACTAAGAGCCCATATTTCGTTCATCTAACTCCATCCCCAAAATATATAAAAGAAGGCCATAGTCCCTACTTTGCATCTCTTGAACCTCTCTCTTCTTAATCAATTTTGCCTCTTGTTTGCATGTGATTTACTCGCATGTATTCCCGATGTTGAAGGAGAATTGTAAACAACAATTACATGTCCTTGACAATCAAATTTTACATAATTTCCCCACAATCCTAAATCACCTAGGTTCTTTCATGTGTGATTGCCGCATAATTTTAATATCTATCCACATAGTCCAAAATCACTAGCAATTAGTTTGACAATATTTACTAGGTATTTAACAACCTCTCGAGCATGTATATCAACATTTATTTTCAGTCATTTATCAATAGTCTTTCATTGTCTTGTCTTAAAAAAATTATTATCCTTAAAATGTTAGGGATTTGACCGAGGTAGATCCCTAAACCACCAAAAATACTAATAATTTTTAAAGTGTGTTATACATATTTAAGAAGAGATTATTGTTTATATTATGGAAGATCTAGATGCTTTGTCTTGTAACATGTGACAATTGTTCCTTAAACCCATTCTTGTTTCATATATCAATTTTATTTGAGTAGTTTAATTTTAATCATGTAACACTAGCAAGTGATTCCATTTCATTGTATACATTTTAGTGATCATGGTGGGACATTGATCTAAAGGCAATCTAACCTTCGAGTCTTTTTACATATGATAGTCTAAGTGTTTCTTGGTTTAATTTTGTTTTTCTGCAAATTATTCCTAACTTTTTTTTAAAAGTCTAACTTTGTTGTTTCTTGGTTGAAAATATTGCAAAAAAATATATTTGTAGGTGAATTGTCTCGGTGAATGTTGTATAATTTTAAGACAATAAAATTAAATTAAAAAAATATATTTTATGTTTTCTACCCTGGTTGAATTATGTATGCCATTCCCAAGCGCCACAAGGTGATCTTTATACTCTCTCTCTCTCTCTCTCTCTCTCTCTCTCTCTCTCTCTTAATCAATTTTGTCTTCTTTCTTACATATATTTCCTTACATGTACTTTTGAAGACACGAAATGTGAAGAATAGTCAAAATATATTTCCTTACAAGGTAATATCTCTCTGTCTCTCTCTCCCTCTCTTCTTCAAAATAATAAGCAATGAAAATTACATAATAGAGATGTGTACCCATTGTCTACATGTCAATATAAACTAGACACTTGAAACAATTTTCATAAATGACAACTATTTGCCACACATTTTCCATCTATTTACAACACATCAATAAACCATGCTATCACCAAGGTGTGCATCATTGTAATGCTTTTCAATATGGTGGACAAGGTCAAAGCAAAGTATGTGCAATATTTAGAGTAGTCCATTGGAAAGCCTATCTAGCTCAAAGGTACTCCTTTACACAACCCTCTCGAGGAAAGGGTCGAGAATGAATAAGATTATTTTCGTTGGCTACACAACCAAAAATAAAACTCCATCCTATTTATCGTAATCAAATCTATGATGTTCCTCTCAAAAGAGAAAATAAAATCCATGCCAAGGATATCCAAATCCAATGAGAAACCTTTCGTTTTGATAATCAACAACCCCGTTGGTAAAAATGTTAATTCGCAAGTTTCTACATGAGGGATTCATGGATGTAATGAGAGACAAAGGAATGGTGATCCATGGGTGGATGCCTCAATAGATAATTTTGTTCCATCATTCAACAACATGTTTTATGAGTTAGTATGAATGGAATTATACATTCAATAGATAATATCCCTTTCCCAGTCGAAGACCCTTAGCCTATTTTGTCTACCCGATGGCTAAGGGGTGAACACAAGGGTGACTTAAGTTATGCTATTTTATTATAAAGCGAAAAAATAAAATAAAATATTAGAAGCAATTATAATAATTTATTTTAAACATAAAAATATAAAAAGACAAACAAAAAACAAAAATCACTTAGTAAAAATGAATTATCCATGGAAATGTGTGACTTTCCTAGGGAAAGAAAACAAGTGGGGAAAGTATTAAATAAGGGAAAAATTCTGATTGGTTTTGAAAGTGTCCATTTGGGACCTATTCTCCTATTTAAGCAATTCTACTTTCTTAGAGAGACATCACTTGTTTTATTTTCTAAATTCTGAATTGCGAGTTGAGCATTTTTCTTGCATCTTCACTCTCGAGGATGAAAAACCCTCCAAGAGATATGAGAAGGCTGAAAACCCTTCCTATAGTTGAGAGGATTATCCACCTTGGGGTTGTTTCACCGTTTTCTTTACGTTTTGAATGTGACGAAACAAATAATGTTATGGGCTGAGGAGGAATACATTGTGATGGTTGGTTTGAAGGTTGTGCGCGCGTTCTGACTTCTCGATCCAATGCTGACTGTGAGAGCTTCCTTTTGGCTAGGAGGAACTACCTGAAATAGAAAACAAGACCACAAAAGAAGAGTTAAATAATATATGACAGTGGACTACCTAATGAGTGCTAGATCCGGGAAGTGTGATACTTCCTAGATGGTTGTCAATCCACTGTTTAATACAATTTAATGTGAGAAATAATATAAATAAACAAAGTTATACTGTAGTTGATATGATTTAGGTATCTTATCCAAATACGATAAGCAAATCTAACATAATAGGCTAGGATATGATCAAGATATGGAAATAAGGTAAATAATTAAGGTGCTGGAATAGGTCAGGGTCAGATTCTGGGTCACTTGAGTCACTTGGAAAAGGTTATTGGGATCTGGTATTAGCAAGACTACCAAATACAGAGACCCTAGGGTCAAATACGTCAGTTTGGTATGACCTAAGGAAGAACCGACGATGGTTATGGGTAACCGATGTCGGTAGAGGCGGGCTGATAAAAACTCAATAAGATTTGGTTGTGGGGTTTGAGCTGAGGTCAAACAGAGATGACAGAGGGAATGACGAGGTATGTGGGGATCTTAGGAACACTCAGAGATATGTAGAAGTCAGGTATAGGTGGTTTTATGGTGTGGGTGGAGAAATGGTTGAGTTTACAAAAAGAGGAATAGTGGGGAATGGGAATGCTAATAGAAAATGATAATAGAGATGACAAAAACTTTTAAAATAGAACAAGGATGAAATAACACAGGGGATAAACACTGATGTTGTAGGTCTAATGGTTGAGTGGTGGTGATGATTGATGGTGGGATGGAGCTTGGTGCTGCAGTGGTACTTCTGGAATGCTACCGTGAGAGCAATACCTATGGATCTGTCTTGATGTTGGCTATGGCTTCTTGGATATGTGAAAGAGCTTTGGTTCTTGCTCGCATGCTTGATCTCTTTTACTCAAAAAATTTGAGAATGTCACCAATCTCTCAAAACAAGGTTACCAAAGTGAATAAATGGTAACCGACGATGGTTCCTAGTTGACCGGTGTCGGTTTAGGGATGAATGGTGTCGGTTAAGGTGGGATTCCCTAGGTTTACTAAAAATGATAGATCTTGCAATCATTTGGGTCAGGTATGTCCATTTTTCACGAATCAAAACATACATTATCTTTTTAATGAGCGGGAATGTGGTTATAGGAATAATATGCATTGATTTTTAGGATTGAACTAAGTCTTAGTTAGTTATGGTCAATAGATATATACTAAAAATAGGTTTATAATGAGGTGTATAGGTGAGATGGTGGGGTGAGGTGTTTAGGTGAGGTGGAAATTGGGTTAGTTAAGATAATTAAATAATGAATAAAGTGAGGATGTGTATTAATTTAATTAAAGTGATTAAATTAATATTAATGTGTGATGTAAGGGTCATGGTCGGGTAAAAGTATTTAAGTTATCTATTCGAAGGGGGACCAAGGGAGTGTGACCCAATTTTGGTGTCTACAAGGGTTTCCATTGCATATCAAGGAGTTAATCGATTTTCCAAGTAGTTGTTGAAGAACAATTTCAAGCTAAATTCAAGGTGAGATCAGATCTGAAGTGTTTGATCAGTTTTGAGGTGTTTTTGGGCCTTTCGTAAGTGGGGTGAAATTGTATTTCCAACTTTCACTTACAACTAGGGTTTATCTACACTGTTCCAGAATTGTAGATTTGTTTTGGATGCCTTCCTACCATTGTTTTTTTTTATTTTGAGTTCATTGGAAAGCTTATTTTTCAAGCTTCAGTTTGAGCTATCATTTGCCTCGAAATTTGGAGTATTTTGCAAGTGCTGACCCTTTTTTTTATGCATGTAATAATAACAATTAGTGATGTTAGAATATTTTCTAAATGCTTAATTTTTTTTATAGGAGGATATTATTACAAACAATAATTATGCTCTTTCAATTCCAATATCACTTTAATGTGGGAGTAATTATACTTTTCATTCCTTATTCCAGTCCTCTTACTCACATGATAGTTGATTGGTTGTGGGATGAGTATGTTTTCTTGCTCGAGACTTCACCTCTACTCCTTTATGGCTTTAAAATACAATAAAAATCCTATGAAATTTCCTCTAAAGACATTTTTCAACCCCAAGTATGATATGCCTATTGGAATTACTTCCACGACCTAAAAAAATCATTCAATCAAAAAATTAATCCCACATTGGTTGGTTTACTTGGTATGCGAAAGGTATAAACCCAAATATATCATGATCCTTGTGCTAATATGGGTGGCTCTGCGCAGTTGAATTGGCCCTCTTACTAACATAATGCTTGATTGGTTATGCCCAATGAGTATATTTTTTGCTTGGCCTTCCCCTCTTCTCCTCCATGACTTCAAAATCCAAAGAATCCTATAAAAATTGCATATAAATACATGTCTACTACACCAAGTCAAAGATGATTCTTTAGTGCATCTTAGAACTTATTCTACAACTATAAGCACTCCCATTGGTTTATGGCTTAGTCGGCGATAACATATAATTCCTAATATATCGCGGTCCTTATGCCAATAAGGGTGATGCCAAAATGGGAGTGTCCCTCTTACTAACATAATGGTTGAATGGTTACGAGATGAGTATGTTTTCTTGCTCGACCCTCCCCTCCCTCCTTTGTGGATTTAAAATCTAAAACACACATATATAAATTGTATCGAAAATACACGCCTACTACTTTGAGTTAGATATGTCGCTTTAGTGCATCTTGGAATTATTTATGCGACTCTAAACATCTGCAATCAATCATGATCTTTATGTCGATAGGGGTGATGGCACAATGAAATTGGTTCTATTATTAACACAATGGTTGATTGGTTGTGGGATTATTATGTTTTCTTGTCCATCCCTTCCCTCTCCTCCTTTGTGGCTTCAAAACATTTAAAACCGTAAAATTACCTCTAAATACATGTCTTACTACCCCTAAGTTGGATATGCCTCTTTAATGCATCTTGGAATTGCTTCTAAGACTCTAAATATTCTCATTTTTCCTAATTTTCCTAAATACACTAAAGCACTCATGTGTTTATAAAATTCTTGAATTCAAATTAGGACCCTAATGACGTGCAAGCCAACACAAAATGGGGTGATAAAAGGCCACAAAACTTGAAGAATTCAAAATTAGGAGACAAGTAGGACATCAAAGAAGAATGGTCATTCCATAATGGGTATAAAAATGACATCATCAATTTCATACCATGCAAAAATGATAATTGTCAATGACCAAAGGAAAATTATGGTAGGATAAAGAAAAACATATAAGACAAAGAAATAAGGGAAACAAGGAAAGAAACTAAAGAACATGGAGATAAATGAGGTGGAATATGTTAAAATTCACATGGGGCATGAGAAAAACAATTCCAAGGTCGAGCAACATATGTACACATTTCAACAAGATCCTAAATAGTACCAATAATCAATAAACACATAAATACACTAGATGTCAAAGAAATTAACCAATCACATGCTAAACACAAGTGTCTATGTATTACCTCGATTTGATGTATGTATGTGTATTTATATCAAAGTAAAATAAATAAGCACTAACCTAAGAATATTTTTTTGGTTCCCTTGCCTTTTTTAGGGTTCTCAAAGTTAGTAAGAGAACAAAGACAAGTTAAAATTCAAAAGGAATGAGAGATCACCTTATCTCCCTAGTGGAGACTTGTAAAGATCCCGTGACTAACATTTATGCTTTTGTTTCTAGAACCATGTGATCCTATAAATGTATAAAAACATGTGAAAGTGAATCAATAATTATTTATACATATTCAAGAAACTATTGAAATATAAAAAGGCCAGGATAAGAATGAATACAACTAGTTGTGTTGAAACTTGTATATGTTAAAAATATTAGTGAGTTAAATGTGAGAAAACAAACAAACTTTCTTCCCTAATCTAATCTTCTCAACAATACCTCAGATAGATCAATGGATTGAAAGGGGAGAGATTCAATACCTGCACTTACCTACAAGTTGTAAAGCTCCTCCTTTGATGTGTTGGATTTTCTCTTGATTGATTTTTGATTGCTTCAGATGTTGGTGGAGACACATGAGCATCACCTCCCCTTGATTTCCTTTGGATTGCTTGATGAAGATCAATGGATGGATGATAGATTGGATTGATTAATTGGATAAAAGGATAAAATAGATGATTGACGAAACAAAATTCCAAAGCTTTATTATGGATTTCCAAGTTAGCTCTCATGGAGGAGGAGATCTCAATTTATAGTTGAAGGGTGGAGGATTCAATGGCTAGGATGAAGCCAAGTTGGATTTGGATCAAGGGTGGAGAATGCATGTGAGGATTAGAGGATTCTAGAATGGAAGAATTTAGAATTTGAATTCAAAATTCATGGAGGGAAGAAGCTTCCATTGAATTAAAAATTCAATAGAAGGAGAAAGTTAGAGAGACTTCTAGAAATAGAAGCCTCTAGATTTAGAGGTGGAGCATGTGATTAGGATTAGGTTGATAAAATATGGTTAGGGGTGAGATTATATGAAAAGGCTAGGTGTAGGGATGTGTAGAGTAGGTGGGTAGGTGGGTGTAGGAATATTAAATTCCTATAAAATGATAATAGGGATTATTAGTGGGATAATAGGATATAATAATGAAATAAAAGGGATTAAGGATGAAATGGGATATAATAATGATTTAAAAGGATTAATGATGGAATGATAAATAATGATAAAGGGTAAATATGATAAAATGCATTAATAATAATTAACCTTGTGATTAATTATTATATGGATTTTAAATAGTGATGATGCGGGATAGATTAATTGTAATTAATCATGTCGAAATTTTAGATGTCTATATTTATCCCAGTCTTTGAAGGGTTATTGCGTAACAACTACCATTCAAAGAAAAATAAGGGAAGATGTTATGATGGTGATATGATTCCCCCTCGAGGGGCGGGGAGGAATGAGGCAAGTAACCACTTGAAAAGAGGATAGGTCCAAGTTAGTAGATGAGAGAGGATTAGAGGATTAGAAGATTGATTGAAGGGGTTAGATTATAGGATGCCCCAGTCAGGGGTTGAGATTAAGGATATTGGATTTGAGGATTATAGAATAGAAGGATTGTTGATGTTGATTAGGATATTGATGAGGATGCAAGATTAGAGGATTAGAATATAGGAGAGAGGATTAGAGGAGTAGGAGATTAGAGGATTAAGAGATATTGGATTTTGGAGTATAGGATGCCCTAGTCAATGATGTATGACAAGGGTGAATATTTAGGATTGGTGGATTAGAAGATGCCCCAATCAAGGGGTTAGGTTTTGAGGATTTTGGAGTATAGGATTCCCTAGTCAAGGGGTTAGGATTGAAGATTTGGGATTTAGATTTGAGGATGTTGGATTTGACGATGTTATATTTGAGGATTTTTGGAGTTAAGGATGTTACATTTGAGGTTTGATTGATTGGATAGGAAGATAGGGTATATGATGTTGGATTTGGAGGATTAGAAGATTGAGGATGTTTGGATGAGAGAATAAGGATTGGTTTTTAGATCGATTTGGATGATATGACATTGATGAGGAGAGGATTGGGATGATGATTAATGAAACAATGAGAAAAAATGTTCGAGTCCGGTTGATGGGAGGATGTTAGAAGATTCCCAACCAGGGGGTGAGGATTTTGGATGTTGGATGCAAGATGATAAGATTTAGATGTGGATATTGATTGATTGATTGGAAAGGAGGATGAAGAGGTTAAATAGTTAGTTAGATGATGATGAGGATTAGGTTTGGATAAGGCTAAAAGATGATGATATAAGGGGGTGTGCTAGCATAGAGTTCCCACTGTTATCATCATTAGCAAATGTGATTAATGATATGACATAAAGCGAGATGCACCAAGGTATAAAGACCATGATGAATGAGTTGCCAAATGCCCTTGTCCTCATATCATTGGAAAAATTAATACAAAAAGATGGTCCTCATATCATTAGACCGTGCAAAAGAAAAAGAAACAAAATGGGCCTCATATCATCGACTAAAATGTAAATGCAGACAAGAAAATAAACACAAAAAAAAACACAAATTGTGTTTTTGTATTTTTGTGGATTTTTTTGAATGTTTTTATTTTTTGATTTTGGATGCTAGATTTTTAGATCATGTGATGTTGGAGGTTTAGATTTTATATTTGGGATGGGGAAATGATTGAGATCAGGTAAGATGAAAGGATTCAAGATGGGATAGCTCATGGAGGGGATGTGAATGAATGTAAGGTGGGATGTGACTTTCTCTTATAAGTCCCAAATCATGTTTGGGTAGGATGAAAGGTAAGGATTGAGGGAAATTTGATAGGTTGGATATGATAGGGATTGATTGATAGGTTAGGATTAGATGGGATGTGGGATGTGAGATAGATAGATAGGATGAGGGATGTGGTATAGGATAAGATGGGGGATATGGAAGATGATAAGGTATGTCCCCAAGTATATGAAATATGGATTAAGGGGTAGATGCAGTGTGTCCCCAAATGTAAAGAAGGGTTGCTATGTGGATGGATGGATGGGATCAATTTCCCTCCGTGTCGGGTAGAATGGGAAGTGAGGAGTATCTAAAATGGATAATTCCCCTTTCGGATGGTAGCAAGGATCCTCTAGTCATGATGATGACATTTCGAAAGGGACATGAGAAGGATTGGATGAAAAGGAAATGATCATCATCTACCCATGGATGTTCGATCCCAGGGAAAAAGGATGTGGATGTGATGGATGGAAGGAAATAACATCATTGATGAAAAAGATGAGTCTTGTAGATAATCGTAGTTTGATCAAAGCACTATTATTCTTAATATTGCATGAGTTATCCTCCTCTTCACTAATTTACGACTCATCGTCAATTAGGCCTATCTAACTCTCCTTTTACGACATCCTTTTGGTCATATTCTTCTTATAACCAACTAATCGGGCTAATATAGTGTCTTATTAGTTAAAACCTCTTCTAAAATCCCTATAAACCACCTCTACCAGCTTCCTAGGTTATCAATCCATTTCATTAGATTAAGTAGACCCCTCACAACTCTCTCAGAACCCTAATTTCTCACTAATTGTGATTAATTAGCCTAAACCTAGATTAACTAACCTAAAGCATGTTTAACCTCTTTTAAGCCTAGTCAAATCTTACTTTGACTCACTAAAAGTGATTTTTGACTTATTCATTTGTCCCACATGCACCCAAATCATTTCATTTCTGAAATCAGAAACCTATAAATACCCTACTACCCCTAGACCATTTCTAAGAACACTTCCTCCTTTCTAGCATAAACTATAGTATTTTGTTTAGGATTAAGAGCTTGTTTTCATTTGTTTATTGAGCCATTTTCTTGTTATTGCACTAAACACTCAAGATTTGAGTAAATGAGAAGAAACATATGGCTTTGTTTCTTCTCATTTCTATGAACATATGTTTCAAAAACCTTCTCTTTTCTTTCCAAAAACTTCAATTTAATTTTATAAAGAATTAACTTTCAAAATTTGGCTAAAAAGAACTCATTTTTCGCAATTACTTAAGTATTTTTCATGTTTGGGTGGGATAGTGTGTTGTGTATGCTCTTTCCTCGAGTCCTAGGACGATTTGGGAAATCGAAAGAAAAATCTTATCCTCTTTTGGAAATTACTAATCTTGGTGTGTAGGACCAAAAATGCATGTCGAAGAATCAGAGGCTAAGAAAAATACTAATGTGTTTGATATAGGTTGCCAAAAGGTGTGCTACACAAAACCACACTAAGTTAAAAAGATAATAAAACACACCATATTCATCACACTTTGTATTTACAGGTTCGGAAAAGGGTACGTCCCTATCCACTTAACTAGAACGTAACCCCTTTGGCATAACACCTTAAGCTACAAAAATGGGGGTGGTTCTAGGAACCCTAAAGTAGTCCACCGTTGAGTAACCTCGTGGATGAAATAGGAAGTTCTCCGCACACCCACTTGACTAGTTTTACATTATGAGTTAGAGTCAAAGTTATCCGTATAACGACCCCAGTGAGAATACACATGAACACATTCATTTCTCATCGTGTTCGAAGGGGGTAAAGTAAAGTTGAGATACTCCTTGGGAAACCTTGAAAATCGAGCTCGCAATAGATAAAATTGTGACACCTAGTTGAGCGAACTACCTAGGAAATCCATATCTTCTTGGAGCCCACTTTGCTAGTCCAAACCATCATGTCTTGTCAAGCTCTCACAAAGTGACGAATTACTTGGAGTCAAAACCTTGTTTTTGAACAAGGCAAAGAGTCCACTTAAGTTGAAACCAAGTGTCACTCATCACGAGATTTACGACGTATTACTTAGCTTAGTTTCTTTCTTGCCTTAGGATGAGGCAAAACTCTACCCAAGTAATGCTTAGTTCATTTCCACCCCATTTGATCTATACCTTTGCATTCTTGTTGCCCATTTGGGACAAGAGAAGGCATCTTACGGGAGTGTTATCATAGATTATGTTCACCACTTTTATGTCCATTTATGCTCATCCATGTTTGTGGCTGAGTTGTTAAATGTCTAAAGTGTGTGGGTACGTTCTTACGTCTTTGATAGCCACTTGGTCTTGATTTTGAGATCATCTTCATAGCTAGGTTTGGTTTCATCATTGTTTCCCCTTTGAGTTGTTATTCTACCCACATTCTAGCCATACAATTACGACACTTACACTTTGTTTTCATTTATGAGAACTTGGTCTAAGTTTCTATATTGTATCGTTACATGCTGCTCGCATGATTAATAACTTCTTGCTATACTTGCATTTAGTTTTGATCCCAACAATGTTTAAAGCTTTTGAGAGTGTTGATATTGCATTGTTTATATCGCAATAACATCATTTCGATACTAACACCTCACTTATTCCGAGCTTGGTTAATGTGTTGAGGTAGTGTTGTTACGCTATTCACATTTGCAACTTCCATTGTCAAAAACTTAGATTTTGTTCGCATCTAAATTGGTCATAATATATCTTGTGGAGAGATCGCATCAGTACAAATTTAGTGTTTAGGTTTTCCTTAGTATTTGAACTCGACCTAGGTAGTGATAGGGTATTGTCACTATCTATTTCGCACCTATCTTTGCACTATAATTTAGGGTATAATGTTCTATAAATGATTTGACTGATTTAACTGATTTTATAGTGGGTTTGCGTAATTATTCCTATTATACATTACATATTCTTATACTTAGGACAATTTGAGACAAAAGAGACCCTAAAACAACTCACACCACATACACCTAGGTTTATTACAACTTGAATAAACACTTAGATGAAACCTAGTGTCACACATACTAGGCAATGCCAAGAATCATGAAGATGGTGTCTAAACGAGATGAATGAAACTTAGAGGTAAATCCTTTTAGTTCAACGTTCCCATTTAATGGTAATAACTTAGCACCTCTCTTTTCATGAGGTAAAATAAATTGAACCATTAGTTGACCATAGTGGAGAAGATTCTGATTCATCTGAAAACCAACACGAACTAGATCTAGTTCGCTTTGATGAGCTCCTATATTACAATAAAGATCAAGTACTCGCAAGAGTCCTCAAACTAGGAGCTAAACTACCAGCAGAGTGCAAAGAAGCAATTAAAAACATCAACCATGAAAGGGAAGATCCTCTACGACCATCCCTCATTGACATGGATAATCCTTTCGATGCACAATATGCTTCCACTTCAGATGTGTGTAACAAAAACGTTGAAAGTAAACCACCAAAACTAACAGAGGATTCGAGGAGACCTTACTTTAAGGCTTCATGCAGAGTTAAAATTAAACACGATCACAAATACTCACCCTCTACTAGATTTGATGATGAAGACGATACCTTAATTGAAGAAGAAATCATTCAACAAAAAATATTAAAGCTTATTGAAAAAATAGCAACCTTAGGTTCCTCAAATAGGACTACACATCAGGATAGAATCAAGACTAAATTAGGTGAATTTTACATTAACCCATATGTTGACATGAAATTTAAAGTTTCTAAAGTGAATAGACCACAATCCCCCACAAAATAGCAACTCATCCAACAAGAGTTGTAATCAATGAAAAACACGCTTACCACTCTACAAGAGAGTAATGTAGGACACAATAGAAAGTATCTATACAAAAAATAGATACTTTAGCAACTTTGATATCCCTAAATTCAAAAAATACAAAAGCAAAGGTGATCCTCATGATCATGTCAAATAATTCTACATGGCTTGCTAGGAAGTCACTTACAACGATAAATTTTTGATACGTCTGTTTCCTTGCAGTCTAGGAGCACATGCATTGGAATGGTTTTTTCAAGATACCTAAAGGATCAATCACGATGTGGCCCGCACTAGCTAAAAAGTTTGTGTGACATTTCTCTTTCAATATGGAGAATGAAATTACCATGAATGACCTCTGCAATGCTAAACAAAAACCCAATGAGACCTTTGTGATCTTTTTGCAACTGATGGTGCAGATTGGTGAGTCATTTCCCTTGTGTCCTTCCAGAAAAACAAATGGTAAGAATATTCATCCCCAACTTGAACCTAGAAATAGCCTTCCACTTACAGATGCATTACGACACTAACTTCAAAGAAGTTATAGAGAAGGGCAGTCAGATTGAGAAGGCTCTCATTACAAAGGGGACACTCAAACCTATTACAAAGGAAAAACATGAGTCCAAACCTGTGGACAAACCAAAGTTCTTTAATGAGAACAAACATGTCATTGGAGACGGAATCATGAAATCCAAAAGAGTCCAGGCTATACAGAGTGGTCCGCTATTAAATCTTTCACAAGGACCTCGCCCAAAGGCACCTATAAAACATACATTTACACCTCTAATTGAATCATTTTCTACTATACTTAAACAATTAGACGCTGTAAATATGGTACAATACCCAACCGCAATGGTACCATACCCAGATGATGCACCTAAGCCAAGTTGGTTTAAGGAGCATGAATACTACGATTTTCATCGTGTCAAAGGACACAAGACTGATAGATGCCTACGATTGTGAAATTTTATACAAGACCTCATCGAAGAAGGTAAGATTACAGTAGACTCACCATCTAATTCAGGACAAGGTCCTAACGAGAAGATGGGTATATTCAAAGAACCCTTTCCCAATCATGAGGATAAAAAGAACAAAAAGCTAGATCGGGGGCAAGCCTTTAATGATTATAGAACCGCTACCTAAATATATCCAAAAATGATAATCCATTTGACTCCCTTATAGGTTGTGTCCGTTCATTTGATGAATAGGTGAACACCATTAGGATCTTAGGCAACGGTTTGTCTTTGTAGGCATGTGACATGCTTGTTTGGTTATATCGGATCCCTTACCCATTCCTCAAGAAGGCCAATAAAATTTGATAGAAAAGTTGGAGAAAACCCTAGCTATAATTTCAATACTAGATCTCCTTAACATTTCCACTACTCATAAAAACATACTATACAAAACAATTCAAATTTCATGGGTATCCACAGATATAGATCCCGCTCACCTTCAAGCAATGGTTACAAAAATTGATTCCAACGATCATATCTCCTTTGATCAAAATACAATCTCATGCAATAACCATGAGCACAACTTACCCTTATACATATAGATGGTTGTTGTTGTACATGAAACTTCATTCTCGCATGGGTGAATGCCGATACTAGAAGCCGCCAAAACTTTGAATGATGGAGGGCTTAGGACCTCAGATGCGGATATGAATCTACAGGTGCAAAGAAGATAGATCTTCAAACTGAAACAAATGTGATTAGATAATAATATGCGGGGTTCCAAGAGGATGTTAACTCCCTTGGAGGATGTCAACCCCCATGTCTAGAAAGATAGAAATAAATGATGAATAGTAGATATCATGTAGAAATAATGAAATACAAAATGACAAGTAACTAAAATGACGAGGGACTTAGCTTGTGCTCTGATATGGAGATGAAATGGGCATCAAGATGGCAAGATGACGAACAATGTCAAAGCTTTCTCCAACACTCCTCACCTCTAACTTCTAACAATGGAAAAGGTTTTCCTTGACCTCAAACTTGTAGAACTTAATTAAGAACTTTCTTCTCCTCTCCTAAAAACTTCAATACGTAGATATTTCATATTGATTCTTCCTCCTCCTCCCTTTTGGTTCGGTCCCTTATTTATAACTTGGAGGTGAGGTTAGATTGGGGTTAATGAGTAATCGGGGTTTGATAAATTAACTCGGGTCAAGAGACATTATGTGAGCACGCGGGCCCATGGTTTGAATTTATAAGGTAGAGTGGGAACATGATTTGAGTGAGTAGGTGAGATAATAGATTCCATTTTTGAAATTAAGAGTGGAGTGTCAGATGGGTATACTATTTCCCATGAATTGAATAAATTTAGGATATGTGATATAATGCCAAATTCTAATTATCAAATGGGTCCGTATCGAGCCCATTTGATAATTAGTTAATTAAGGGTGAGTAAATAGATGGAATTTACTCGAATTTAAGAAAAAGAAAAGCGAGGGGGAAAGTTGAATGAAGGAGAACGAATGCGGGATGAATGAGAGGAGTTACACCAAAATCTGGTGTCTACATTTTCCCCTTTTTGTTGAGTGGTTTGTGATAACAAGCCACAAGATAAAAACAAAAAGGGGTGGATGAAATATGTGTCCGAGGATGGATGAAGAGATGACCAAAGGTAATATTCCCTAAGCGAAAAAGGATCACAATAAAAATTAAAAATATGGCGGTGACTCCAATATCACATTGGTAGAGGAAAATTACGGTCTCAATGGAGACAGGCAACAACGTTCTACGGACCAGTGAGTGGGTGGAGATCACTGCAGTATGGATGTAAACTGCGATGACCAATGGGTCATATGAAAACATCAAAATATGCACAATTGAATGTGAAGAGTATGCGAAATCCTTTGTCTGTGAGGAATCGAGCAAAAATCATGCGTCCGCAAAAGGGACGTGGATGAAAATAATGATGCCCCAACACAAGGCACAAGAAGGACAAAAAGTGAGTTATATGCGTTGACAAGTACAAGGATGAAAAGGTGCCCCAACATAGGACATGAAAATGACATAATGGGAGATGGATGTTGAAATAAAATATCCCGGGGGAATGAATATGGCCACGAATGTGGATATGAAAAAAATAGGATAAAATTCCCCAAGAGGGTGTTAAATAGGATGTTGAAAACACGTTTCTTAAGAAAGGTTTACAGTTGAAGGCAGATGAATAATGGGGTGAAGAAAAAGTAAAAAAGTCAAGCTTCTTTGTCAAATAGGAAAAGGAGTTAAGCTATTGTTATCCCAATTTTGCTCCCCTCGTAAAAAAAGCGATCAAACATGATCCATGCATGAAAGAAAATTAGAAGGTACGGTTTAGTCATACAAGCCCACATTCCAAATCCAACAATGAAGGGGTAGGGTTGGCGAAGGAGGCCAATGACCTCAAAATAGATTAGAGCGCATAAGAGAAAAATGGAGAAAGGCAAAGTGTTCACTCGAGGCCCTGAATCAACTAAGTATAAGAGAGTCAGCGGAAGCCCCCATGTGTCTCAACGACATAACTTCAAAGGAAGAATCAAGAGTGGGTTCCCAAATGAGCACGAAGCTTCCACATGCCTCATCGGAGCAAACTCAAAAGGCACGGCCCAAAGAGAGACCCCAAACTTGTGCCAACCTTGCACGTGTCCAAAGGTATGAAAATGGGACACTGGCCATTGAAAGGTCCAAGCTCGGGATAGGCTGAAGGAAACCTCCACATGTTAGCATGACACATCTTCAAGGTTAAAATATGGAGGTGGTCCCCAAACGAATGCAGTGTCGCTCGCCATGTGGCCGTAAGTAAAAAGGGAGGTGAAACCAACCCGAATTGGCTAAGCATAAGGCGAGGCAAAGGAAGGAGCCATATGTCTCTTCGGCACCAAGGAGATAGAGGCCTACAAACTTGGTGTCAAGGATCCTTGTCAATGGGTAAGTCCTACACCATCATCTGGTAGTTTTCTCTTCATTCCCCAAGCAGCACCATCTCAACCCGAGCTTCAGTTTCCAAGCTTCCCATCTGCTGCCCCAAGTGTTGGTTTCTCTTCTCCATCCCCTAGTCTTCCATCTCACCTCAATTCTTCTACTCTTTTCCCTTCCAAATCTAAGTCCCCTCCACAAGAGCCAAAGGTAATACCTTCCCCTCCACCACAAATAAAGCAACAACTAGTGGAGACCCCATCCACAACTCCTCCTACTTTCCCAAGTCCATGTCAGGGAGAGACTCCAAAACCAATCAAGGAGAGCCAAACAGAGAAGAAATGATCAAAATCTTAGTAAGCTTGGCTCTCGATTTGGGATTACAAAAATCCCCTTGATGGTTAAGCTCATGGAGGAGGCTGGGGTCAGACCACAAGTGGTGGAAGTTAAGTTTGTAGTAGAAGAAGAATAAGAATAAGAGGAAGAACATCAACATTCCGTATGCTTTAAATGCAGTGTCCATAATGGCACTTTGTCTGAAGAGAATGCTGATCTAATCCAAGTTGCACAACCAGTTAAGAGAGAGGAAGAACTATTAACTCCAAGTCCTATTGAAGAGGAGCAACTGGAAGAGATCAAATCGAGCCAAAGTCACTTGATGAAGAAAGCATTATTGAAGAATTTTTACTTTCATTTGAAGGGCCTGATTTGATTGATGAATCCATGATGGAGGAGAGTTTTCCAGAAGACCTTGCTGCCCCAAATAGTCCTCTAGAGTAGTGGATTGAAGATTTTGATTTGACAAATTTCATGCTAGAGGAAGAGGCTATCCAAGAGCAAGTCAGTCTTCAAGAAACAACAGAGGAGGGAAAAGAGCACGAGGATCCCATCTCTTCCACACCATTCACCCAAGAAGGTCTCACAGGAAGACTCCACTCTTGGAGTTGAATTTTAGAACAATGGGCACATTTAAAGGACTAGACCGTGCCCAATCAGGTACTTGGCTTCATTGGAGCCAAGGGAGAAGCCAAAACTAGTCATGCCCACTTCAGGCATGAGGATGAGTATAAAAGCACCAAGGGTCACCATCAACACCTCCAGAGTCCAATGCCAATCAACTTGAGGAGGTATTTTTGATTGATGTTGATACCTTGATGATTTGGGTGGAAGATCGGCCTCTTGTCGGTTTCTCACTCATAATAAGATCCATGTTCAACACCAAATCATATATGTGGCTGCATTTCTTGAGAAAGGGAAGCTATTTCTCCCTACTTGTAGCAGGCTTTTTTAGCTTTTCTTTGATAGGGTTAGTGTAGGAGTAGGAGTAGATTTTCTTTCAACAAAAGAAGTGCTTTTGCACACTCTGCATGTTCCACTTGGAGCATGTATGATTTTTAGTTTTGTACATAGTGTGTGTTGTGGTGTTTTGTTGCTCATGCGCAGTATGTTAGAGGTAGCGCTTGGGGAGATTAGCCCCGCTCTAATAATGTTTCGATGAAACCTCCGTGTCAATGTAATTTTCTACTCTCAGAAACCTCATCTCCATGATTTTCTTATGAAAATTGATAATGCAAACAATGGGCTAGGCTCAGGGGTCATCAAGCGCAAGCAATCGGGCTCACGCTTCTAGGAAAAGATCAGTACCCTGTGCTCTCATTCTTGACTCCATGCCCAATGGACACTTCCATGGCTACTGGTCTCTTCATCTAGTAGGCAGATGTCCCCATGAGTCACCAAAATGTTATCCCAATTTTACCCCTAGCAAAATTGATCAAAAATGACCCTGCACAGAAGAAAATCGGAAGGGCTGGTTCAATCATGCGAGCCCACATTCCAAATCCAAAAATGAAGGGGTAGGTTTGGCGAAGGAGGCCAACGGCGTCAAAGGAGATCAGAGCACACAAGAGAAAAATGGAGAAAGCCAGTGTTCACTCGAGGCCCTAAATCGACTAAGTATAAGAGAGTTAGCGGAAGCCCCCACGTGTCTCAACGATGTAACTTCAAAGGAAGAATCAAGAGTGGGTTCCCAAACAAGCATGAATCTTCCACTTGCATCATTGGTACAAATTCAAAAGGCACGGCCTAAAGAGAGACCCCAAACTTGCGCTAGCCCTCCACTTGTCCAAAGGTCCAAAAAGGGGACACCGGCCATTGAAAGGTCCAAGCTCGGGATAGGCCAAAGGAAGCCTCCACGTGTCAAGCAACGCTTCTTCTTCACGGTTAAAATCTAGAGCGGTCCCAAAAAATGAGCACAGGATCGCCACGTGGCCGAAAGTAAAAAGGGAGGTAGAACTAGCCCAAATCAGCTAATCATAAGGTGAGGCAGTGGAAGGAGCCATGTGTTTGTTCAATGCTCTTTTAAGAGGTGAATCCAAAAGTGGTCCCCAAACATGCGCCAACTCTCTATGTGTCTCGGGTCAGGCATAGTGTCTCTGCTAATAAGAGGGACTCAAATAGAACATAAAGAAGCCAGAACTGGCCCGCAGAAGCCACCAAGTGTCATTCTGGCACAACTTCAAGAGTGAGAAGAGGGGGTGAATCTTTAACACGCACGAGGCTGCCATGTGGATTATGTATGGGCGAGACTAATTTGCATATTCTGAGCCCATGTTAAGCGCCCGACCTCGACCTTGGTGTGCCCATATCTTTCGACCTGGAGCTCGGAATTGAGTGGGAAAGGAATTTTCAAAGAGCTCCCGATGCCTGCCACTCACCTACCACCATTAATGATCCGGACCACCATTTTCAAGGTTGTCAAGTCTCCCACCGCCGCCATGATGAATAATGGACTCCTTTCTTGCCCAACAAGGAACAACACATGGAGGCATGGGTCTTGCAGTGAATCCCATCATTGTTACAGGTGGATTTCAATGCTTTATGGAGTGGTTGGAGTAGGTGGATTCAATGTATTATAGGGGTGGTTGAAGTAGGATTCAAACTTTCCTCTCTCCTTCTCTCATTCTTCTATATATTGTAAAAGAGGGGCATATTTATAAGGGTTGGTCATTGTCTCTGTTGCCCCTCTCTCTTTCTTCCTAGGGCGGAAAGTGGAGTCTAAGCCTCCTCTCTTGGCTCTGTAATGGCATTTTATTTCCTCTTGCCCACTGATGATGTACTTGTGTGAACTCATGGAGCAATAAAATCTATTTTGTGATGCATTTTGTCCATCCTTCCTTATTTTATTGTCTCTTCTTTCCTCTCATTGTTGTAGGGTATACTATGCATACTTCTGATGTTTATTGTAGGTTCTAGGAGCTGTGTTTAATGGGTTTTAAGTGGTGTTTTATGTGAACTCTATCTTTGGTCTATGATGCATCTGTCCATCCTCTCCATTGCTCACCTCTCTCCATTTCGAGCAAACTAAGATTTTGACCAATAAATCCGCTTTTCTTGGTGCTATCACCTCTGTAGTGTAGGATTCCTTTATTTATCTCTCTCTCTCTCTCTCTCTCTCTCTCTCTCTCCTTGTCTCCTTGACATTATTAGATTAGGAGTAGATAGTCACATTTCTTTCCTTAGAAGTAGTTTAGCATTAGGATTAGGAAGAAGAATCTGGCTTTCTCCCAGAGGGCCATGTCAAGTCCACAAGTCCCACAACTTGAGAGATGGTCCCATGTTATGCAATTACACTGGATGCCCCACTCAGATTTGAGGCCATTCGGGGTGTTGTGATTTTGCATCAATAACTAATTTTTTGAAAAAATTTGAACAAACATTCATCGAAGAGAACAAGATCGAGATAGGTGATGGCCAAGTTATGGTATCCTCCAATAAAAAAATGTCAAAGGAATATGGGAAAAGATTCTTAGAAATGAATATGATGATGCCCTTGCAAGAGGACTGATTTAAGATCAAATATGTGACAGGGGTTCTCAAAAAGAGAAGAGGTCAATGTTGCGAGATAGAAGAAACGAGGACAAGAATGAAATGGATCGACGATCGTACATGATTGGAGAAACATTGGAATTGATTGTGAATGCTAGGTGTGAGGGATGTGGTGAAGGATGTAATGAGAAAGAGAAAAGGGAATGGAAAGGAGGAGTGGTTGATTATGAGAAGAGCAAGAAAGGTTGAAGGTGAAGGCAATAGGGGTATGGAATAGAGGGATGGAGACGAAGGAGGAGAAAAGAAGGAATGAAAGGGGAGGAAGAAGATAACAAAGAAGGATTATAGAGGAAGGGGGAAATGATGAAGGACAAGCAAGGAGAAGACAAAAAAATGACAAAGTAGAGGTGAAATTATGAAAAAGGGAGAGAGTTATTTAAAACGAAAGGTGTGAAGGAGGGTGAAGCAGAGGAAGGTAGAGAAGTAATGGAAAACGAAAGAGATGATAGAGAAAAGAAAATTGAAGGAACCATATCATAGTGAAGAAATTAAAAGCAAAGAATATGGAACTCGACCACATGGAAATGCATTTGGATGGTGGGATGATAAAAAATATGGGACAACGTTGAAGAGTCAAAGTTATCGACAGGAAGTAAGAAGGAAGTGCGAGGTAAAATGGGGAAGAAGATGATATAGAGGAAGTGAAATAAGATGAGGATCAGAAAGGAGGAGAGGACAACAGAGAAAATTATGTAGAAGGAAGGGAACCAAGAAGAGATATTTTATAAAGAGTGAGAAGCACAAGGCATGTAAAGAGAAGCCGGAGGGGGAGGAATGACACATATTGGAAAAGATAAGGAGTTGCATGAGATGAGGATACGTTGATGAAGATAAAATAGAGAGAGGGTACATGATGAAGATGATGAAGAAATTAGAAAAGAAGAATGAAAGATGGAGAGGTGGCGAATAAAAGAGAGGAAGAGATAGTAGAGAGCAATGCCAACGAATGGATGTTAGGAGAAATCCATCGATAATAATCAAGTAGGGAAGGATGGGAAAAAAGGTTAGAAGAGGGGGAAAGTAAACGAGGAATGGAAGGGGGAACATCAATGAAGGGGCGTTAGGACAAGTCCCTCGATAATGATCATAGAGCACAAAGGAAGGAAGGAATGAAGATATAATGGGGAAATTAAAGAGAAGGATCCAGGTTATGCGGAGAATGGGGATGAGTGTTTTTAGGAGAAGTCCACTAATAATTATTAGTGCAAAAACATAATATGATGATGAAAGAATGTTAGGGTGTGATTAATAATAATGAAGAGTAAACATGGAGATATACATGTGGGATAATTCTAGAAGATGGAGTGGAAAGATTAAATAAAGGAGTGATAACGATGTGTGTGAAGATGAAGGCAAGGAGAGGACGAATGGATGGATGAGAACGAATGAGAGAAAAATGAAGAAACAAGACATGAAATGAATGGGGAAGAAACGGTTAAGTAAGATTACTAAGCAAGGGATGATGGATATGAACAACCCAGGCAAGTAGGAAGTGGTGTTTGCAAGAATGGAAGAGGAGGTGAGAGTATGTGATGATGGGGAATGGCAAGAAAATTTAGATGGTGAGAATGTGGAGTGGTGGGCGAGTGCAAGATGACAGATCATCATTAAGATAAATTCTTAAGTAAGATCGCCATGCCATAGGAGGAGTTAAGTAAGATCACCAAACCGACAATGACAATATGGAAGGAGAAAGGAAACATTGTATTGGGTACAGGTGTGGAATGGTTGGTTGGAGAGCAGAGATGATTACGACAAGAGACAAGAGACAAGATGATGGAAATATGATGGGATGTGGAAGGGTCAGATGGAAAACCAATCTTAAGAGGGAATCTTAAGTAATATTTCCATGCGACGGGGATGGTTAAGTAGGATCGCCAAGCCAAAGAAGAAGAAGAATGATTAAAAGACTGAGTGGTGTATACCAAAATGGAACAAGAGATGAAAGGAGGTGATAACAAGGAAACAAAGGAGTGTGACATGAGTGGATGGAGGAATATATGTAGTGTAGATGGAGAGTGTAAGAGTAATCCTTAATTGAGATGCCCACATGGTGGGGGTGATGATGTAAGAGTATTAAGTGAAAAAGGAGGAGAAAAAGATGTTTGTGGTGGTGATTTTCATCCACCGAAAGAGGAATGGTGGAGAAGCTTCTGGGTGGGAGGATCCAAGGAAGAAGATATACCTTGACTAATATTCTCTGGCTGTATGGATGGTTAAGTAATATTTTCAAACTGAAAGCGGAAGAGTGAAAGGGAAACTCAAGAGGAAAGGAAAGTAAGATATCCGACATGGTGAAAGGGGACAGAAAGGTGAGAAGGATGATGTGGAGATAAATGGTGATGAGTGGAAATGGGGAGTGAAGAGAAATGGATCAAATAAATTTTTGAACATGTTGGGGATAAGAAGTTGCAGGATAATGAACTCGCCTTAAGAAGGATCCTCAAGTAGGATTCACAAACTACAACGACGATCAAGTAGAATTCACAAACTAAAAAGTGTATTTACGAACACATTTATGGATATTATGGATAGATATAAAATTCATAGTGTGAAATTTGATGTGATTTTGATAAAAGATGACCTTGATGAGATGAATGAAACATAGTTGTAGCAAGGGTATACAGGGAAACTATGATTTGAATGATTTTGGATATAAACGATAAAGGTTATCACTCAAGGCATTGCACTTGTAGCTAATAGCAGGTGTTAACACATAACCAACGATAATTAGTTATACCAAAATTCTCGTGAGGGAAATATGGATGAAAGATGCTTGTAATCCTAATGTTGACATGACAAAGGGATTGGAGATGTAACTTGTACGCGGGAAGAGGGATCTCCATAGATGGTTGTTCCTAGAACTATGCCCCAACTCTGGGAAAGGGGAAGAACAATAATAGAAGAAAATTGATCTATGCGGGAAGCTTTCTAAGAATGTTGATAAAAGGAAGGTTGATCAATGTGGGAAACCTTCCAAATGCCATAATAACAGAGTAGCCATCCTTCGAGGGTATGGTCTACTTTATAAATAATATGGATGACAAGAATAATATATATGATAGCCGTCCTTCGAGGGATCAGTCTATTTCTTTATATGCTTTTTTTTTCTTTCTCCTATTTTTTGCATGAACAACTATCCTTCGAGGATCACCATTTTTGATAAATTTGATTTTGCCTTTTGCACACATGAATTTTAGCTTTATATGGGGAGAGATGGGAATAGCTAAGTATACCACTTAGGAGGGGATAATGAATGTACAAGAGACACCCCTGGACCTTTTGCATGACTGCAATAAGAGAATGAGAGGGTGATGGATGTAATGGTTATGGGGTCATATCAAAGCAATGGAGGTAGACCACATCATTCATATCATTACAATGAAAAATGGAAGGGGCTAAGGATGGAGGAATGATCTAAGGATATAACTAAGTGCTCATAGGTAGATATGCGAACAAGAGATGGACTGGTTGCAAGTGCAATGCATTAAGAGGTTACGTCTTTGGTTTACCACCAAGAGAGGAAAGACAATAAGTTGCAACAGATGAGATGATATTTTGCATAGGATTAGATGTGATAGACAAGCAAGAAATAAAACTATCCTTAAGGAAGAAAAACTATGACCTGGATAATGGATTTGGATGAAAATAAATTATACCCCGAGAGAGACACAAATATGGCAGAAAAAATTGCTATAAATGTTGACTTGATGAAATAAATGGTGCCCCAAAAGAAACACCAATATGACCACAATGGTGGACTTCGGTAAGAAAATAACAAAAATGGTCCCTCACAGAAGGATAAAAATGGACACAATGGTGGAATTATAATGAGATGAGGATTTGGATAGAATTAGTTTAGATTGGATGAATTTGGAAGAGGTGAACAAAAAAATGTCAATGAGCGAAGTCCCCTAGTGTCAAGGGAGTTGTATAGATAATACGCTCAATGGAGAGGGAAGGTTGCTCCCCCAATGAATTAAATTTGAAGGAGTTAAAGTATGTCAAAAGAGTTTAGATGAGATTGTTTTGGATTTGGATGGGATAAACGATTGGAGACTACAAATGCACTTGGAAAGATAAGCGGTATTTATGAACAATGGAGGACCTTCCTTAGGAGGATTGTCATGTGTAGGAGGGATGTTAAGGGATGATGTGGATGAAGAAATCGTGGGAAACCTGATGGATGGGATATGAATTGGATTAGATCTAGATGGAGATGGGTATTTCCCTGAATGAGGAAATCATCTTTCTCAATAAGGTTTGGATGATTTTCCGAAATGCCTTATACTATTCGATGTGATGGCCTGTGGCACGATGATAAGAGGAACTATAATTAGGATTGAACCATGATGGATTTGGATCATAGGGATTAAAGGATTTAATGAGAGGAAGCGTGAGGACAAATATTCGAACAAAATGTCGAAACATGTCTGCGTAGGACCCATTTGAAGTGTCATAAGGAAGATAAATCTTATGATGTTTTGGCTTGAACTTAGGTATTGATATAGATTGGATGGGTGAATTAGATAAATAAAATTTGGTTGGAAGACTGGATTGTTTGGATTGGGATTTAGGTGAGGATGTACATTGAATGGGTAAATTATGTGTTTTGGAAGAAAAATCAAATTTGGTTGAAGGATTGTATTGTTTAGATGTGGATTGATCGTTGTGAGATGTCGTAGATGGAGAGAATGATCCTAAAATAGATGTTGTGGCATTGGATTGTTGAAAAGAGGGAAAATATGAATGTTTACGAAAATGTGCAAAGTGGATTGTCGGGATGTTTTCCATGAGCCTTAGACTTTAATCAAGAAGATTTACTCTTAGCAGGGATGATAATAATCTCAACCGAAGGATCTGACAATGGTGGTGTGGTTATTAATGGAGAAAATGTCCTAAAACAAGATGAGGATGTTAATTGAGAAATAGGTGTTTGTATGATGCGATTAATGAGATCTATGTGAGATGTGGATTGTTTAGGTTTTAGCATGGAAAGAGTTGATTTTGTAGAGGGAGAATGTAAACCATATTTATTTGACTTAGGTGGAGGTGTTTGCTCAATAGATGTTTCAAAGGGTATCTTTGATAGGGTTGCAGATCGAGAAGATTTTTCATTGTGATAGATGAATTAGGTAAAGAGTATTGGGGTAGACCGAGTGATGTGGCCATGGGCAAGGATATAGGTACAGATGTCAAGGTAGGGATAGGTGGATTTGTTGATATGATATATATAGGGGTAGGTGGGATAAATAGGGATGTAGGCATATTTGGGATATTTGGAGATGTGGGTGATGTGGTAACCGATGGAGTAGACATTATAGGTAATGCAACAAATGCAAGAGTATTTTTGGGTGTAGAAGTAGGTGGGATTGGTTGTTTCATAAATGTTTTGAGGGGTAAGAATGATATGTTTTCTAATGGGGTTGATGTCGAAGGTGGGGTTGTAAAGGTACATGTAGTAGAACTGAGTTTAGTTGGGATGGTTGTGAGTAATGTAGGTGTATTTGATGAAGATGTGGGTGAAGGAATAGGTGTGAGAGATGTAGGGATATGTGTGGATATCAGTGGGGCTGAAATAGGTGCTAAGGATGAATCTAATGTGGTAGATTGAGGTATGATTGAAGTGGATGGTATAGTCAAATTTGATGTAGATGTGGTAAGGATAGGAGAAGGTGTAGGTTTAGGACAAGTAGTAAAAGTTGACATAGGTGTGATAGTTGTGGATACGACAGGTTCCTCGCATAAGGAGTGGGCATAATGTCTAAGGTAGGAACATGTAGAGTCAGTGATAAGATGAGATCTTGATTGACGGTGTCAATCATATAAGCATTTGATAGTTGAGATGTAAAGGGTGTGGCTTGATTCGTTGGTGGTTGATTAGGTAAAGTTTGAGTAGTGGAGCTATCGATTTGGATATCCCCTTGATTTAAGAGTTTTTGGACACGATCTTTGAAGGAATGAAATTTCTCAATGTCGTGACCTTTGACTTGATGATATTTACAATAGTGGGCTTCATGATACCAAATAGGCTTGGCTTGCGAAGTTTTCCACGGTTCATATGGGTAGAAGTTGGATGGAGTTTACATCCATTAGCTTATTAAATATGAAATCGTATGATTCTCCCAAGGGAGTATAGTTGACTATCAGTCGAGGGACTCGTTGTTGAGCCCATGTGTCAGATATAGATGCGAATGAGCGTTTAATGACCAAAGTGTTGGTCGCACCCTTAAATTTGTTTTTATGTGTAAGTGGTATAGTAGATTCATATTTAGGTTTGGCCGATTTGAGTTTAAGATGACCCTACTCAATGGAATGGGTTTTGAGTTTGCAAGCCATTGTGAAAGCTTCATCAAAGGTTTAAAATAATTGGATTTACAAAGTAGATGATATATGTTTTGCACATGAACGTGAGAAGATTTTGATGAGTTTGGTTTGCAAAAGAGTGAAGGATAATTGGTTTACAACACCACGCCATCATGCGAAAAAGTTGGTAATGGACTCATCACCAAACTGTTGGATGGTGTATAGGTCAATGATAGTAGTTTTGCATGTAATGTTAATTGAAAAGTGTTCTAAGAACAACTACACAAGTTGGGTGAAAGAGAATATGGAATGTTGGGGATACTATTGTACCAGTCTAACGTGGGACAAGACAAAGACATGGGGAAAGTGTGAAGTAGTAGATCGTGATCATGTGCAATAAGACAACATGCATGTTTAAATGTGCGGAGATGTTGTTGGGGATCTTCCTTGCTATTGAACTTAGTAAAATTAGGAAGTTTCCAATGAGGAGTCATGGTTTGATAGAACTAACGAGATGAATTGGTTCATTATAGATTTGTTCATAGGATGAAGTATCCTTAGGTGCTACAATATAACTTCTAGAGTAGCCAACCTATTCATTAAAGCGTGAATAGGATCATTTGACGTGATGTTAGGTTGAAATTGGATTGGTTGTGTGGTTTGAAAAGTAGTTTGATGAGCACTAATTTGTGGATAAGGTTGTGGATATGTAAGTGTTGGGTGAATCATTTGATAAGGTGGTTGATAAACTTATGGGTGTGCAGGTGTGTGGGGAATTGTTTGGTAAGGATTAACATGTGTCATGGGTTGAGATTGTTGCATAGGCTGACTTTAAACAATAGGGACATGATGTGTTCATTGAAATTGGGTAGGTTGTTGTGGTAAATGATAAGTGGGGATATGGTGTTAAGAGGTTGAGACGGTTGGAGCATACGATGGGTAGGAATGTAAGTGTGAAGAGGTTGAGATGGTTGACAGGCATATTAGTAGTAGATGAAATAGAATTGTCAAAATGGGATGTGGGTGGAATGCGATCCACCAATTTAGGAGATTGAGAGGATTGAGAGATTGTGGAATATTTTTGGAGTAAGAAGTCATATATGGGGTTAGGAGGAGGCCCGAGTGTCTCTCGAGAGTTAGAGATGGTGGTGCGGTTGGTTTGGCTTGGTGAGGGTTATGTGGATTAGTTTTAAGATAGGGAAATCTTTGATGACATGGTTCTCATGAGGCGAGACCATGGAGGCAGGGGGTTGGGTAGTCAAGGTGTGGTTTTGAGTTTGAAATCTTGTTGGGCAAGATTGTTAGAGGAAGTAACTTTATTGGGTGGAGGACATTGTTGTTTTGTTTCAATTTTGAGAGAGGGTGATAATAGGTGTGAAATATAGGAACATTTGTTTATGTATTTTGTTGACAAACAAATCAAGCAACATATTTTTATCATCATGTTTAATTACGAGATGTGAAAAGAAAAATGGATAACAAGGTGCCTAAGGAATGATTGTTTAAGGTTGGTTTCAAGTAGTTTTGGATAGGGAAATGTCTGAACAGTTTCTGTTGGGTGTTCAAATCCCAATCAGTGAACCAGTGAAAGGAATGTTTTGATGTGTTGATTTTGTTCATGAAGTTTCAGGAAGTGTGTGGTAAAATGTGTGATGCAGAGAGTTAAAATCCTATTTAAGCTATGTGATCAAGCAGGATGTAGAAAATAAAGGTTCTTTTAAAGCCAAAATGAAATGTGACGTTCGATGCAGACAATCACTCAGAAAAGGGAAATTACAATATAGAGAAGAGAAAATAGAGAAAATGAGTAAAACCCGAGAACGCCTTTACCCGTTATTTGATTGCACATGATAGTGGTGTATGTGAAGGTGGTAGTCGATGGCAACGCGTTCGGGTACCCTAAAATTACACCGTGCATAATTGTGGAAGGGGTCGGTGAAAAGGATTTTCCAGTGTGTTTATGTTTCAATGGTTTTCTTTGACAATGTAATGTTGTTTGGAAGATTGTGCGGTGTACCTCATGGATTTCGTAGATTACACCTACAAAAAGAAAATAAATGTAATTAGTTGATGTGATTAAACTGATATAACTGTCGTAAATATTTTGTGTACAAAAAGTACTTTCATAAAAATAAAAAATAAAAGAAATTAATCTAATGGATTAATAAAAGTTGGAATTCAATGTTCACATTCAATTAGGGTAAAGAAAACTTAACTATGAAATAAACCATTAAATAGCAATGAAATAAATTGTGAAAATTATGAGAATATGTGACACAAATTATTAATGATGAGGTAATACAAAACTATTAAATGAATTACGTTATGATAAATAAGACAACCTATAAATGACAAAACATTAACGTATGCATTTTGTTTTTGTTTCATTTCTTTACGTGAACTATAAATAAGAATAACCATATAAAATGACTGAATGTGGATTTTAAGAGGTGACAATGAAAAGTAGGTGGGGGAGTGGACTTTTATGTTAATAATAAAGACTTTGGGGAGGATGAAAGCAATTTGATTTGAAATTTGTAATGGAGATGGGAGAAAATAATGGACCTAAGTTGTGGACTTAGTTGAATAAAGGAGAGCAGAGATAGGTCAATGACTGAAAAGTGAACATGAAAGTCAAATACGATGTGACAATTCGACAACGTACATGGACATGGCTTTTCATATGGACGATGACATAATGAGAATCAAAGAGCATATAAACAAGTAATATATGATTGGCTTTATTGATGCTGCATGTTGTTTGTAAGTGTGTTTAAAAGTTTTGAGACAACTAATATGTTCTAAAGAATTGTAAGCCTCGTCTTTATAAGGAGACTCATGTCTGATCACTATCCATAGCGTTTGCATGAATTTTAAACTGAGATGGAAACAACTATAATAAAACAAGTCGATTCGTTGTTCAAAGAAATGTCATTTACAATTGTGTTTGCGAGCCTATTGTTATACAATCACTACCCATAAAGCTTGTGTGGTTTGTAAACTAAGCATAGCTGTATATAAACTTGAATTTTCTACTGGTTTAGATTCATTGAGATCGTACGAAGGATCTTAGGCCTATGCTATTATGGGAAATCATGATATATTTATGAGGTATGTATGTCACCAGAGTGACTAAGAAACAAGTGAGGTGTCGGGATTAAACAAAGATGGTGGCTCTGGGACTTAGGTTACGACATGGGAATGAGGTGAGTGGAGAGCTTCGCGTGGGGAGTTGAGTCATGTGGAGTTGTGGTGATGTTAGATGGGAGTTGCGTAGTAGCTTGGGTAGATGGGGGTAGCTATTATCCATATTTCACCCTCGTTCCAAATATTGGATCGACCATGATCCCACATAAGAGGAAACAAAGTCGAAGGCGAGATAAAAAGGTTTCTAAACGAGCACAAGACTACCACTTGTCCCGGGGGAAAGCGAGACTGTTAGAGAAAAGGTTGGTTCTTTGCCCCTTGTTATCTCGAAAGGGGTAATAGTTGCAAAATGGCCCGTAACTCCACCCAAGGGAAAAATTCAGCATTTGGACCCATTTTTTGAGCTTTTTTCCCACCCTCATATACAGACCCAATACAAACTTCAAGGGACATATATTTCGACTTAGGGCTCAAAATATTGCAAAATATGATGTCGTTGGAAAGATCTCGGCCTCACCCATGCCATGGGGTCTAAAACTTTAATTTTGAGGAGGTTAGGTGAAGAAAAATGGAGGAAATGTCTTTGGGCCTTCAATGCATGATCCATCTATCTCAACAACCAGATCGGATCTGATCTGTTTCCTCCATTTCCTCTTCCTTGAAGTCGCCGAACCAAGGATTGATGCAGTAAAGATGGATTTGGGGAGATATTTCATTAGAGGTATTAACAGTGGTGGTTGAACTTCAAACTACTTTCTCGCTTCTCTTTCTTTTCTTCTTTCAGGTTGAATCTATAAATACGGGGGAAAGATTCGTTGTAAAGGGTTGGAAATTATTTTTTTGTAGGATCCCTCTTCCTTCTAGCAAAGGGATCTATGGGGTTCAGGCCTTCCACTAAAATTATAATACGTTTCTACCTCTTGGCTACTTTGTAATGGATTGTATCAATCTACAGAGCAATAAAACACGTCTGTGATCGATTTTAGATCCTCTCTTGTCTCTTTTGCTTTCATCTGGTCTCCCATTACATATCTAGCTATATGTGCTTGTTTATTGTATGCATTTTGTTGGTTTGTGTCTATTAGCAAAACAAGTGTTCATCATTCCTTTGGTGCATCACCTCGTAGTTTAGCTTTGTTTTAATTTTTGTATTCCTTCTATCACTGTCTCCTTGGTAAATATTAGATTAGGATTAAGAACATATCCTCTATAAGATTCTACGTATGCACCTAAATAGAGGAATAAGGAACCAACCTTTAATTTGGAGAGCTTTTGCATTTTGCAAGGTACCGCACCTTGGGAAATTTCAATGTTATGCAATCACACCAAATGGGTCTACCTTAGAAAAACAGACTGTAGAACTCATTTGGGGGTCTTTGTGATTTTGTATTAACAATTTTGGCAAGCCGGTGGGACTAAGAAGTCTCCATCTTATTACAGTAGGGATTGATGTACACTTGTTGTGATTTTGGCTTTTAAGAAGTCTTAAAATTGTACATTTGGCGACTCCAAAAGAAACAAATCTACTTGGTTTTAGCAGCCCAAGCTTGGGAGATTCATGAGAAAAACCTAGTCTAGAGCAAGGAAAGAAGGTATATTTGAATACTTGCGTCTATCCCCAGGAAGAAAAAGGAGAGGAATAATATTTCAGAGGTCTCTATTTCCACCAAGCAGAACCTTGTCAACACCTCCACCTGCAAGGCCTTTCTTTCAGTCTACAAGGGTTCTTAGGTCAATCAGAATGGCACAACAAAATCCATATGTCAACTTCACCGACAATAGTCCACTCACCTCGATTGCATAAAACCCAATTCCGATTCCAGCATAAAGAGCATCCCATATTTCACTGGGGAAAATCAAACTTCTCCTAGTGACCATGTCCAAGATATTACAAATGTCTATACAATCCATGAGATCCATGAGATGGACATTGTAGTGAAGCTGCTCACCTCTTCATTCAAAGGGAAAGCCTCAAAATGGTTCAGGAGTCTTACAATAGGCTCTATCCGGAATCTGAACCAAATGTGCATGCCACCCTTCACAATCATTTTGGGGAAAAAGATGATAACTTGTCTTTATTGGAGCAACTAACAACAATCAAGAGAGCCCCGAATGAGCAGCTAACAGACTTCAACCTCAGATTCTAGCGGACCTAGGATAGGATTCCAACAGCAATAAAGCCCACTAATGAAGGTGCCTTCTTATAATTTCTTAGGGCTTTAAATTCTAATATTTCTCTGATGATTCAGTCAATGAGGAGCACTACATTACCTGTAGCCTATAACCTCTCCATAGGGGCTGAGAACCATTTGATTCAAGCTGGAAAAATCATGCCTAGGCCATGCATGCCTCTGTACCATGAGTTAGGAAGTCTAAGTGCCTACATTAGCTCTATACCCACCCCCCAGAGTCAGCTCAACCCAGAAGTTTCCACTTCATCATCTAATGCCTCTAAAGAGTTTCAGGAAGCGGTGATGAAGAAACTTCAAAACTTTGGGAATGAGCTAGTGACCATCAAAAGACAACAAGCTCAGAGTTCTAGGCTATACCAACCCCAGGCTCAATATCAAGCTAGATCCCAAGCTCCGATCGCAGAATAGGCCATCACCTTAGACTATGAATCGAGCTAGAACTAAGGACAACCTCAAGCTGCTAGACCTTTTAGGTCGTATGATCCTAACACAGCTTCAACATCAAGGGCATTGGTTCCTGCACAAAACAATATGGCATATGAATATGATTGGTGTTTTCCATGCAGACAGCCACATAACCAATCAACGTGCTTTAATGGTGCTCTAAATTAGGCCTTGATGGTGCAAACCAATATGGTGCCATAAGAACTTGACCAAGAGGAAGATTAGCAACAAGGATCTCAACAAGGTGGACCTGAAAACGAAACTATGCTAGTAAACTAGCAAGCCGAAGACTTCTGTGGGATGAATCAGTTCCCTTCTCAAAGTGTAGCTGCCAATACACGGTCTAAAAAGAGAAATATTGGAGAGGGCCAACCACTGAATTCAAGTGACCCTCAACCTTCCATCGCTCCACAAGGTCCTGGTGCTCCAAGTACAACTCCCAACATGCTAAACCAATCCAGACCACCTCCCAAACCCAATCAAGCACCGGTTGTAACAACCCATGTGCAAGAAAGAAATGTGTCTAGGAAGGGGCAGAAAAAGGACAACACATTCAATATTATTGAGCAGATGAAAAAGACAAGTGTGAACATTTCACTATGGGAGTCACTGGCCATTCTCAGGCGAGAGGATATGTTCCAGATTGCCATGCATAATTGGTCAAGTTCAAATCACCCCTCTAACCAAAGAAGAGAAAGTGCTTGCCAATGCGGTTCGGCCTTTAGGAGGAACCATGGAGAACAACAAGGTAAAAACATGAGACCTCCTCCCTTCTATGTCTCATTAATTATTGGAGAAAAATTAGTACATAATTGTATGATTGATTATGGGGCTAGTAGTTCTGTGATGCCCAAACAAATAGTTGATCAGTTGGGTCTCCAATATGAGGTCATCTCTAGAGGAGTAGTCCAATTAGATGGGATAATAGTGACTACTGTGGGAATCATCAAGGATATGAGTCTCACTCTACATGCTTGCCCTAATGTGACTGTTTTGCAAAACATGTCAATCATAGACTTGCCACCACATTTCACTTTGTGTCTATCTAGGGACTTCACTGCCAAAATTGGAGGCTACCTATCTGCTGATTGGTCACATATGCTCTTTAGGAAAAGGTATGGAGTGAAGGCCACAATCAGATCTAAACCTATTGCTGATTATCATATTGAATCCTATGTGCCTAGCCCAATCAACACCAACTACTCATCTTTTGATCAAGAGGACCTCCTAAGCACTTCTGAAGCAAATACCAAGGTGGGATGTATCCCAGACTTGACTCTTGATGATTGGGCCAAAAAAATTCATGCTTTTGACCCCTATAGGGAGATGGAAGAATCTGAGCTAGGTGTCTACTGCCTACATGAAGAGAACCAACCTCTTCCTGACCTAATCAAGCCAGAATGCAAGGATGACAATGAGGTATGGAAATTGTTCTTTGATGGCTCAAGGAGTAGACAAGGAACTGGATGAGGAGCCATGATTTTTTCCCCAGAGGTATGAAATATTATTCAACCTTCGATATAGTTCGCTTGCTCAAATAACACTTTTGAATATGAGGATTTAGTCCAAGGTCTTCATTGGGCAAGGAAGGGGAATCAAGAACTTGCAGAATATTCAATGACAAAGTTGAATGCCGCTAATCGTGTCGAGGACTTAATGCTGTCAAAAATGACCTACTCAAAAACTATAAGAATAGAGTATGGGAGCTCATGGAGGATTTCGAAGCCTTCAACATTATGTCCATACCCGAAAAATAAAATGAAGTCATTGATAGACTTACAACAATTGGAGCAGCCTTAGATGTGGTGGACAACATCAAAAGATACAAATAACAATCACATATCCATGTGGTTGTGATGCCAACAGTGCCAAATAATAATACATGCTAGTTGGTGTTTGAGAATGATCAACGCAGATCATTAGCTTTTTGCATGAAGAAGCTGAATTCTCGGCCAATAATCAAAGCAGAACTAGAGAAGCGTTATGGGAATCATATAGTACAATCGCATACAAACAAGCTTCCCGAAGGCTTAGTAACACTTTGGAATCTATTTTCAATCCTAACGATCAATTCGAAAGGAGAAAGCCAACATACGGATCAAAGGAGAAGATTCAGAGTCAATCCCAGTTAGAGAAGACAAAACACTTTAAATTGGTAAAGTGGCCACCAAACAAGAAAGGTATGAATTCATACAACTTTTCCAAGAATTCCCTGATGTGTTTTCTTGGAGTTATGAGGACCTAAGAGGATTCAATCCAAAACTAGCACAACACACAATCGAATGGATCCAACCGCTTGGCCCATCGGTAGCGAAACTACCAACCCACATATTGAGCCTCGATGAAGAATAAGTCGAACAAACCGATAGAGGAAAGCATCATATTTCTAATTAAACACTCAAGTTGGGTTACAAATCTGGTCCTAGTCAGGAAGAAAAATGGAGAAATCAGGTTGTGTGTTGACTTTAGGGATTTGAACAGAGCCTCCCTCAAAGACCACTACCCACTCCCTTCAATGGAGCAGATCTTGCAAGTAGTGTCTAGGTCGAAAGGTTCTCTCTCCTAGATGGTTATTCGGGATACAATCAGATAATGGTGAAAGAGGATGATCAATTCAAAATAGCTTTCACCACCAAGTGGGGCACCTATGCATACAAGAAAATGCCATTTGGATTATCCAACACCGGAGCCACTTTTCAAAGGGCAATGGATATGGCATTCAAGGGGCTGATTAATCAAATAGTGTTGATCTATTTGGATGACATCAATTTTTTTTTCTAAGAATGTAGTAGATCATATCTTCCATTTGAGGCAAGTTTTTCAGAGATGTAGGAGATTTGGGGTGTCACTGAACCCCAAATAATGCATATTCTTGGCCCATGAAGGTAAGCTTCTAGGCCATATCATATCAAAGGAAGGATTGACAAGTGACCCAAAAAGAGTTCAAGCAATAAGAGCATTGCCATTGCCAAGTCTTAAGAAGGCTCTTTAAATCTTCTTGGGAAAAATAAATTTTGTCTACATGTTTGTTCCAAAATTTTCTGCCCTTGTTAAGCCAATAACATTGATGCTAAAGAAGAGCTTAACATTCAGGTGGATAGCTGAAGGAAAAGCAAGTTTTGAGGCTATCAAAGAAGCCATACCACAAGCCCCAACTCTTGTGAACCCAAATTTTTCCAAAGACTTCATCTTGTATGTGTTTGGTGGCGGTGACACAACCACACTCTTGGTGCAGCAGAATAAAAAAGTATAAAACAACCAATTACTTTATTTAGTCGAGTCTAGAAGATTATGAGGTGAAGTACTCATTCATTGAGAAGCGAGTCATGGCAAGAATCAAAGGATCAAGAAGTTTAAGCATTTGGTTTCAAACAACAAAATCCAACTATTGGTCTCTCATGCAGAGTTAAGGAATTCCTTCTTAGCAAGGACCTAAATGAGAAGCGTGCGGATGGATCACTCGTGTCATGGAATATGACATTGAGATCAAGGTCTCCAAGCAGTGTCTCATGGAAGGGGTTATGTGAACAACTAGCCTTAGGTCAACAAGATGAAACACACAAAGAAAAGGAGGTCATGTTTTGTTCTACAAGATAATCAAGAAGGAGAGATGATGTACCGCTCTTTGTTGGACCCAAGACATGGTGCACTTCCTTCGAGCAGTGAAGTGTTCTCATGGGATGAGTAAAGAAAAAGAAGGCATTTCGAAGCTACGAGGCCATCCCATATGTTATTATTGATGGTGTCTTGTTCAAGAGGGACATCAATGGCATTCTGTTAAGATGCATTGGGGCAAATCAGGTAGAGAAAGTGCTACAAGAATTCCATGTTGAAGCATTTGGAGGCCATTTTGCTCCAAGAGTGACAACACTCAAAATCATGAAAGCAGGATATTATTGGCCTAGAGTGTTTAGTGACTACTACACATGGATCAAAAGGTGTAAGAATTGTGCATTCTTCAAAGGCAAGGAAAGGCTAACAACACTTCCATTGCACCCAATCTCAGTCGACCAACCTTTCATGCAATGGGGATTGGAATTCATTGGAGTCATCAATCCAAACTCAAGCCAAGGTCACAAATGGATCCTGACAGTGATAGATTATTTCACCAAATGGACCGAGGTAGTGGCACTCAAGGAAGCAAATGAGTCTAGTATCCTGGATTTCTATGAAGGGATAATGACCAGATTTGGAGTGCCAACCACCATCATATCGAGCAATGCATTCACATCTATAGGTTTTAAGATCATAGGATGGGCCGTCGAAGAATGGTATTTATTTGAGTTTTTCATCAAACTATTACCCTCAAGGTAATGGCCAGATGAGTCCACAAAAAGAACCTCTTAAGATCATCATAAGAAATCTTGATAAGAATCGAGAGGACTCTGCACACAAAGCTCAAAACAACCTTATGGACTGATAGAATAATGCCCAAGGGATCTACAGGCAGCTCTCCATTCAAGCTCATATATGGGAAAGAGGCAGTGTTGCCTATATCACTTGAGTTGCCAGCATTGGAGCTCATGAAGCAACTAGAGATGTCTGAACTTGGACCAATGGAGGCCAGGTATGTAGAGTTGATGGAATTAGAAGAAACCAGAGAGCATGCTCTCCAAGCAATAGAGAAGAATTATGATTCAATCAAGAAATGCTTTGACAAGAAGAAAAAAGAAAGGACCTTCTAGGAAGGAGACCTGGTTTTGAAATGGGATGGAGATCGAGAAAAACTAGGGAGGCATTCCAAATTTGATGCCATTTGGAGTGGCCCCTATATGATCACAAGATACAAAAGTAGCAATGATTTCCAATTGTCTACATTGAAGGGTGAAGAGTTGCAGATTCCAGTAAATGGGATCTATCTTAAGAACTACTACTAAAAGGGGAGTTCTCACCTGTACATATTAGTCTAGTTTTCTCTTTCCTCTAAGTGCTTATGCACATTGTGTTGCTCTAGTGTAGATTGCTTTTCTCCTAATTGTTTTACATGCTTTGCATGTTCCATTTGGAGCATGTATGATTTCAAATTTTGTATATAGTGTGGTGCTGTTTTGTTGCTCTCATGTAATGTTTGGACTCGGCATTTGGTCAAGATCAATTTCGGTTCTAATGGGTTTCCAAGTGGCCCAGGGGTTAGTTTTCAAAGTTCAGATCAGTAGCAGGCTATCACTCATGACTCCATGCCCAACGGATATGACAAGGAAATTGGTCTTTTCATCTAGTAGGCAAATACCCCTGTGAGTCGCCAAATTGTTATCCATATTTCACCCCCGTGCCAAATATTAGATCAACCATGATATCGTATAAGAGGAAACAAAGTCAAAGCGCAGATAGAAAATGTTTCTAAATGAGTACTGACTCTGCGTGTCCCAAGGGAAAGCAGACCGTCAGAGAAAAGGTTGGTTCTTTTCCCCTTGTTATCTCAAAAGGGGTAATAGTTACAAAATGGACCGCAACTCCGCCTAATGGAAAAAGTCAACATTTGGACTCAAGTCAAAGCCAAAGCGGAATCAAAAGAAAGGGGACCCATTTTTTGAGTTGTTTTCCCACCCTCCTCTGCTGACCCGATACAAACTTCAAGGGGCGTATATTTTGACTCAGTGCTCAAAATATTGCAAAATCAATCTTTGTTAGAAGGATCTCGACCTCACCCATGCCATGGGGTCTGAAACTTTAATTTTGATGAGGTTAGGTGAAGAAAAATGGAGCAAATGTATTCGGGCCTTCAATGCAGGATCCATCTATCTCAACAATCGATCGACCGATCTGTTTCCACCATTTCCTCTTCCTTCAAGGCATCAAACCAAGGATTGATGCAGTAAAGATGGATTTGGGGAGAGATTTCATCAGAGGCATTAACAACAGTGGTTGAACTTCAACCTGCTTTCTAATTTTCTCTCTTTTCTTATTTCAGGTTGAATCTATAAATACAAGGGCATGATTAGTTGTAAAGGGTTGGACATTCTTTGTTTTGCAGGCTCCCTCTTCCCTCTAGCAAAGGGATCTATGGGGTTCAGGCCTTCCACTAAAATTGTAATACGTTTCTACCTCTTGGCTACTTTGTAATGCATTGTATCAATCTACAGAGCAATAAAATATGTTTGTGATTGATTTTAGATCATCTCTTGTCTCTTTTGCTTTCATCTGGTCTCCCATTACATATCTAGCTATCTATGTTTGTTTATTGTATGCATTTTGTTGGTTTGTGTCTATTAGCAAAACAAGTGTTCATCATTCCTTTGGTGCATCACCTCGTAGTTTAGCTTTGTTTTAATTTATGTATTCCTTCTATCCCTGTCTCCTTGGTAAAGTTTAGATTAGGATTAAGAATAGATCCTCTGCAAGTTTCTACGTATGCACCTAAACAGAGGAATAAGGAACCAACCTTTAATCTGGAGAGCTTTTCCATTTTGCAAGGTCCCACACCTTGGGGAAAGTTCAATGTTATGAAATCACACCAAATGAGTCCGCCTTAGAAAACCAGACTTGTAGTACTCATTTGGGGGTGCTGTGATTTTGCATTAATAGTAGCTCGGGAGAGGAGAGCTGCGTGAAGAGAGGTGTGGGTAGGTAATCAAGTTAGAGTGTATAGATTAGGAAGTGGCCGAGATGGCCTTGGTTATTGGGATAGAGTGGGAGCTCGATCACGGGGGATAGAAAAAAAGTTGGGGAGATATATGTGGAGGGGGTTAGGAAGAGTTTTGTTGAAGGGGAAAGGAGTCAGGCTGCGTTGAAAGGAAGGGAGATGGGTGGAGAGTTGAGGAAATGGGAAGTAACTCGTTGGAGTGAGGGATAGGTAGGTAAGAAGCTCAATGTGAGGATGGATCGAGACAGGGAAATAGAGTTGAATGGGTTGGAGTAGTGAGTGGACAAAATGCTAAGTGGAAATAGGAATGCGGGGCTCAAATTCTAAGGATAGGCTTGGTGGGGGGAATGGGAGTTGAATTGGGTAGGTAGGTAGTTGAATGAGGAGCGATTGGAGTTGAAGGGAGTCAAGTAGAGGAGACGAGTCGGGTGGGAGATGAGGCGAGTTGGTAGGGAGTTGATGAGGGAGTAGACGAGTGATAATGGGGAAGGCAAGTTGTATGGTAGAGGGTCGAGGTGAGAGAAAACAACCGAGTAAGGAGGCGAGGATGGGTAGAGAGGATGTCGGTGAGGGGCGGGGTGTTGTGTCGAGTTAGTGAGGAAGTTCGGTGAAGAAAGGGAGGTGGTGTATTGGGTTGTATGGGTAGATAGGTAGGGTCGGGTGGAGGGTGTGGTAAAGTAGAGAGCTGAGTGATAGCTAGGGGGATGGGTAGTTAGGAAAATAATATATATATATATATATATATATATATATATATATATATATATATATATAAAAATTTAGTAATACATATATAGAATTTTTTTTTAATTTTAAGTTTTAATTTGTAATTAATATTATTTATGTAATAATAAAAACGTGATGTGAATTATAAACAATCAAATGATTTTTTTATGAAAACAAAAAATTTACGTACCTCAAAGATGACTGGAACTTAGATAATTATAAACACTAAAATAAAGAGAATACCATCACCATGAGAAGGATACGAGAACCGACACATATACCGGATGAGCAAAGGAACAAACAAAAATGACCGGATCTTGGGTCCGTCGCACCAAAGCGTGCCAAAATGTTGTCACAGGAAAGATTATTCTCACGTGGGTGAATCTCGAATCTTGGAAGCCACCAACAACTTCAAATAATGGAGGGATTAGGAGCTCAGATGCAGATATGGATCTACGAGCACGAGAAGATATATATGTGAATCGTGATAAAAGAAGATAGATCTGCAAAACTGAAACATATGTGATTAGATAAAAATATGCGGGGGTTTCTGGAAAATCCCAGTTCCAAGAGGATGTTAACTCCCTTGGAGGATGTCAACCCCCGTGTCTAGAAAGATAGCAATAAATGATGAACAATAGATATCATGCAAAAACAATGAAATACAAAATGAAAAGTAATTGAAATGATGAGGGGACTTAGCTTGTGCTTTGATATGGAGATAAAATGGGCATCAAGATGGCAAGATGATGAACAATGTCAAATCTTTCTCCAACACTCCTCACCTCTAACTTCTAACAATGGAAAATGTTTTCCTTGACCTCAAACTTGCAAAACTTAATTAAGCACTTTCTTCTCCTCTCCTAAAAACTTCAATACGTAGAGATTTCATATCGATTCTTCCTCCTCCTTCCTTTTGGTTCTGGTCCCTTATTTATAACTTGGAGGTGAGGTTAGATTGGGGTTAATGAGTAACTAGGGTTTGATAAATTAACCCGGGTTAAGAGACATGATGTGATCACACGGGGCCCATGGTTTGAATTTATTAGGTGGAGTGGGGAACATGATTTGAATGGGTAGGTGAGATAATAGATTCCATTTTTGAAATTAAGAGTGGAGTGTCGGATGGGTATATTATTTCCCATGAATTGAATAAATTTAGGATATGTGATATAATGCCAAATTCTAATTATCAAATGGGTCCACATGGAGCCCATTTGATAATTAATTAATTAAGGGTGAGTAAATAGATGGAATTTACTCAAATTTAAGAAAAATAAAAGTGAGGGGGAAAGTTGAATGAAGGAGAATGAATGTGGGATGAACGAGAGGAGTTACATAAAAAATTGGTGTCTACAATTGAATTTTATGGGTGGGGGATGATGGGATAGCTTGGTTGATGGATTTATAAAATAGATAGGGGTTTTGATGTTGGTTTAGAGAAGATGGGGATTGAGGATCAAAGGCCATGGTTAGATAGGATGTGTGGGGGATTAGTTTTGGATTAGGATTGTGGATTAAGGATGGTGATAGGATTAGGATAGGGATCATGTGATTAGGGATAGTTAATTATGATGATGTTTGATTAATTAAAATTTTAAATTAATGGGATAGTTAAGGGCATTAAAAAAGCAACAAACATACAACACACACCTTAACTAGTCAAGTGGGTTTGATCAAGCTATATCCCCACTTTCAATACCACACATTGACGATGGTGCCACAATTGGCTCTCCACCTATGTGTCAATGTGGGTTCGGCTAGCGAGTGATCTTGGGGAGTGTGGCCTCCTTGCACTATAGCTCAATATGCAGCCAAATGGTTGCCTAATCTAGGATGCACGAGCTCACTAGGGGCATCCCCAATATACCTCAGCATGTAGGGCCCAACTATGTGTTGAAAGGATGTTGTCGGAGGCCTTGATATTGTGACATGGAAGCCCCTCACTTCATTCCGCTCATAAATTAAGAAAACAATTATCCACTAATGACAATTGTCCTTGAATTTATATACCCCACCAGAACACAGGGTGTGTTTACGTGCGTGGAGATGAAGCCCATGGTCACAAGACCCCTAAGACTATGATAAGTGTGTGGATGTCACTTCCACATCATGTTACCCCCTAAAAATAAAAAAGGGAAGGAAGACTAGCCACTTTTGATCCTCAAGATCGTCTTAGGACATGAGAGGAGAGCATACACGATGTCGTCTTTGGGTCAAAAATAAGCAATAACATGTAACACAAAAGGATAATAAACACAAACACAATAAAAATTAATGATAAATTTTTGTATAATGGGGCCTTCGACAAGGGGACTTGTAAAATAAAAGGATTAGTAGTTTGTTTGTTTTATACCCCAATATTCTTGGACTGTTTGAGCTGCAAAATAAAGGGTTAGTAGTTTTTAATTAATCAATGTCCTGCAACCACAAATATTAGGAAAATACAGATCAAGTATTAAAATTTATAGAGTTTCCCCTTATCTCATGTAATATTTATGTAAAAATAGAATGTAAGACCCTATCAAGACACCACTAAAACACTAGAAAGTGTGATTATATTGGTTAGTATCAACATAAAATTATTCTAGAAAAAAGTGTTAATTAACAGAATAGAGGCGTTGTTTGTGTCAAACGCTAAAAAACAAAACAAAAGCACTATTTTAGAACAAAAGCATTAATCTACTCAAAAACTCTAAAACAGTAACAAAAGTGCTAATTTCTTGACAAAAGTGCCAATATATGCTCAAAAGCACCAAAACAAAAATAAACAGGGTTAGCATAATTCAATTTTTAAAGTCTAGACAAAGGCGCTCATATACAAATTAGTAATGTATATATGGAAAAGATTTGATAAAAATTAGAAACCAAAAACAAATAAATTGATTCCTAAATCTATTCAACAATACCTTAGATTGAGCTAGATGGAAAGGAGAAAGAAATGTAATACCTTTACTTATCAAATTAAGAGCTCCTTGATGTTTTGGATGTGCTCAAGATGTTGGATTGAACTTGGTTTCTTTAGATTTTGGAGTCACTTGGGCAGCACCTTCCTTTTGATTGCTTGATAATTGTTATGGATAAAGATCAAAGATTGTATGATGATATATGAATTATGGATTGATTGAAGATGGATTATGGATTGATTGATAAAATTTTCCAAGGTTTGATATGAATTTCCAAGTTGTGCTCTCATGGAGGATGAGATTTCAATTTTATATTTTGTGGGTGGAGGATTCAATGGCTAAGATGAAGCCATGTTGGATTTGAATCAATGGTGGAGAGTGCATGAGAAGAATGGAGATTTTTAGAATTTGAGAGAAGTCGCCATTGAATTAAAAATTCAATGGAGGGATGGAGATACATATGAAAGAGGGAAATTTAGAGAGGCTTCTAGAAATAGAAGCCTCTAGATTTAGAGGTGAGGATGTGATTAGGATTAGAATTAGATTAGGTTAATAAATGATTATTAGGGGTGAGGTTACATGGAAAGGATAGGTGTAGGGATGTGTAGAGTAGGTGGTAGGTGAGATGTAGGAATATTAAATTCCTATAAAATGTTAATGAAGGATTAGAATAGGATAATAAGATATAATAATGAAATTAAAGTGATTAATGATAAAATGATGAATTTAAAGGATTAATGAAATGATAGGATAAATGATAAATGATAAAGGGTAAATAAGATAAAATGGATTAATAATAATAATTAATCTTGTGATTAATTATTATATGGATGATGTTGGGATATTTGCAAGACAAATTAGTCGTAATTAAACATGTTGAAATTTTAGATGTCTACAATAGGATATTAAATAATACCATTATTTCCAAATCTACCTCTCTATCTTCGATTATTAACAATTCCTCCTAATACAACTTTTCAATTATAAATTATTCCTTGTTTTACCATATATGAAAATTACCCATTTTCCCTATGAAATTTTAAACCCATCTTCCCTATGACATTTTATACCCATTTTTATTTCTATCTCTTCAATGTTGGATTTAAAATCTTATATTTTCACAAAGTTTAGTTTTGTTTCCTATTCAAAACCACTTAAACCCTTGGTGAAATTCATTTTGAACCCAAAAATACTAACCTTCAATATGGGTAATTTGATGTTTCTCTTCCTTTCTTTTCTATTTACATTTTTCATACTTGATTAAAATTTCTATAATAATGTGAAGGTTCTTGTGTGGTTGTATTCTTGTCACTTATATTAATTAATCTTCATGACATCCATTCTCCTTAAAAATTGAATGTTCCCTTTGTGGGTGGTGGAAAAAATGTTCATATTTTGGAATGTTATTTTGTCTTTGTTTTTCTTTTATGTAACCATATTGGGGTCAAGCCATTAATTACATGTTTTCCCATCCCCCCACTAACACATGACATGTAGATTGAAAGTTTGCATTTGTGTGGCATAATTAGGCATCCATTGTGCAGGGGAGATGTGGCATAGTATGAGACTTTTTAAAGATGATTCTTAAAGTTTGTATATTTATCATTAAATTTTTGAGATGACATGTCTACTATAGATGAACGAAGGAAGTTGTGGGGTGGATACGAGATTTAGTGCAATTTCCTCTCACACAAGAAGTTGTTGGAGTTTAAGATTATTGGGGCGAATAGGGGAAGAGATCTAATAGTTGAAAGAAGACCAATAGTTATTATGCATCTTGTCTTAGAAATGTCTAGAATGTGATGTTGTACTCTCCAATAATTATCATAGTCCTATGCATTATTGTCCAAATTTTACCTCAAAATAACCAATTACATCATGACATGTCATCAATTTATCAATCTATGCACTAGTGTGTGTATATTTACACCATATTCAACTATTGGGCAACAAGTCATTTACATGCATTTCAAATATCGTAATTTAAATTAACTAAAATTGTGAATTTCCCTTCATTTCAACATCCCAAACAGAAAAATATAAATTAAAAAATGTTAAACTTGCATATGATTAAATTTTTACATTCCTATGTGGCACCTACCTAATTGTGTGAACCCGCAAACTTAAGCGTAACCACTACCGGCATGTCTCCTCTATTTTGTCACAATTTAATATAGAACTTTTGGGGAGGACAATGTTGAATTATGATTCTAGCATTGTGCATCACAAAAATGTAGGGACAATCTATAAAATTAGATGGGCTTCAAAATTATCTTTTAAACTTTAATATATATGAACATATACTATTATATATATAATTTTAGATTTAAGAGGTCTATAATAACCATTTAGGTTTTTACAAATTTAAAATTTGAATTAAAATATAATATTATAAAATTAAATGCGAACATTTTAGACATTTAACATAATATAACCAATATGTTAACATTGGTTTTGGGGAATGTATTAAGTACAATTTTTTTAAAAAATATGGCAAGGGACTTAGGTGACTTGGTAGCCCATGTTAGATAAGTTTGAGCATTCATGCTCCACTTAAGTTCAAACCCCAATAATTCCATACAACGTATGTGGCCTACCTTCAGTAGATTTAAGCTCCTACCCCGGCGTTGATAGAATTTCTCAAACACACATTGCATGAGCCGTGTGATGACACACCAATCAAAATTTTTGGAAGAAATCTTAAACAAAAGTTTTTATATATAGATATTGGTGGAAATCCTACTTTGGTCAAATTGTTACGAGACTATTTAGAAAAAAATTCTAAAAATTACAAAGAAATTTTAAGTGCTTGTACCATTGAAAAATGTGTAGGAAAAAAATGGAAAACCGCTTCATTATAAGGGAATTTTGAAATTCATTCCACCTAGATTTATGATACAAGGTGAAAATTTCAATCTTGGAGGTGAAAGTGATGGAGAGACCACTATCCATCTATAAAACTAAATTTGTTGATGATAAATTTTAATTGAAGACCACATAACAAGGTTTTCTCTCAATGGAAAATGTTGGTCCATAGAAATATAAAACGCCTTAGTTTTTACTAACACAATAACAAGAAGCTTTTAAGATAAAAACATGTATTTAGAAAATTTATTCTATAAAATAGAAGCTAAAGAAAGACATAATAATTAACTAAAACACACAACTAAAGATTGTGGACAATGTAAAAGTATTTATATGAGATAAGACTTTGTAAGGTTATTAAATCTCTTCAAGCTTGGGTTTTTATAATTAAAAATATTCATTGATATATCACACAACTAATTATTTAAATTGTGCCCATCCCAAATTTCCTTCCAAAGGGTTCAAACCTATTCTAGAAGTGGAATTTAAAACTTACCTATTAAAATTTTGAATTCACTTGTCATTTACAAAGGAATTTTCTTAGTAAAATTTCAACATGTAAGGCTCTAACTTAAAAATAGATGTCACACTCTCTTAAAAGGCTTTTGTTGGTGACAAATTAATACCCCTTAAAAATAAGCTTGACAATTACCCTAGTAATATTATGTGTCTCTCTAAATTTATTGGTTAATGATGTAGTCATAATAATTTAATCTCACAAAAATCATTATGAATGTGAAGAGGATTACAAATACAAACTAACCTCTTCACTCCATCACTCAATGAAAATATCAATTCACCTATATCTTATTTCAAATCAACCCAAATATTAACATAATTTTCAATCATGTATCCATTCGCATTCCTTTATATTTGATGAAAGAAATATGTTTCTATTTCATTTACATTATGGTTTATATGTTTTAATAGTAAATTAAGTTATCTAGCATTTTCATTGTTCGACTTCTTATTTTATCTTACGAAGGAGGAAGTGGTGTTTCTACTACAATGATTATGTTGAACAAATGCGCAAGAACTCGCTTATGACACAATATCTAACTTAATATCAACAAGCCATCACTTATAGATGGAAAATTTCATATAATGCATCTACAAGTTCTATCAATCATAGTTCCCTCAAAATGGTCAAGTAAAATATGGGGCCTTAATAGTTTATCCTTTTTTATTATTGCTCCCAATAGATGGTTGGATCAAATCTAGGGCCATAGGTAAGTACAAAGGACAACTCTTTTGTAGTGGTGTGGAAGGTTTGCCACTTGTCATACACTCTTAGCTCGTTTATATTTCTACATGTTCATCCTCATGTATGGCTACAATCTTCCCATCACCATGTACCTCTCTATAAAGGCCCAAATAAATGCATATACACATATATATTTTTTCCATATTTTGAACTTAAAAGCATGTGATATGTTAATGTGAAAATGAACATGGCTATGCTATGACTTATAAGATTAGTTCTTTTTCTTTACCGTGCCTCAACATCATCAGTATGTCATTTTACCTAAACATACTTTTTTATTTATTTTATAAGAATGTTTGTCTTAAAGTTTACAAGTACTCATATGATGATCACACCAACATCATTACATTTTCTAGAGATTATCATCTTATCAGCTTCTATCCTCATTGAAAACAATATAGAGTTATTTTGTCACACTCATTGGCGGTTTAAATATCCCTAGGTATTACACACTTGTAACATTTACTTGATTATATATCAACTAATGAAAAACTAGTTATAAGTTACATGTCATAGTTTTATGTCGATATATGCATTACTTTTAGTCATATTACACAATGGCACACACACACACACACACACACTCTCTCTCTCTCTCTCTCTCTCTCTCTCTCTCTCTCTCTCTCTCTCTCTCTCTCTCTCTCTCTCTATATATATATATATATATATATATATATATATATATATCAATTTTAATGCGACATAACTCATGTTATTGTAAATGGAGATATTTTTAAGGGTATGCTCAAACATAATTTTTTAATTTTGTTTTGATCTCATGAGTATTGAATTTGTTTGTTTTATGTCGATATGGGATTTTACATGGTAATATTTATGTAAGGAAATATTTTTTATTTCATAATATACAAACATAATTGGACATGAGAGAAGTTAAAAAGAGTACGATTCTACCTTAGAATTTTTATAGTATTTAATCTATTTATTAGTAATACCTAAAATATTTGTTTGTTTGAATGAAATGACATAATAAAACAACAAACTAATCTTATTTTAAATGGTCATTTAATTTATTTTTGTCATATAAAATTAATTTAAAATTATAAATTTCTTCCAAAACTCCAAATTACAAGTTAATAATAAATTTGTAACCAAATTTATCAAAAAAATTAAAACGATTAATAAATCAAATCAAAATAACAAAATAATAATAATAATAATAATAAAAACTATAAATATTAAAACTTCAAAATTTAAAATTTTAATTTATTTAAATTCTATATATGCTATAATTTATCAATCTTTATTTTGAAATTTAAGTTATATACCTATTATTGACCCTCTCCTTAATTGAAACTTTGGTCGATACCATCTTATATTAAGTGGAAGCGTGTGTAAACATCCAACTTTCCAACTACCAACCATTTTCTCGTGCAAACATCACACTTCCAAAGCACAAAATTTTTCATGTGCCTTCCTCGTTGTGACCAATCTTTCAACTAACCATCCTCCCTACCTTATAATTTGTAACTAACACAATTGATCAAATTATTTCTCATTAGTCTTTACTATGACATGTTCCGTAAATTCACATGTAATTTATGGGTGGATGAGGATTTTAGAGTTGGTAAATCAATTTCATGGTGTGGGAATGTTAATTTTGATTTAAGAATGTAAATTTTAAATTATTTATAATTATCAAATAGTATTTAAAAAAACATATAAACAAAAGTCAAATTTAAATTTTGATTGTAAGATATATTTTGATGAATTTTCAAAAGAGATTCAAGAAAAAAATGGACTTTAAAATTATAAAGAAAAGAGGAAAACCTAAATACACATATTTATCTTAAGATTATAACATTATATAGAAGAAATGTCAAGTAAACAAATTACATATTTATTCCTTTAACTAATTATGTTAATAGGTATTATCTATGTGAGAATAACCTTGTAAACTTTGACACATTACATTTTCTAATGAGAATTGATATTTGCTTTGTCAATGATGATTGATAAAATCAATTTCTGTTGTTTATCAGAACCGAGATGTGGGCATTATACAGATTGTGAGGGCGTTCAACCGCCATGTAGGTGGTTCTATGCCTAGGTTTTGTCTATTGCTCGATTATACCTAATTCGTAGTGCTATTACACAATCACATGTTCCTCACGGCCAATGATCTTTGTCACCTCCCCTATCACATCTCACATTATGGTGTTCTATTTTCACAACTCATTAGACATGATGTAATAAACCCACGAGCTCGGTGCATCATGGCTTGGTCCATGTGGTATGCGACTTCAATCATTCTTTTTGCTCTTTACATGCTACACAACACCAATCCGACACTATGATAATTCTTCACCGGAACTCCTCGTACTATGATTATTTACTAATGCACAACTTTTATTTTGGTGGATGTAATATGGAAACACAACAACAAACATAACACAAGAATACCATAGACTATGATAAGAAGGAATGATGATAAATCTGAAATATCAGTGTAAATTATAATATTAACATGAAATTGTTACAATCTCACCCATGAGGTACTTCAAGTGTTACTGACTTCACTTGCCTTCCACCAATACTATGGGAGAAACTTCACAATTACACCTCTTAATACTTCTTTAACACACCTTCAAAATGATGGTTTCCTTTACACACTTACTCATACAATATTTCTCACTACTTCCTTCTATGCTAAATGAGGGGGGTGGCCTCTTTATTTATAGAACTTCCAGGCTTATCCATCTTATCTCTAAGATAGGATAATAAATCCACTATGACGAATCATATTCCATACCTTAACTCTTATCTGTACATGTAAGCTTATCGCTTTAAGATAAGATAAACCTTATCATTTCACATGGGTTCCACATTTTTAGACTTTTTACAAATAAAATACACAAAATATTTATGACCTCACTCCTTGTCCTTATTACAAATATAATATTTCTAATTCCTAATCATGTAGACCCTACTTCTCTACTTACCCCAACTTTGACATTTTAACATTATCGGACCACTTACGACAAATATTTACTTTTTACCACAACATTCCTATTGTACTTTTGACTATTACCATACTATACATTATTATTGGGGGTGTCGACTCGCAAAGCACGTTATCTTCTATCAGACGCTACTACTAATTATACTTAACAACATTCTATTCCTAATACATACATTAATGAAATAGAAATTATGGAGGAAAATTTTAGTGTCGACATCTTCCCCCTTCCTAGATTCTACTCCATTCTCGTAGTAGACTATCCCTATGCTTGGAAAATATTTAGCTTGTCGTGGTTGACCCATTTCGTAATGGGAGTGCCATCCAATTCCTTCAATCAGATGTACCATTTTCATGCACAACTCGCTATTTTGTAGGGCCCCATCCATTTTGGAAGAAATTTTCTCTGCCTTTTTTTTTTTGTATTGAATCATATATTAGGACCAAGTCATTCACATGAAATGGAGACCAACGGATATTTTGATCAAAGTATTCCTTCGCTTCATTTTCTTCTTATAGCTTGTATCCTTCGCTATTTCTCTCATTTCCTCTAGCAAATGAAGATTTACCAACCTTTTTTTTATCAATCACTTTCATCCATCCTTTCATTTTTCATAACTCTCACAAAGGGGAATATCAAACTCAATAAGAAGAACTCGATCAATGCCATAAGCCAACCAAATGGGAGTATCATGTTGCTTGACTTTGATATTGCCATATATGCCCAAAATGCTGCATGAATCCTTTTATCCCACTTATGTACCTGCAAGGCTACATCTTTTGCTAGAATTTGACACAACACAAAATTTGTTCGTTCCACCTGTCCATTTGTGCTTGGCTTGTATGTTGTTGCCTTCCTGTGCTTAATAGAAAAATTATTGACTAGGGCTTCTACCACCTCATTAATGAAGTGGCTTCCTTGATCTGTTACAATTTCTAATGGACAACCAAATCCAAAGGACAATGCGTTCATATATGAACCTTGCCACTTCATCCATGGAAGTTGTTTTCAATGGCCTAGCTTCAACCCACTTGGTTAAATAATCTGTGGCAACTACAATATACTTATTTTGGTGTGGGGTAGTTGGAAGTGGACCTACAATGTCTATTCCCCACTTTTCAAAGGGACCAAATGGAAGAATAGGGCATAATGGAGCTGATGAAGTCTTACGGTTACCATGTGTTTGACAAATATCACATGTCTTACAATAATTATAACAATCTTTAAAAAGAGTGGGCTAGTGATAACCTACATCCAAGATCCTTCTTGCTGTAAGTTGTCCAGAGAAGTGCCCTCCACATGTACCATTGTGGAATTCTTCTATCAGCTCCTTCCCTTGATCACATCCAACTACCCTCTTGTATTTTCCATCAGGTCCTATTCAAAATAATAATCCATGCAAAATAGAATATTGACAACTGACTTGAGTAATCTTCCTCTTAGTCTTTGCATTGACACCATCAGGAAACTTGAATTCATTCAGATAATTCCAAATATCTATGTATTCACTAGGGATTGTGTCAAGGGATAACAATGTTAGCATCTGGGAAATCATCATCATCACAAGATGAACCTAAACCATCATAGGCTTGAGAGAGTGCATCTCGCATTGAAATGTTTTTCTTGGCCTATCTATAATATCAAATTCAAATTCTTGTAGCAAAATTATCCATCTTGCTATCCTCCCGATGGGTTAGACTTATTTAGAATATATTTTAGAGCCCGATGATATGTTACAACTATAAATTTTTACCCTAAAGCAAGTAATTTCTAAACTTCTTTATAGCAAAAATGATAGCTAGAGCCTCTTTTTCAGCTTATAAAGATAATTTACCTCAAGATCGCTCATTTGTCTCGCTCCCCAAAGTAAACTAGATGTTCATTCCCATTTTCATCTTTTGGCTCAGTACTTCCCTAGTGCTGCATCTGAGGCATCATTTTACACAATGAATGGCTTGCTCCAATCTAGATTCTTTAAAACAGGTGAAGACACCAGGGCTTCCTTCAGTTGTTCAAAAGCTTCATGCGCCTTATTTCCTGGTTCATAAGTAACATCCTTCTTCAAGAACTGGGTTAGTGGTTGTGCAATCTTTGAGAAATTCTTGATGAACCTTCTATAGTAACCCACATGGCCTAAAAATGATCTCAACTTACTTCTATTCATAGGAAATGGTAACTCTTTGATTTTTGAAACTTTATCAAGATCAGTACTAATACCATCTCTGGATACAACATGCCCTAACAAAATGCCTTTAGAACATCCAAAGACACACTTTGTAGGGTTTAGTGAGGCTTGTGCTTCATCTAACCTTTGAAATGCTATCTCCATCTGGTGCAGGTGGTCCATCTTGCTCCCATAGATGTAAAAATCATCCAGAAATACTCTGATGAAGTTCCTAATGTAGGGTTCAAACACCCTATTCATCAAATGCTAGAACGTTTCCGAGCATTACACAACCCAAAAGGCATAACTCTATAAGCAAACGTTCCCAAGGAGTGGTGAACGTGGTCTTCAACTGATCTTTCTCTCGCTATACGAACTTGGTTGTATCCGCTATATCCATCAGCAAAACTATAACACTCTGGCCAGCTACTTCGTCCAAGATCTGATCTGAGAATGGAAGAGGGTAATGATCCTTCTTTGTTGCCTTATTGAGCTTCCTATAATCAACAAAAATGCATAGCTTCCCATTCTTTTTTATTGAGATCACAATGGGAGAAACCCATTCTGAATTCTCCATAACAAATATGAATCCTGCATCAAGCAACTTATCTATTTCTTCTTTTACGCTTTTGAAAAATTAGGATTCATTCTATATGGCATTTGCTTTATGGGCTTAGCACCATCTACCAGCTCAATAGAATATTCTACCCAACTTACTTGACGGAGTTCCTTGTAATCAAAAGTGAATAGGTGTATGTACCTTCGAAAGAGCTGGAGGTAGGATTCCTTCTCATTCTTCATCACAACATCACTAATCTTTATTTGTTGAGACGATCATCAATTTCTTCTTCAGATAATTTTATGGGTTCATGAGTCGGTGTGACCGGAAGGATATCCATGACCGAAACATCAACCTCACTTTCTTCATCTTCTGTGTCCACTTCACTGGTACTAGAGTAATCAAAGGATGTCCAATCATCGCCATCACTTGAATCCACAATTTTTGTCTTATGATGCCGAGGATCACGCTTATCTTCACCTCTCTCTACCTCATCCAAGTGTCATGAAGCCTTCATTCCAGTAGTTTCTTGAAATCTCCTTAGCCATGGTCTTCCCAACAACATTAGGTACGCAACAATACCATTTTTCATCACTTGAAAGTCTACCACACATACAACACCCATAACAAATATTGCCACATTTGAAACAACACCTTCTGGTTTAGTTTTTCCTTATTTAATGACCTTAACATAAGTGTTGAGGGGCGATCAATTTTTAAACCCAACATATTCATTACAGACTCGGTCATTACATTAACTGCAGCACCTCCATCAACTAAGACATCATGAATTGAAATACCATTACATAATACCTCATCTTGTGGAGCATAGGGATCCGCCTCTGCCTCCAAAACAGGGACCTCAACCTCCTTCCTTCGTTGAGCATTGAGTCCACTTCGCAGCTCCCGCCTCTTCTTAGAAGACATAGCCAAGAGTTGACCATATGTAATATTTGCAGGCCTTTTGGATAGATCTTCTAAGATGGAGTATGGTCCTTGTCCCTGTGAAATCAGAAAATCCTGCACACCCAACTTTCTTTTCTTATGTTTCTTACTAGTTTATCCTTTCATCTTCTTAGGATCATTTCCATCTTGGTTATCTTTTTCTTTCTTTCTTTTTGTTACAAACACATCTACTTCATTATTTATGCTCTTATCTACTACATCAAAAGAATTCACAGTGTGTTTTCCTTTATCATTATCTCTTGTACTAGATGTAGAAGCTCTATCTGGACAATTATACTTATAATGACCCTTTTATAACAACTATAACATACAACTTCAAAATATTTCTTTTTGACCTCTATCTCCTCCCTGAGAACTAAATTCTTTTCCTTGAAGAAGATTAATAGTTAACTGACCCATCTTCCTAAGCAAATCTTCATACTCAATAGATGTACTAGGAGAAAGATTTGTGCTCACCGAGAGTGGTTGTGGATTCTGGACCAAAGGTGTTGGTGTAGGCTCTACTTTAGCAACAATTTCTTTGGGCTCCTCTTCCATGCTTTCTTCTTTCCTTCTTGCAATCTCCTTTGCTTGTTCAATGGTAGCTGGGCAATCATACTTCACTCGTTGTCTGATCTCTGGCTTCATCCCAAGAATGAAGTGCTTACAGAGGAGATTATCCATGCCATTCATCAACCCATCCGCTAATCCTTCCTTCCGGATCTAGTCATCGAACTTCCTCCTTAGCTCTAGAACACGAGCATGATAATACCTTATCTTCTCCTTCTCTCCTTGGGATAGCTTTGTGATATCAATCATGAGATCTGCATATTTCGTTGTTCACCAAATTCTTCAAGAAAACTTTTAGTTAATAAATCCCATGAGTTTTTCACATTATCACCTAGTGTTTCAAACCACCCAAGGGCTGAACCATCAAAAAGGTAGGAAAAAATTCAATCCATTGTTCCTCTTTATAAGGCCATTACAAATACAAGATCATTTAAACTCTTGAATGAAAGAGGAAGCATTTTCATTAGATTGGGCTGAAAAAATAGGAATCTTCCTCATTTTCAAAAGTAACCACTAGTGAAATACCAACCCACAAGTACAATCAACAAGACTTATGTGCACAAATAATTGGAATCACTATAATAGAAAATAGAAATGACCACGGTAAACTATGGTAAAACTTGACTTACTGCAGTAAAAACTGACTTTACTGTGGTAAACACTAATCACATTAAAAAGTGAAGTTATCATGCGGTCAATACTATTCATGGTAAAAAGTGACTTTACTGCAGTAAATACTATTCATGGCAAAAAGTGACTTTACCATGGTAACTACTATGCACAGTAAAAACAAGGTTACCCTCCAAATGTTTTCTGACTAAGTGGGAATATCTCTCTAGAAAATCCACCAATGAGGAATGGTCCCGACAATGGAACCAAAATGTCAACACCAATCCGGCACTATGATAATTCTTCACCGGAACTCCTCGTGCTATGATTATTTACTAATGCACAACTTTTAGTTTGGTGGATGTAATCTGAAACACAACAACAAACATAACACAAGAATACCATAGACTATGATAAGAAGGAATGATGATAAATCTGAAATATCAGTGTAAATTATAATATTAACATGAAATTGTTACAATCTCACCCATGAGGTACTTCAAGTGTTACTGACTTCACTTGCCTTCCACCAATACTATGGGAGAAACTTCACAATTACACCTCTTAATGGCTTCTTTAACACACCTTCAAAATGATGGCTTCCTTTACACACTTACTCATACAATATTTCTCACTACTTCCTTCTATGCTAAATGAGGGGGGTGGCCTCTCTATTTATAGAACTTCCAGGCTTATCCATCTTATCTCTAAGATAGGATAAGAAATCCACTCTGACGAATCATATTCCATACCTTAACTCTTATCGGTACATGTAAGCTTATCTTTTAAGAGAAGATAAACCTTATCATTTCACATGGGTTCCACATTTTTAGACTTTTTACAAATAAAATACACAAAATATTTATGACCTCACTCCTTGTCCTTATTACCAATATAATATTTCTAATTCCTAATCATGTAGACCCTACTTCTCTACTTACCCCAACTTTGACATTTTAACATTATCGGACCACTTACGACAAATATTTACTTTTTACCACAACATTCTTATTGTACTTTTGACTATTACCGTACTATACATTATTGGCGGCTTCGTACTGGCAGATTATCTTCTATCGGACGCTACTACTAATTATACTTAACAACATTCTATTCCTAATACATACATTAATGAAATAGAAATTACGGAGGAAAATTTTAGTGTCGACACTACGCCAAATTTTGATTGACTAAATTATTCACCATGTTCACTTTGGTTCCCCTCACGCATCTCATTATCCTTGGTGTCTCTTGTGCACGCTTTATCTCTAACATATCACTTTGGACACCTTTATACTTATTTGGCCAATGTCACCTTTATTTTACCCAAGTGTGTCTCTTTATTTCGCCGAGTGTGGGCCATGTTCATCCCTTCATGCCTTTCTTGTGGGCTTGTTTTTCACCATTCACTCTGCTAAAAATACAAAAGCATTGAACTCGATCCGATTCACATCATTGAGCTTCAAGACCATTTGAATGGTTCCCACTTTATGCTCGGACTTAGATGTTTAAATAATTAGGCTAGAAAATGTCTACTTATACAATTGTGTCTTCTTCATTTTCTTCTACGTGGAATTTATGCATGTCAAATCAAGATTTGGAAGTGTTGGGGAATCCAGATGTTTTTAAAATTTTGGAGAAGAGTTTAAAATCATGTTGACTTGTAACACTTAGGGTTTTAGCTCATGGTAGAGTTTCCAATTTCAAATTATGTTTGAAGATCATTCTTTTATACCGCTTATTAGAGATGTTGAGATATTTAGAAGAGGTAAAATTCTTCCTGAGTTAAAACATTTTGGGAGGATGATAGTAAAAGGAATGGGATATACCATACTCCATATGATCAACATGTTTGGACAACAATAAGGAATAATGAGATATAATTGCAAAATGGACCATATTATGTTTATTCTCCAACTCTTAATTTCCTTTTTAATGAATTTTTATTGGCACATGTTTACAAGTTAATGTTAGGTGTAGGAAAACCCATTTTAGCATTTGTATGTAGGGTGGTAGTTTCAATTTTGTTAGTGTGGAAGGTGAAGAGGGTGCTTAACATTAGCTCGAATGGTCACCAACCTATCGGGTGTGGTGGTGGACGTATTTTCATTGAATGTCATATGATGGTGGAAGAAGGAGATTATGCATATTTCGAGTGTTCAAAGCAAGATCTCTTGTCACAATTAATGGCTCTAGTGAGTATACTGCAACTCGCAACCACCATGGGTACCACCATATTTCCCGTTGGTTCGAGGAATTTCGTGGATAATATCATTAGCTTTGTATTGGATGGAAGAGACACTGCCCTAACAACACTCACCTAGTTTTTATGGCTCCTCTCATCTCATCCCCATGTAGAATATACAATTAGCCAAGAAACCACTAGTCTTGTCACCACTTATAAGCATGACTTGTTGGTGTTCTCTTATGAAAATATGTAATGCATGAAATACCTATATGTGTCATTGTGTGAATCCATGCATATCTATATGTTAGTTCCATTCGAATCCAAACACGTCATCTAAAACATCATTCTACCCATGTTTTACTCGATAAAACATTTTTCTCCATAGGCATGCGAGTGATGTACCACATGTATGCCATAGGGTAGATGAAATCCATTTGGCATCTCGACTGCCTAGAATTCATATCGAAGAGGTTTCTTGATGATAATGGAGTATATATGCCCCATGAAACCCTTTGAAATTCCTAGTTTTCTAAGGCAGTGTTTGTGTATGCCTCGGGAAGTATATGACCTTAATCCAAATGATATATATTGTTGATTTCATAGTTTCAAATTTCAAACTATGTCCTCGTAGATTATAATCACACACTCAATTATATTTCCTACTTGACTGCCCACATGGATGGTGGTTTTCTCGCTTTTGTCCAGATGATTGATAATATTTCATGCATTTCTATTTTTGAGTATGTTTCGATTAGATTGGGATTGATTTAGTTAATGTATATTAATAATATTTGGGTAAGATTAAGAACATGTGATAATTTAATTTACACTAATGATTTATCTATAAAAATAACACATGTCAAGAATGTATAAAAACCCACCCGATTTCATACAATGACCAACATATTCATACTCTCACATGACCACAATTTTCATGAAAATGAATAACGTGGAAAAAATTAGAGTGGTTTTCTCTATGATCACACACTTGTTTAACATTATTTCAAGTCATGTTGTGACGACTTGTGTCATTTTTGGGCTAAACGACGTAATAGAATTTAACTATTTCCTTTTTTAATTTTGGGTATTAGAATGAACAATATCCATGAGTGTAAAAGTTTATATTTACATTGATAGATGTATTCCAAATTAGAATGAGTTAGAAAATTAAAATGGGTGACAAACACATATATGACATCGATTTTTGTTGTTATTGATGTATGGTGTTATCACAACTATACATGTGAACTTTTATCTGTGATATCGGTATCATGAATACCATCCCATGTGTCGTAGATTTGCAATCCTATTCATAATTGCTTTGTTACCAATATGGAGTTAACGTTTTAGTTAAAAGGCATGTGTAGTACCACCATCGTAACTTTTACGCAGATGCTCTCTAATGTAGAAGTCCATTCATAGTGACTCATAAAACATGTTGTTGAATGATGGAACAAAATTAGCTATTGAGGCATCCACCCATGGATCACCATTCCTTTGTCTATCATTACCTCCATGATTCCCTCTTGTAGAAACTTGCACGAATTTGTAATGGCCCCAAATGGGCATATTTCAACCCCAAGTGGATTACCCGCAAATCCTACTAGAGATAAATTTGATTAATCCAAAATCCAAAAACTATCTATTACTATTAAACTGAAATTCAATGAAAATAGGCCACAAATTGAATGTTTTCCTAAAAACCCTAGTTTATCGCCCTAGGCCAATGATTTAGCAAATATAGTTTTTTCTACCTCAAAATACCTCAAAAATTTATGAAAATTTGATTGCAAGTAGATAATGAAGAATCATAATAGGATCTTCAATCAAATTTGAAAAATATTAATTCTGGAAATTTATTAGGAAAAAAACCCAACAAAACTTATAAATTCAATAACTTGTAAAATACTCCAAATTTCAAGCAAATGATAGCTCAAATTGAAGCTTGAAAAATAAGCTTTCCGATGAATTCAAAATAAAAATTCTCAATTGCGGAAGGTATCCAAAATGGATCTACAATTCTGGAACATTGTAAATAAACCCTAGTGTAAGTGAAAGCTAGAAATACAATTTCGCCCCACTAAGGAAAGGCCCAAAAACCTCAAAACTAATCAAACACTTCAGATCTGATCTCTCCTTGAATTTATCTTTAAATTGGTCTTCAACAACTGCTAGAAAACTACTGGAAAATCAACTAACTCCTTGATATGCAATGGAAACCTCAAGGTGGAGAATCCTCTCGACTAGAGGAAGGGTTTTTGTCCTTCTCTAGATCTCTTGGAGGGTTTTCATCCTCAAAAGTGAAGATGCAAGGAAAAATTCTCAACATACAATTCAAAATTTAGAAGATAAAACAAGTGATGCCTCTCCAAGTAAGTCAACTTTTTAAATAACAAAATAGGGCCCAAATGGTGACTTTCACAAGAAATCGAGTTTTCCCTTAATATTTTTCCCACTTGTTTTCTTTCCCTCTAGGCAAGTTGCACTTTTCCATGGATAATTCACTTTAACTAAGTGTTTTTTACTTTTTGTTTTCCTTTTTCTATTTTTAAGTTTATAATAATTTATTATAAGTGCTTATAATATTTTATTTTATTTTTTCACTTTATAATAAAATATCATAACTTAAGTCACCCTTGTGTTCACCCCTTAGCCATTTGGGTAGAAAAATAGGTTAAGGGTCTTCGACCGGGAAAGGGATATTACAATCCTCCTTCCCAAAATTGCTTGCCCTCAAGCAATTACAACTTCTTTGTTTATGTGTCATGCACAATAGACAAAACATGCTGAAGTGATCCAAAATCCTTGCACCTGTACCTATCAAATGAGAGAGCTCTCGCCAAAATATGTAGCTCTCATAATGCCCACAATCATGAAATTGGAACAGAGGATCCACATGCTCCATATTACACTTTGTATTACCATACTTCTCATGAAGAAAGCAAATATGAAATGATTTAATATGCAACAATAAATTTGACACATGTTCATTCCTTTCATACCTTGGAGTACCATCAAGATCTTCATCATTCTTTGTCTTCGAATAACTTGACTTCGCTGCACCAAATCCTTAGCATTCTTGTCCATAATAGGTTGAATACCATCATGATAGAACTATTGTAATAACATAGTATGAAGAAGATGCAATGGATCCTTGCTAATACTAACCTCCTTATAGAGAAGATCATCAAAGTGTTTACCTTCAGTTGCTGATTTGGAAACCTCCAAAACAACATTACCACTAATGATTTCATACAAAAAACAAGAATCAAAACCTTTCCCAAACTCAAGCCCACCAATACCATGGTTTGGTAAATCCATCCCATATGACAATGACTCATATTTTAGGACTACAATATATTTTCCAATTTTGCATCCATCAAGTATTGTTTGTTCCTCTTCACCTTCCTCATTAATACAAATATTTTTCTCAATGGAAGTCACACCCTTCTCTCTAGAAGCTTCTTCTTCTTCATTTGGCATGGTGGAATACTCTATCGGTTGATTACCTTCCACTTTCTGCATGGTACTTTTTTTATATTTTCTCATTTTTCTAATGCCTTCATTATATTTCAATTCACAAAAATCTTCTAAGGTCAACCTATATTTTACCTTTAAACTTAGTGTTGCATACTCTTTTACCCATGTCTCCATGTCATCATCCTCGACTAGTTGTTCCTCCTTTTGGAGAAACATGGTTCTCGCTTCTTTCATCAATATTACCTTGATTCCCTTAAACTTGATTTGATAGTATTCATTACTTGTATAGATCTCGCCCAAATCAACAATGGTTCATATGACTCGAGTCTCTTAAATCTCTTTGAGCATTTAACCAATAGGTTTGAAATTCTTTATGGCCTCTAGTAATTGCTTCATTCAGATAACTTATCTTATATGTAGGATGAGCTTTATGATTATGCCCATCCACGGTCACCTTCTTCATCTTCATATCATATTTTTTTCTTTCACAGATCCTGGGAGAATCATCACTGGATACCACTATAATGTCCTTAAATGGGAATATTTCAACCCTAAGTGGATTACCCGCAGCCTTCCCACAAGGGATAACTTTGATTAATCCAAAATCCAAAAAAACTATTGCTATCAAATTGAAATTCAAAATGAAATCGTGCCACAAACTAAGTATTTTCTTGAAAACCCTAGTTTGCTCCCTAGGCCAACGATTTAGAAAATATAGCCTTTTCTACCTCAAAATACCTCCAAAAATTATGAAAAATTATTTGCAAGTAGATAATGAATAATCATAATAGGATCTTTAATCAAATTTGAAAAATATTAATTCTGGAATTTATTAGGGCAAAAATGCGAGAACTTGTAAATTCAATCATCCCTTTGTATTGTATTGATGACTAGATTGTAGGTAATAATAGTGATATGTTATGTTCAAAGTAAAGGTTTAAATTATATTTATGCATAACACATCCTCAAAGTTATTATGGCCAAAATTAATTTTTTAACATTTATAGAAATATATTTTATTACACCAAGAGGTGTTCCTATAGTGACATGCAATGAATGCAATGGCATGCATTGTTCGAAAAAAATCTTTATTTGTTGACTAATATTTAATGGTTAAAATAATATATTTTATCACATGTCTTTGTATTCTATTCTCTAGATAATAATCATTGAAATCCTTGTTGCATAGACTCACCACCATTGTCAGATCTAAGGCACTTCAATTTTAAGTTTGTTTCATTTTCTACAAGGGATTTTCACCTTTTAAAAGTTTCAAAACGTCATATTTATGCTTAATACAATAAATCCATACCTTCCTTGTGGCATCATCAATGAAAGTCACATAATATTGGGATCTTCCAATAGAAGCTACTTGAGATGGTCGCCATACATCTGTGTGTACAAGCTCTAATTTCTATTCCTTCTTTGTTGACCCAACCTTGAGAAATCTCACTCTCTTCTGGTTTCCAAATATTCAATGCTCACAAAATTCAAGATCTAACTGTTTGAAATTTGATAAATTACCGTTAGCCTTTTAAATCTTCATTCATTTTTCACTCACATGGCCTAACCGATTATGCCACATGGTTGCATATGAATATGTAGTAGATAGCACAGAAAAGGAATTGGTAATACATGTAGACAGATCTAAAGTTTATACCTTCTTACCTCTTTCCACAACAAGATATTCCTTGGTAACCTTCCAAGAAGTGGATGTGAATGTAACCACGCATCCAAATTCACCTAGTTGCCCTGCAGATATTATATTTCTCTTTAGTCTTGACACATACCTCACATCCTTCAATACCCATGGATTTCCATTCTACAACTTTAGATGAACATCAACTTTACCAGTAATATTGCATGGCTCATCATCTCCTAAATAAACTTGTCCAAAATCACCTTGAACATAATTTCTAAAATAACCCTTATTAGGGGTGGCATGAAAAGAAGCTTCGAATCTAAAACCCAAGATTCTAATTTATTATCCAAGTATAGAATAAGGACATCTTTCTTTACCTCACTTGCAACGTTTGCATCTTTACCTTTGTCTGATGTATTTTCTATTTTGTTTCCTTGGACCAACACTCATTCTTTACGTGTCCTCTCTTTCCACAATTCCAGCAAAGTAAATCTTTGTACTTGGATCTAGATCTGCCATGTCTTGACTTTGATCTCCCATTCTTCTTGCTCTTTGATGATCTCTCCTTATATCTTCCCCTACTTTCTACAGTTAAAGTGTTTCCAGATGATGCTTCTCTTGAGATTTTCCTATGTATTTCCTCATTAAGGATTACACTAACCACATCATCAAATTTCAAACCTTTAGAAGCAATCATTGTATTACTAACAACCATTACCAAGTTATCCCAACTATCTGGAAAAGAGCATAAGAATAAAAGTGCTTTCACTTCATCATCAAACGAAATTTCTACTGATTTTAATTGATTTACAATAGACTAGAAATCATTCAAATGATTAGATACAGATCCACCTTCTTGCATCTTAGAATTAATTATTTTTTTCATCAAATAAACCTTATTCAAAGCACTAGGAGTTTCATACAAATTTGCTAAAGATTTCATCAACTCTACCATGGTTTTTGCATCTATAAAATTCAAAGCCACCGATGTTTCTAGGCTCAATATTATAGGTCCTAAAGCTTTTCTATCAAGAACCATCCATTCTTCATCACTCATAAGGTTTGGATGTCCATGCTCATCCAATGGTAAGAATATATATTTCTGATACAAATAATCATCCACCTGCATCTTCCATAGTTGATAATTACGACCATCAAATTTCTCTACTCGTTATTCACTATCTTCTTCCATTGCTCTACTCCCAATCAATCAAAAAACCCTCTGTGAGTAAATCCTGTTAACACACAAAACCTCCAAATAAAGCTTTGATACCAGTTGTTGGGGTTAAACCATATAACAATGTTGCACAAATCTATAATCAGATAAAGCATACAAGCAATGAATGCGGAAATAAACCAGAAGATAAAATAAACAAGAGAAAGATAACACCAGATTTAATATGGTTCACCCAAAGGTGGGATACATCCACTAAAAGGAACAATAACCAGATCGTACCAAGCCAAGAACACAGATGCTAATCAAACACCACGATCAATAAGATGAAAGTAATTCGCCTAATAACTTTACATAAACCTTTGAAAACAAATGAGAAATAATATCATATATTATTATGGAACTCAATGAAATACAATGAGAATGGGCCTTGCTTAAATAGGCAAGGAATAACAATCTAAGAACCAGTCAAGGTCGTAGATCAAGCCATAAATCAAGGAAATAACTAGTCATCAAAGAACTAGTCAAGACCATAGATTTAGGAGAGAACTAGACATCAAGGATCTAGTCAATATCATAGATCAAGGAAAGAAGTATACCTAATAACTAAATAATATCTCCTAATATCTAAATAAGATAAAAGAAATATCCACACACATAAGTGGGTGAGGATAAATATAATAAGGGTAAATAAAGTACCTAGGTGAACATGAGCTGAGGTAAATACCTACTCTAACACCCCCTCAAGTGAAGCTAGGGGCCAAAATAGAAGTGGCATGTCCATAGTATGAGTCTCGGAAACTAGGCCTGATGAGGTACTCATGTATAATAACTGGGAAAAAGGGACACCGCAAGGTACCCAAAACTAGTAACAACAAAGTAAAGAGAGTAAAAACGTGCTCCAAGGCATCCCAAGAAGCTTGGCTCAAAAACTCGTATAATGCTAAAGAATTTTGGTGTGTGCACCGTAGTCTAAATTCACCGCTCGATTACAAAAATAAAAACAATTGACACTAGGCTTCACTGCAATAGCTCCATACAAGGAGACTATCAATGGAGTGATGTCGAAAGTGCAAAAAACACCAAACATAATTTGATCAACTGCTGCAAATAGGTGTGTCACGATCCAAAAAACAATAACCAAAGAAACAAGGCAAGGACACAAAATCAAGAGTGAGGTAATAAGGCAAGGACACAAAACCCGAAGAAGCGGGATCAACACCACACCCTCCCATACTGTTGAATGGGTGGAGGGACGCTACAAATCTGTATGAGTTATCAAAACAACTACTTGAACACTGACAAAATAACACTGGACTGCACTAGAATAGATCTCCCAAGAGATATTGTTAACATGTCAAAAGTGTCAAAAATATAGATACAAAATATCTAAACAAACAAGAGAGATACACTACACCTGCTAAAGAAAAATGCTCAAAAAAAGAAGCATCACAATGCAAAAGGTATAGAAAGTGGAGCAAGAGGTTGGATGGTGGAGGAGCCATTCCTGTAGATTCCTCTCAATAAATTCCTATATCACCGCCACGAGTGATCAGATATCCACCCCAAATCAACACGGATGGATGAAGAAGATGCCTACATATGACTTGTTGTAAAATGCACAATGTGTGCATGCAAAACAACATCGAATGTGTGTCAGGTTGATCATGTATGACAGCAGAAATCTCAGGTTTCTCAAGCCTGAGTGAAGATGCATAACTCATGTGTTTCTCGTGATCCTCAAAAAGAGTCGAGCGAACAAACAAAGGAGTTCTGACAATGTGTGATCCTAATGAAGTATTTACACAAAAACCAATGTCATGGCGAGAATTCCACTTAACATTTGGAAGAGGGGAAACAATACCCTATGAGTGTCTACCAATACCTCCGCCAGTGAAACCCATAAAACAGAGCATGCGAGAACTGAAGGCAATGGTACGCTTCTCAAAAAGGCCATGTAGTTGAGTAGAATAGGATATACAATATGTGTTCTTGTAATAGGCATAGATGTGGAAGAGCATGTATTAACAAGCCTCATAGGTTTAGAAGCATCAAGAGCAAGAACAGGCTCAAAGACTAACATATCAATGTCAGTGGGTACATGAGCAATAGTTACAAGTGGACTAGGAGCATGGATATGGCTGTCCACAATATCATGGTGATGTTGTAGTCTAGCAAGTTGTTCTTAGCAGGAGTGGATTATTGTATCCTTATCATGAATGAGTGATTGCAGATGATAATTTCACTTCTTGAGCGATCTATTTTCTTCCACAAATTTTACAATATCCTTTTGAAGTCCATATACTTAAGAGAAAAGCATATCATTCTCATAATCCATGATAGAATGTAAATTTTAAAAGTTTAGGACGTCGGGCTCAGCCGAAATTGTGTCCACAATTGATTACAACAGTCCTCCATATTTAGCACTTTATAATTATAGTGTAAGTCTCAAAATAAATATCTCTAATGGAAAGAGCATGAAAAACAATAACTTTTGCAAAAACAACACTCAAAACCAAGTTACCGAGCAAAAGATACAAACTTTTCAATATTATGCTCTACTATTTATTTTAGTTACCACTAAAACAAAACAAAATGTTATTGCCTCCACCACACAAATAAAATTAAAGGGGGCTAAACTTTTACACCTACTAGTAGGAATCACAAGCTTTAAGCCCTCATATGACCATACCGTATGACCTAGGGCTAAGGATTTCAATGATTGGTCAGGATACAAAATTACCTCAAATGGTAGAATCCATACATGACAGGGTCCTCCCCAGCCAACAAAAGGGTGCCACGTGTCCAAACGGAGTAGCGGGGCCGCAGGAGTTTACTGGATTTTTTGATTCTCACGGAAAAAGGGCAAAAGATAAATTCTGAAACCGCAAACCCAATTTTTCCCTAATCTGGCTGCCACGTGTCCGACATTATCAAAAGGGGATCCATTTTTCAAGCTGTTTTCTCATCCATTTTTACGGAACCGATATAAAATTCGAAGGGGCATATCTTTTGGCTCATGGCTCGAAGTATTGCAAATCTAATGTCGTTGGAAAGATCTCAGCCTCACCAACCAGATGGAGGAAACATCTTTGGGCCTTCAATGCAGGATCCATCTATCTCAACAACCAGATCGAATTCGATCTGTTTCCACCGTTTCCTCTTCCTTCAAGGTGCCAAACCAAGGATTGATGCAGAAAGACGGATTTTTGAGCATATTTTATCAGAAGCATTAACAACAGTGGTTGAGCTTCAACCTACTTTTCCCACTTCTCTCTCTCTCTCTTTCTTCTCTCTCGATCAAATCTATAAATACAGGGGCAGGATTCATTGTAAAAGTTGTTGTTCATTCTTCTTCTCTCTCCCCCTCTTCTTTTCTTCCCCAGGGTCGAAAATGGAGTCTGAACCTCCTCCCTCGGCTTTGTAAATGGCGTTTTTGCCTCTTGCTCATGTATGATGCTTTGTGTAAATTTTGAAGCAATAAAACTCATTTTTGTGATGCGTTTGTCCATCCTTCGCTTGTTTTCATTGCATCTTCTTGCCTCTCATCGTTCTGGAGTATTCTGTGCATGTTTTGGACGTTTCATTTGTAGATCTAGGAGCTGTGTTTGTGGGGATTGAAAATGGAGTTCTGTGTGAATTTGAAATTTGGTCTGTGATTTTTGTCCATCCTCTCCATTGCTCACCTCACCTCCCTTCATTTCATGGCCGTTTTGATAGATGATCAACACTTCCCTTTTCTTGGTGCTATCACCTCATTAGTGTAGGATTTCCCTCTTTATGCACTTTCTCTCTCCTTGTCTCCTTGGAATTGTTAGGATAGGTGTAGTTAGATGTCATTTTTGCATTAGGAGTAGTTTAGCATTAGGATTAGGAAGAAGAAGCTGAATTTCTCCGAAGGGAAATCTCAAGTCCGCAAGTCCCACAGCTTGAGAGATGGTCCCATGTTATGCAATCACACCAAATGAGTCTGCCTTAGAAAAGTAGATCCATAACTCATTTTGGGGTGCTGTGATTTTGTATTAACAGTTTTGGCATGCCAGTGGGGACAGTCTAAAGCACCTTACCACTTCACTTCATCAGGTTTGATGTGCTCTTGGTGAAGATTTCAACCTTTGAAGGCACTTTCAGCACATCTAACTACTCCATCTAGTCAAAAACAAATTCTCTCGAGTTACTGCATCTTTTCCATCCATTTCCACTCATTTCATCCATTTTCTTCTTCCATCTCTTTCATTTTCTCCCATTCCATAAGATTGTGAAATCATGACTTCATTCCCTTCATGGAACTCACACTTATAACAATACAATCCACCTCCAATGTATTTCCCAACTCCTCCAGATCAACATTATGATCAGATCCAGAACCATTATGCTTACCCATATGAGCAGTGTCAAAACCAGTTTGACTATGAAGCTTATCAAGGACAAGGGGACGTATATGATGGTGATAGTTATGCAGAGGATGTTGGTATACTGGAGAAAATCTATAAAATAGAGGCTAGCATGGTGCATTCAAGGGCAACAACTCAAATGAAGACATTCAAGATTGGTTGTAGGGCACCTTTTCCATGGGAAGGCCCTTTTCCAAGACACTACATCCCTTAGAGAAGCTGGACTTCATGATTGGAATGCTTCCCCAACTTGCACAATGGGTAGAGGAGATAGAGGCCTATGAACTTGGTGCCAGAAACCTTGTCAATGGGTAAATCCTACACCATTATCTGGTAATTTTCTCTCTACTCCTCAAGCAGCACCATCTCAATTTGGGCTTCAATTTCCAAGCTTCCCATTAAATGTTGCCCCAAGTGTGAAATCCATTTCTCCATCCCCTAGTCTTCCACCTCATCTCAGTTCTTCTATCCTTTTCCCTTCCAAACAGTCATCCCCTCCAAACAAACAAGAAGTTCCACCTCCCTCCCCACCACAAACAATTGTAAAGCTAGTTGAATCCCAACCTGCCACTCCTCTTGCTTTCCCAAGCCTATGTTGGGAAGAGAGTCAAGAATCCAGACAAGGAGAAAAACAAGAAGAGGATCCTAACAGAAAAGAAATAATCGACAATCTGAAGAGTTGGGCTGCCAAATTTGGGTTTACAAAGATCCCCTTGATGGTCAAACCAATGGAGGAGGTTAGAGTTAAAGAAACAGTGATGGTTGAGGCTGATTTTGCAATAGAAGAAGAGAAAGAACAAGAGGAGGAACAATCACCCCAAGCCCCATTAAAGAGGAGCAGCTTGGGAGAGATCGATCAAGAGTTGAGGCCATTCAATGAAGAAGGCATCATTGAATATTTTTTTCTTTCATTTCAAGGGCCTAATTTGATTGATGAACCCATGATGGATGAGGACCATATAGTTTCGTAGGCTCTAAGTGTAGAGAAGGCTACAGGGGGAACCTTCAGTTCTTCCTCCCACTTCATCCCCTTCAAGCTCTGATGTTGAAGAAGAGTTTGATCTTTCAAATTTCATGTTTTAGAGTGAAGGCAACCATGGTGATCAAGTTGCAGATCAAGAGGACACCATGAAGGAGGTAGAATACTTGCTACAAAACAAGGAGGTAGACTGTTTGTCAGACTTGATATATTGCTTTGATGAAGAGGAGCCCATGGATATTGCATCATCCACTCCTCCATCCATCTTCCATGAACGTGAACTTGCTGCCATGAAGGATAATATTCAAGTTCAAAATCTTGCACTCCATAATGGCCCTCTAGAACCAAGGTTGGAAGATCTTGATCTTCCATGTTCTTCAAAGGAGGAGGAAGAGAAAAAAGGCAGGAGGATGTCACCATTTCTCCCATGCCATCCATCCAAGAAGGTCCACAAGAAAACTCCATTCTTGGAGTTGAAACTCAGAACAAAGGGCACATTCAAAGGATTAGACCGTGCCCAATCAGGTACTTGGCTTCATTGGAGCCAAAGGAGAAACCAAAACTAGTCATGCCTACTTTAGGGCATGAGGATGAGCATCAAAGTACCAAGGGTCACCATCAACACCTCTAGAAGTCTGATGCAAGTCATCTTGAGGAGGTATTTCCCATTAATGTTGATACCTTGATGATTTGGGTGGAGGATCGGCTTATTGTCATTTTTTCACTCATCCAACCAGCCATGTTCAGTGCCAAATCAGTTGCATGGCTACCATTTTTGAGGAAGGGAAGCTATTTCTCCCTGCCAATTGCAGCTTTGTTTGAGCTCCCTTTGCTCTTGGTTAGAGTAGTGTAGGTAGGTTTGTTTTTAGCAGAAGAAGTGATTTTACACACTCTGCATGTTCCATTTAGAGCATGTATGATTTTCAGTTTGTACATAGTTTTTGGTGTTGTTGTATTGCTCTTGCACAGTGCATTCGGCTTGGCTTTTTGGTGAAGTCCAACATCAAGTTTCGATGAGATTTCCAAGAGGCTCGTGAGGTCAAAATTTCGCAGTTCATATCGAATCGCTTTATCACTCATGAATCCATGCCTAATGGATACTTCAAGGCCATTGGTCTCTTCATCTAGTAGGAAAATGTCCCTGTGAGTCGTTAAATTGTCATCCACCGGAAAAATATTGGATCATTCATGACCTTATGCGAGAAGAAAGATAAGAAACAACTCTATCACGTGAATCCATGTCTTAAATCTATTTGAAAGACTCGGGTGGGCTCTAAAATAAAAAAGGGAAATGGTCAAAGTTTGAGCTCGAGTTAAACCAAAGCAAGGAGTCGGAGGAAAAGGTGAAAATTTTCCTTTTGACAAAATGACACAAAGGAAAAGATTGGAGTGCACCTCCCCAACCAACAAAAGGGTGCCATGTGTCCAAGCGGAGCAATGGGGGCCATGAGAGTTTACTAGATTTTGTGATTCTCATGGAAAAAGGACAAAAGATAAATTCTAAACCTACAAACCCGATTTTTCCCTAATCTGCTACCACATGTCCCACATTATCAAAAGGGGACCCATTTTTCAAGTTGTTTTCCCATCCATTTGTATGGACCCGATACAAACTTTGAAGGGGCATATCTTTTGGCTCAGGGCTCGAAATATTACAAATCTAATGTCATTGGAAAGATCTTGGCCTCACCAACCAGATGGAGGAAACGTCTTTGGGCCTTTAATGCAGGATCCATTTGTCTCAACAACCAGATCGGATTCGATCTGTTTCCACCATTTCCTCTTCCTTCAAGGTGTTGAACCAAGGATTGATGCAATAAAGATGGATTTGGGGGCATATTTTATCAAAAGCATTAATAGTAGTGGTTGAGCTTCGACCGCTTTTCCCGCTTCTCTCTCTCTCTTTCTTCTCTCTGATCAAATCTATAAATACATGGGCATGATTCATTGTAAAAAATTTGTTCATTCTTCTTCCCGCCCCCTCTTCTTTTCTTCCCCAGGGTCGAAAATGGAGTTTGAACCTCCTCCCTTGACTCTGTAAAATGGTGTTTTTGCCTCTTGCTCATGTATGATGCTCTGTGAAAATTTCTGAAGCAATAAAACTCATTTTTGTGATGCGTTTGTCCATCCTTCGCTTGTTTTCATTACATCTTCTTGCCTCTCATCATTCTGGAGTATTTTGTGCATGTTTTGGATGTTTCATTTATAGATCTGGGAGTTTTGTTCATGGGGATTGAAAATGGAGTTCTGTGTGAATCTGACATTTGGTCTATGATGTTGTTATCCATCCTCTCCATTGCTCACCTCACCTCCCTTCATTTCATGGCCGTTTTGATAGATGATCAACACTTCCCTTTTCTTGGTGCTATCACCTCATTAGTGTAGGATTTCCCTCTTTATGCACTTTCTCTCTCCTTGTCTCCTTGGAATTGTTAGGATAGGTGTAGTTAGACGTCATTTCTGCATTAGGAGTAGTTTAGCATTAGGATTAGGAAGAAGAAGCCGATTTCTCCGGAGGGCCATCTCAAGTCCGCAAGTCCCACAACTTGAGAGATGGTCCCATGTTATGCAATCACACCAGATGAGTCTGCCTTAGAAAATTAAATCCATAACTAATTCGGGGTGCTGTGATTTTGCATTAAAATCAATACCATAGATCAAGGAAAGAACTATACCTAACAACTAGATAATATCTCCTAATATCTAAATAAGATAAAAGAAATATCCATGCAATAAGTGGGTGAGGATAAATACAATAAAGGTAAATAAAGTACCTAGGTGAACATGAGCTAAGGTAAATACCTAGGAGTGTTGTAATAAATTGTGTACGCAATTTCGGCCGAGCCCGACGTCCTAAAATTTTGGGAGTTACATTCTTCTCTATCATGGATTCGAGAATGATATGCTTTTCTCTCAAGTATGTGGAATTCAAGAGGATATTGTAAAATTTGTGGAAGAAAATAGATCACTTAAGAATAAAAATTCTCTTCTACAATCACTCATTCATGATAAGGGGACAATAATCCACTCCCCGCAAGAACAACTTGTTAGCCTACAACATCACCTTGATATTGTGGACAGCCATATCCATGCTCCTAGTCCACTTGCAGCTATTGCTCATGTATCTACCGACATTGATTTGTTAGTGTTTGAGCATGTTCCTGCTCCTAATGCTTCTAAACCTGTGAGGCTTGTTATTGCATGCTCTTCCACATCTATGCCTATTATAGTACCACATGTTGTGTATCCTATTTCGCTCAATTGCATGGCCTTTTTGAGAAGCGTACCACTGCCTTCAGTTCTCGCATGCTCCATTTTATGGGTTTCATTGGCAGAGGTATTGGCAGACACTCACAGGTATTGTTTCCCCTCTTCCACATGTTAAGTGGAATTCTCACCATGACATTGGTTTTCATGCAGATACTTCATTGGGATCACACATTGATAGAGCTCCTTTGTTTGTTCACTCGACTCTTTTTGAGGATCATGAGCAACACATGAGTTCTAGCATCTTCACTTAGGCTTGAGAAACCTGAGATTTCAGTTGTTAGACATGATCAACCTGACACACATTCTGATGTTCTTTTGCATGCACCCATTGTGCATTTTGCACCAAGTCATATGCAGGAATCTTCTTCATCCATCCGTGTTGATTTGGAGTGGATATCTGATCACTCGTGGCGTAACATAGGAATTCGTTGAGAGGACTCTACAGGCATGGTTCCTCCACCATTCGACCTCTTGCTCCACTTTCTATACCTTCTGCATTGTGATGCTTCTTGTTTTGAGCATTTTTCTTTAGCAGGTGTAGTATATCTCTCTTATTTGTTGAGAGATTTTGTATCTCGTATTTTTGATATTTAACTTTATTTTGTATGAGTGTGGATAGTTTTCTTTTATCATATTTAGATATTAGGAGATATTATCTAGTTTTTAGGTATAGTTCTTTCCTTTATCTATGGTATTGACTAGTTCTTTCCTTGATCTATGGTATTGACTAGATCATTGATGTCTAGTTCTCTCCTAAATCTATGGTCTTGACTAGTTCTTTGATGACTAGTTATTTCCTTGATTTATGGCTTGATCTACGACTGCATCGGTTCTTAGATTGTTAATCCTTGCTTATTTAAGCAAGGCCCATTCTCATTGTATTGCATTGAGTTCCATAATAATATATGATATCGCTGCTCATTTTTTTGCAAAGGTTTATGTAAAGTTATTCGCGAATTACTTTCATCTTATCGATCGTGGTGTTTGGTTAGCATCTATGTTCTCGGCTTGGTACAATCTAGTTATCGCTCATTTTATCCACCAAGAAATGACCAATATTATTATTTAGTGCTTTATAAAGGAAATACAATGAAGATCTGTTGTCTTCCAACACCTCACAGGGATGTTCAATGTTTTTCCCTCACTCAATTACTCTTACTTTCTCACCAAGAAAACTAACTTTTAAAAAATGATATTTTCTTCTCTCACACTCTTATATAATGCATACATGCATATATAACTATTTTGGGCAACTAAGTATGCTTTTACAATCAATAAATCATCTTTAAAGTAAGAGATTTATTCTAATTCTCGGTTAAAGAACAAAACACCATCACACAGGTGACCGATGCCGGTTCTTTCTTGACCAATGTCAATCACTTCTTAACCAATGTTGGTTACTTTCTGACTGATGTTAGTTTCCTCGTGACCGATGCTGGTCACCACAAGACCAACATGTGTAAAGCAAGCTTCCTATGAAGCAATTAAGCTCCACACTCAACAATCTTTTCCTATTTTGTATCCATCAAGTATTGTTTGTTCATCTTCGCATTCCTCATTAATACAAATATTTTTCTCAATGGAAGTCATAACTTTCTCTCTAGAAGCTTCTTCTTCTTCATTTGGCATGATGGAATACTCTATCGATTTATTTCCTTCCACTTAATGCATGGTACTTCTTTGACATTTTATCAATTTTCTAATGTCTTTACTATCTTTCAATTCACAAAAATATTTGAAGGTCAACATAGATTTTACCTCAGATCGAGTGTTGTATACTCTTTTCCCATATGTCTCCATGTCATCACCCTCAACTAGTTGTTCCTCCTTTTGGAGAAACATGGTTCTACTTCTTTCACCATTGTTGCCTCGATTCCCTTGCAAACTTGATTTGATAGTATTCATTCCTTGTATAGATCTTCCCAAATCAGCAATGGTTCCTATGACAGAGTCTCTTAAATCTCTTTGAGCATCCAACCAATAGGTTTGCAATTCTTTGTAGCCTCTAGTGATTGCTTCATTCAAATAATTTATCTTATCTCGTAGGATGAGCTTTATGATTATGCCCATCCACTGGTCACCTTCGTCATCTTCATATCGATTTTTTCTTTCACGTACTAGGAGAATCATCGCTTTGATACCACTGTAATGTCCCCAAATGGGAATATTTCAACCCCAAGTGGATTACCCGCAGCTTCCCAAAAGGGCTAACTTTGATTAATCCAAAATTCAAAAAAAAAAACTATTGCTATCAAATTGAAATTCAGAATGAAATTACGCCACAAACCGAATATTTGCTTGAAAACCCTTGTTTGCACGCCTTACTAGGCCAATGATTTAGAAAATATAGCTTTTTTACCTCAAAATACCTCTAAAAATTATGAAAATTTGTTTGCAAGTAGATAATGGATAATCATAATAGGATCTTCAATTAGATTCAAAAATATTAATTCTAGAATTTATTAGGGCAAAAATGCAACAGAGCTTGTAAATTCAATCACCCTTTGATTGTATTGATGACTAGATTGTAGGTAATAATAGTGATATGTTATGTTCACAATAAAGGTTTGAATTATATTTATGCATAACACATCCTCATAGTTATTATGGCCAAAATTATATTTTTAACATTGATAAAAATATATCTAATTACACCGAGAGGTGTGTTCATATAGTGACATGCAATGAATGCAATGTCATGCATTGTTCAAAAAACTCTTTATTTGTCGACTAATATTTGATGGTTAAAATAATAGATACTAGCATAGATATCTTAAATAAATCTATCTAAAAGATATCAAGAGATATTCTAATATAGGCATCTTTTCGATAGATGTATTTAAGATATCTATGCTAGTTTATATATTTATTTGTTTTTTATTTATGATGTGTATAATTATTTGTGTGTATATGTTTTTATAAACATGTCCCATAATTATTTTAATATTTTGTATGAACATATTTATAATTTCTTAAATTAATTTTATATTTATAATTTCGTAAAACAAATTTTGAATGTTTGATTATATTTATATATTTATAATAAAAACATTAATTTATATGTTTTATTTTAAATATTTGTTATGAAGAAAGTCTAAATTACATCTATTTAATATTTAGTTGTGTTTTTAAATATAATTATTTGTTTGTTATTATCCTCATTGAAGGCTAGGATATTGTTTTCACAATAGCAATTACTTATTTATCCTCCTTCCAATTAGATTTTCATGTTTGTATTTAAATGCTGCTAGACTAAAGTTTGTAGTTTTGATTTTGTATTTGTGGCAAATTTGTATTGGTTGTTCCCTTTATTTACCACTGTAGAGGGGAAAAGTGGATGCTCTCTTGCGCATTGAATGCATTTACTATGTATTATGCAGGGTTGGTTTTGTGTGGCTCGAGGATGAAAAGGTTTCATGCTTTCAAAGTATATTGTTCTCGTGCCATTTTCATCCACTTCCTGAAGATCGACCAGTTTCAAGAACACCAAGGTGAAACTCTTTTCCCTTTCTTTTGCCACGAATATGTGTTCTCTGCTTTTTGGATTCTTTGTCAAAGCTTTAGATTGGTTGTGCCTATTCCAATCGCTCCAGGAATATGTGTTTTCTGGTTTTTGGATTCTGTACCTGTTAACCTCTGAATCTTGAACAAACCAGATCCATAATATTATGGGTATGAACCATAATATGGAGGTCATTGTTTTTCTGTGAGCGTGGTGCTTAGCGCATTTAAATTTATTGTTTTTTCTTTTGTTTATATGTTTGTTTTCTATGGTTGATCCAGAGCTTTAACAAACCTGGCCTGTCGCTCCTTGGCAAGTCAATGATCAGTTTTTGTGCTTTGATCTCCTGCCAAGTATAATTAAAAGTATAGTTTTAATTTGTATCTAATTACTCTACAGAACGGAATCCCCACAAATAGGCACTCTAATTTACCTTAGCAAAAAAAAATGGTACAAGACATGGGTTAAAACCTTGAAAATACGAGGAGGATTTCCATACATAATACTTGATGTTTCTCAAGATGCTAGAAAAAATAGTTTTCCAGCTTGGAAACAGACTAGGGTGAAGCAGAGATTCCTAGCTAGTATCCACAATGATCTATTTATACATTGTTTTTTAGCAAATACCCAAGCCTAGAAACACGTTCAGGGGCAGCAGAGCCTCCCCATAACTTCTACCAAATGTATAAATGTATAAATCTATAAATGCTTCTGGTTGAACACACATTGCTGCAACGAATGCAAATGTACAAGAGGTTTTGTGGTGCAACTATGTAGAATTTAAGACATCCTTTGTAAAACTAAGAGATGTGAAATAAGAACAAAATATTCATAGCGATATAAGCTACTCATGAAACAAAGGAGATCTACTTTCTCGCTTGTTTTCTTGTTTTTCTCTCGTATATGCTGTTTAAATCCCCTTTACATATATATGCATTTCACAGCTCCAAAGTTGCTTCTCTTTTTACATATGGACAAAGAGGGGGTTGACTTCCATGGAAGCATGATCTCTAAGGAAATCGGGGAAAATTATTGAATTTTTATCAGATAACCTACAATACAGGTTGTGATAGCTACACACAAGATGCACTGGCCTCGCCCAATACGAACCAGGCTTGTTAGATTATGTACAAGACAAATAGAAGCAACAACTGCCTCATTTGTCATAATGTTAAAAGGAATAAGAATCCAAAGATCACCATGTTGTACTGATAAGAATCCACTAACAATATTCCCCTTCACACTGTCATCAAAAGACTGAAATAACAATAAAACATGCCATGTGGAACAATTTGGATTTGTGGGTCTATTAGACTTCAACACCCTTCTGCTAGGTCACAGAGTCATAGGATTTTACTAAGATTTCAAAACCAACATACCTATTGGTAGGTGGCAGATATTATTATTTTACAGATGCATTGGCTCATGTCACAGTAGCCTATCATTTTCTTCTATGTATACATTGGTTTGTTTTCCAAAATGAGTGTCACATGATGATAGTCTTCCTAACTGATACAACTTAGATTTCTCCTTGGCTGTGGATGTTTACTTCATTCAAAATGAAACATACAAACTGTAAATCCATTTTTGTAATTTTTTCCAAGTGTCGATTTGTAAAATGACAAAACTAATAGTCAGATTCAATTTTTGTTATCCAAGAAACTCAATCTGACTGTGACTCCCTAAAAAAGTGTTTCATAACCTTGGGGAAATGAAATTGCATGGAAGAATGCATTTCCACTTACATCTCTATAATTATGTTTTTCATGTTTACTTCAGCTACGAGGATCAACTTCAACTCATCTCCTGACATTGATCATGTTTTCTAGCATAGAGTTTCACCATAAACCAAGTGATGTGGGTGAAACATGGACCGTACTCAACAACAACAAGAATGATCCTCCCACTATTTTTGCTATCTCTATTTATTGTGAGGTCATAGCCCCCTTTGCTATTCGTTACATTTTCCCTTTGGAGACAACACTGCTGACCATGGGTTGGTTCATCCCATGCGTTCCCCTCGACTAATTCCATGAACAGTAAGCACTCTTGCATCCTTATCTATTAAAAACTAGTTCGCCATGTGCTTACAACCATTTCAATGACATGAAATTTTCCATCACAACTTTCACTCATGCGCAGTCATGCGTGCTCAACTTTCTTTCCCTGCTTTCTTGTGTTGTTTTTCCATAAGCACAATGCCAAAACTGCAGCTGTAATGGGGCTTTCTTCACAAATTACTTCTACACAACTATTTCGGATGAGATAATCTCCTGCGCATGGAACGAAAGAGACAACCTTCAATAAATACTGGCAAAGTGATCCTTTGTTGCCACAATCATAATTGTCCCATGTCTTTACGAATTGCAAAGGCTTGTGTTTGGATTGTGATCTTATCTTGAAATAAATAATTACATTCATCAGCATCACCGTGGACACCCATTCTAATCAACGTCAAAGGAAAAAAATATGCCCTTCTATAAAATCTCGATTCTTAGACTTGTTTACAACCATGCCCCGCTTTGACAAGCATCGAATCTACATGCCTACCATGATGTAGGTGATAGCTTGACCCTTGGGTGTCCGCTAACCCATTGATCGTATACTCTTCACTAATGGCCTACTAGCATGCATTTGTCTCAACATAACTTGAAACAAAAATAAATAATTGTTTTACATACATATCTATCCAAGCACATATAACTATATTTTACGAAACTCATATGGCGTTTATGGTGCTTTGAGAGATAGTAGAAATGATTAAGGGAAGGATTGATGGTGGTCAAGATTTTGGTCAGCCGAATATCAATCAGGGCATCACATATGCATGAATTATTTGGATGTCGAAAAAAACCTAGTGATCATGAGAACATATTTCTTATATAAGAAGAAAATAATAAGGTATATGAAAAAATTCCTATCCAAAGGGTAAAACCATAATTCCATTTTTAAAGCATAAGAAAGACTACATAACTAAAAAAATTAGTTAAAAAAAAAAACTAGCTCTTGTTAAGATCTTATTCATCATGATTTTTGTTAAAGAAAATTTTGTATCCACCTTTCTCGATTACTAACATGGCTTAGACAGCTTTATGAATCCTTAAAGTTATAATTTTATTCTAAATAGTTTAACATATGCGTGGTTAGTGATTTTGTTCTAGTATGAAATCTAAATGAAAGCCGAGACTAAAGATTATTTAACACACACCGTGTCTAATTTTTTGCCTATCATCCTATGTTTTGATTTGAACCGCTTTCAATCAGCAAAGGAGAAAAGCACACAAAGTTTACATGCCATCGTGATCTCGATGTATTTCCCTACCTTGTATTCTATGAAATATGAATAAGAAACAACAACACTTATTTGTTTTAACCTAGGAAAAGCTATTTATACATTGCTTCTTGCAATATGTAAAGTCCATAGCTAACCTTTAACAACTCTTGAGTATAGACAACGCTCACTTGCCAAAGCTTCTAACTGTAAACATAAAAATTATATATTTTTTGAAGTTCTCAAAGTATAGGTCAGACACAATTTTTTTTTTTTTTTGCATTAGTTCCAAAATATAACATTTACAATATCTAGTCTCCCTGCGATGTATTCCCTTCGGCAGTATGAATCTTCATATTAGCTATGTTCTTCTCATAGTTGACTTTCAAAACAACAAGAATGTAAATTCATAGTCTGCTGTATTAATACTATAGATTAAGCGAAAACCCATATTTTCCAATCTTCTCTCCTCCAACAGTCTTTCTGAGTAGAATTTCCTTTGCTTCAAATCATAATTTCTTGAATTCATATAGTTTTCACAGCTGTGAAACTCTTCCACTAGTTTATGCTCTTTGTTTCATATTTCATTGTCCTATTTGCTTTATCATACAGAGAAAGTTTGTTTTCCTGACTACTTCCGTTTGCAATATGCACTAAATGCATAATGCCTTTTATGTACATTGCAGGTTCGTGGCAAAAGCAAAATCAGAGGAGAGATATTTCGTTGTTGCTTGTTTGGATTGCTCGTGCTCCGTTGGACAAGGTATAGACATTAGTCTTTTTCTTATATGTACTACTCAAGAAACCTTTAGTAAATGCATAATGCCTTTTATGTACATTGCAGATTTGTGACCAAAGCAAAATCACAGAAGGAGACAAAGTTCGTTCCTGCTTTTTTGGATTGCTCGTGCTCCATTGGACAAGGTATAAACATTAGTCTTTTCTTCTATATTTTTCTCAAGAAACTTTTTTTTGTAACACAAAAAAACAAATCAAACCCAAAAAACAACCATGTCAATGACACCTGTAGATGTAGAACAATATACATTATCAAACCGTGTTGTAGAATGCATAGAGAATGTATTGCATAGGTTTGACCTTTTCCGGGACTATGGTTTCAAATACGGGGTTGGTGATTGTTTGTTTGATTCCTTTTTGTGTTGCTGTACTTCCAACACACATCTCTTGAACTTAGAACCGGTATCGTTGAGCACTTTGAAACTTTGTTCTCTATTCGACCCTATAGCATTGTCATCTTTAGAGTTAGAGCTAGATCCTGAAACTCTTTCTCTTTTGCACGGTGTTAATAGCCATACAACATATTTACGTCAAATGAAACTATATGCAGTGCTTTCACATGATGCAACTGAACAAGGCCTATGGGGGGACATCTTTTGCATAAAATGGATTTCAAAGTGGCTCGATTTGCCAATATGGGTTTGGTCCGCAACAAGAGGCACTAATTATCTTCTTTTCAATCCAAATAATCATAAACCGCCATATCATCTTCTTTTCCATGATTCCAACCCTCTTAGTGGTCATTACGAACCCTTATTCTGGAAAAAATATATGGGCTGCCCTAAGCCAAGAAACAATGCTCATCTATTATCGCTCCAATGTTCTATTGAAACTCTTTGGAGTACCTTATGCGACCAACTACAACAATTGCAGCTTGCTAGATTGCCAACAAGAAACAACAACAAGACCGATAGCCTTTTCAATTTTGTTTGCCACCTTCGCAACCATGAATTCAATCCTTACTACCTGCGCAGGTATGCTTGCTTTGGATTTTTGGTTCTATCCTTCGAAAAGACCATGCAACTCTTCGCTTCCTCGATACTTGGCTTGCCAAAAACTCAATAAAAAACATACCTTGTATTGCCACATGGCAAGGCCTTATAGTGAACATAGCCATGTTCTATGACAAAAATAATATACTTGAAAGAAGACTTCAAAGATCCATTGGTTATGCCTGCTTTTCCAAATAAATATTCGATTGTGGCATTCGAATCCTTTGCAAGTTTGTAAGGTTTTTTCTACTGATGCACCACTTGAAAAAACATATAATCTTATACGGTTTTCACTTTCCGAAGGCCATTTTCATTATGAATTGTTGACTGCGAATACTCAATACACGCCAAAACTGCCCACTTCGTATGCATTCCAGAATGCTTGTGCTCAAATGGATACAGAAATTGAAAACACGTGTTTGCAAACATCTGCAAAAAACATTGTGCAAAAGCGGAATGAAAAAACCTTTACATCTTCTGTTCGCTCAATAAAAAATCATATACGAAAACAGACGCAGCAAACAGCTAAAATAGTTTACAGTGTTGTACATTTTGTGCTGCTAAAAGAGCATCCGCATACGAATCTCTTTGCTAAGAAAAAAATTTCATGTCCACAACAGTTACAGCTGAAACACATGGAGTTCTCTCGAATAAAACACCTAAGCAAAAACAAAACAAGCTTTTGCAAACACAAACGTCAAGTGTCATAAACAATTGCAAACCAGCAATGTCCAAAATGTCTCTTTAAAAGCTAAAGACAATTATACGCAAAAACATACAGCAGAGTGCCACCTTTGCATGTTGTGTTTCCTGTTTTCATGCCCTGGACAAGTGACACACTATACATACATTCCAAATTTGTAAGCAGCTCCATTTCAAGTTCAACTTGACATCTTTTACACATGCAACAAAAAAAACATATCTGTAGCTCACATTAGAGAAAACAATGCCCGAACACAATAAAATTTGTCATCCATGCTTGACAAGCTTATTAAATGAAAAATTTCCAAGATTAGAAAGTCCTCAACAAATCCAATTAATTGTAATCCTTCCGACACTGCAATGCTTTCGACTCAAGAAAGACTTGTCTCTTCAACTTGCATTTGGTCAAATATGGCAACGGAGCCATAAACACCCTCAATACACGTTAAAAGGAGCAATTATAAATGTCCCAAAAATATAGACATAATCCAACAAGCATTGCCAAGGCACCTAGAAGAAACAAAAACAATTGCTGTGGCACTTAAATGTTGTCTTGAATACAAAAACCATACCATTCAAGAAATGTTCACCCTGTAATCACCATTGCCACCCTCAAAGAATTATGTCCAACAAAATTATATCTCATGCATGAAATCAAAGTAACCATGGTTGGGATCAACCCTCTCTATTGCCACAAACTTTAAAACAAACAACAATGAAGAACACGAACATATCTCCTCTGACAACAGTTCTTCTGATGACGAGATCGATAATGACGATGCACACGACACACTAATTCATGGTTTCACTGACTCCTCAACCATCCACTATCTTAAAGACAAGATGATAAATATCGCTCCTTCGGAGGGCTTTACACCATTGGGAATTTTCCAAGACAAATTTTCAGAAGAGATGAATTTCCCAACTTTGTTTTTCAGCCAACCTCGCAATGACATAACTACAAAAACAATATTGTATCAAAAAATAGCAAAATGGGAGTTGATGCATTCAGATCATAGATTTTCTTATCACATAACCAATATATTTTTCAAAGCAATAAAGTTACTAATTGACCAAGTGGGCCATTCAATATGGCTCAGAATCAGAAAGGGACAATTAAAAGGTCGAACACTTACTGCAAAAGATGTCAAATACAAACCAAATCTTGAGAAAATATTGAAATCTGATATCGGGTACATTGATTTCAAAAAAATACGCATTTCACCAGACTATATGCAACAAACAAGGAAAAATCTGTTTGCCATGATCCGTCAGCTAGGACCGCCTACCTTTTTTGCCACATTCTCAAGCGCTGAACATTGTTGGTTGCCACTAACAAATGCCCTTAGTAATTTATACACCCACTATCGCGACACCACTCCTTTAGACAAGCCAACACCCTCAGATTATAACGACTCTAACTTCTTTGTTAAAAATGATCCCGTTACGTGCACTCGTTACTACAAGCACATACTTTATGCATTGAAACAATTGCTTTGTGAAGACAAGTCCTTTTTTGGACAAATAGAAGATTACTTTTGGGTCATGGAATTCCAAAACAGAGGAAATGCTCATAGCCATTGGCTAATTTGGACAAAAACACACTTGTCTTTGGAAATGATGCCAATGACATTGTAGAGTCCTACGTTGATGAGTACATTACATTACGTTGATGAGTCCTCAGCATATTGCTAAATGCAATGCCATCACCACACACAAAGTTGCAAAAAAAAGCATTCCAAGTGCGCTTACAATTTCCCTAACCTCCAATGAAGAGTACAAAAATACTTGAACCTGTACAAGAACCAAGAGAATCTGCTATTACACATGCACATTCCATTTACTCTCTTATAGAAAGCAAACGATACGACACTTGCATTACACATGATATGTTCCTTCAAGAAATAGGCATTGATGAAAACACTTACATAGAAGCAATACAATCAATGCTTAAACAACCGACATTGTTATTGAAAAGAAAACCATCCCACGCATGGAATAATAGCTTTTCCAAACAAATGCCCATGATCTGGCAAGCGAATACCAATGCTCAATATGTGCTTAATGCTTATGTAGCAGCAACCTATTGCTGCTCATACATGACCAAAATTGACCGAACAATGACAAAAGCATTCACTAGAATTCGAAATGAGCATCAAAAAACACATCTTGATGCCATTCAAATGATTCGGAGCCTAGGCAATGCAATGTTGAATACCCATCAAATGTCTGCACAACAGGCAGTCCACATAGTCCTTTCAATCCCCTTAAACAATACATCGTGAAAATGTGTTTTCATAAACACTTCAATTCCCGAAGACCGAACATTCATTCTAAAACATTCAAGTTTACTTCAACAGGAACCTGATGAATTAAAAACATCATGTGCTTTGCTCTGTAATAGATCACTACATAACATGACCTCCTTCTTTGCACTCGATTTGCTTAGCTGACTTTGTTTCTATTCACAACAAATGTAAAAAAATAACCCCTCATCATGCGCTTTGTCAACTACAACAAACACCTTGACATAGAAAATTATTACCTTGAAAAGGTTTTGCTTTATGTCCCTTTTATGTACAACGAACACGCTCTCAAAACAGATTTGCAACTTGGACATATGCATATGCAATCCATGAACAAACCATACATGCTAATGATTCCAAATTCGCTTACACTACTAACAACAAATGGGCTAGCATGGAATCAACAATTCGAATCTGTAATTGTCTCTTCAAACTTCTGACAAAACAAAAACAATGAGAATGCAAGAACACCAACCCTTTGAAGACTATAACATAGAGTGTGATTTGCCTTTGCATAATCCAGAACAACATACTGGCATTGTAAAGAAACAGTTTCAACCAGGAAAACACCCAAGCATTGCAGACAACACAACATATTTCAAACAAATGCAACTGCTCAACAAGAAACAACAAGCCATTATCAAAGACATATCCTTTAAGAAAAATAAAGATCCATCAACTCCTATCTACCTTTTCCTAACAGGAGGCGTTGGCACGGGAAAAACGTTTGTTGCAAAATTGATATATGAAACATTGGCTCGTATTTATGACACATCCATGCAGAGCGACGCCTTGAAAATCAAAGGCTTGATCTTGGCATTCATAAGCAAAGCTGCTTACAATGCTGGTGGAATAACACTTCATTCCACTTTCCTCTTTCCTTTCAATCGATCTAAACTATGCCCATTTAATAGTGAACGATTGGATTCCTTGGCAAAGCACCACGAACAATTACAACTTGCTCTAATAGATGAGATTTCCTTGGTTGGAGGTAAACTTCTATACTTCATAGACCAACAACTTCGTCAAATAAAACACATGCCAACAAATTTCTTTGGAGGAATTGACATGATCTTCTGGGGAGACTTCTACCAAGCACAACCACCAATGACTATCTTGTATTCAACAACCCCAAAATTTCTAGAGAATTGATTGGCTATGACTTCTAGAATACACATGTGAAAATATTCGAGTTGATCAAAATGCAATGCGTCAAAAGATGCTATCTTTATCTCACTCTAAATAGAATTCACCTTGGACAACATTCAGAATCTGATCTTGCATACCTCAACGATACATGTATTCGGCCAATACCGTTGATCCAACGTTCCCATTCCTATTCTACAAAAACACAGATGTTCTTCGACACAATAACAAAATGCTTGCTCTTGCTCCTCAACAAAATTGTTATAGCCTTTATCGATGAACAAGACAAGTCAATTGAACAAATGGAAGCCTACTCTAAAACTATAGAATTGCCACAACATATAGAGCTCAAACTTAACATGCTAGTAGAAGTTTTCGTCGGGAACTATGACATACAAGACGGACTAGTTAATGGTTCTGATGGCGTTTTCAAAGCATACACAACAAAAAATGACCTCGATGTTATATGGATAAAATTCAATGACCCCTGTATTGGAAAACAACAAAGATCTAAACACCCGCAGTTGTCAATAGCCAAAACAGAACTTGAATGGGTTCCTATTCTTCATATAGCTAGACCCTTGCATAGAACATCATACAAGAGACCGGTTACAATACGAAAACAGTTCCCAATACAACTTTGTTGTGCACGCACAATACATAGAGCACAAGGCCTCACACTTGAACGACTTGCTTTCAGCCCTCTTGGTGTATCGTCACATGGCTTGGCATATACAGCTCTGTCATGAGTCAAAACCATTTCCAACCTTTACTTGCTATCCCCACTTACGAAAAAAAAATTTCAGCATGAAACAAACAATCATTACAGAAATGGCACGCCTCCGAAATGAAGCTAAATGGAATATTCAACATGCCTTGTCCACAACTGATATTTCTTCCTGTATTATAGTTGCTTCACTTAATACTCAAGTCTCCATGCTCACAAACAAGCCATTCTCCATGACCATGAATTAATGCAATCTCACATTCTCTGTTTACAAGAAACTCACATGCCTTGCCCCATTGCAGTTGACTATCTAGATGGATACCAATGCTTTTCTGTGCACCATGTGCATGGACTTGCAATTTTCATTGCAAACAATATACCTTTCCTGCAAAAAACTTACTTTCACAGCACAAACGTAGAGTCCATAGTCGCAAACATATTGTTGCAACAACAATGCATAACAATTGTAAATGTCTATGCTTTGCGCCAAATGCAAATCACGAAAACATCTTCATTGTTCTTGAAAATGTCTTCCAATCCATTGATTTGACATCCCCACCTACATTTTTGGAGATTTTAATGTCGACATGCACAAGCAAAACAAAAAAATCTTGCTTTCAACATTTATGCAAAAATACAATTTCACTTTCCACATTCAACAACCAAGTGTCTTCACGAAAAACATCATTGACCATATATGGTCAAACGCTATACAAGAAGTCTGCAACTCATTTGAAAGATTTGCATATTGGACTGACCACCTGGCAATGTTTTCCCTCCTAAAAATACATACAAAAACGCAGCGCACTTGTAAGTGCACATACCTTGTTATATTGATTCACCACAACTAACATCTAATAAGTTGACTCTTTACTTTCTTTTTCATTTGACACTTTGTAACAACCATGTAACTATTTCGATGCTTTGCAGATAGTTGTGGCCAAGAAGACATGGAACAGCCACCCAAGAACAAGGGCATTGCCAGCAGTGATCTTTTCCAAGAATCCTCTAAATGGTAATCTCTTTCAAACATTTCTATTATTTCTTGTCATGATTCATTTATTATCCTGCTCGACCTTTCAATGACAACATGCTAATATCCTTCAAATTCCAGCCCAAAACCAACAACACAACAACCATCCACGATACTTGACATTTGTGTAGGCAAAGTTGCAACTGTGTTTGAGGGTGATGTCCTTGTCGTGTATGGACCAGCGCATGCAACGAACATTTCCCCTTCAAAAGCTGAAATCCTCCATGCTGATTTGGTTGACAAGAAAGGTCAAATGACCATTACTTTGAACATGAGCAACACCTTTGTCCACAAATTTGCATCGACTGTAGTTGCTGGTTGCAGTTTACGTGTTGTTGGTTTTGCTATGAACGAGGAGATGCAAGCTGCTCTCTGTCTGCAATTGCAACAACCACTATGGAAAACATACCAACAGTTTGTGAATCTCAAAACCGACACCAGACATGACAATACAAGAGCTTGTTGAATCAAATGCAACATTCTCTGTTGGGTCATTTGCTGCAATTGTAATAGGAATACATCACACCAATGACCTGTTCACCCTCTATGTCAAAGACTCCAACACAGACAACGCAAAAGCAATAGTATCAACACTTTCCCTTATTTCTTTTTCATATACATTGCAACATATTATTGCCTTCAGTTTTAACCAAACATGTTGCTTTTCCCTTTCAGGTACATCTGGGAAACTTTCATGTTTCACTATGTCACACAATAAGAGACAACATTGCAGCAGGGAACATGCCACTATTGCTTTTCAAAAACTTCATCAGACAAGGAACAAAGGGTTCACGTGTTGTACGTGTAGGCCATTCATCCTTCATCGACCCTTTGAATGATGAACCTACAAAAACATTTTTACAATCTCTCATAAACACAAACATAGAGGCAAGTGCTTCACAATTTTGCATTTTTAACTTATCTCACTTCAACGTTCTCTCGCCCATCAATTGTCCCTATTAAGAATATATCCCTCTAACAACTTCTTCTCCCTTATGCAGATCACTGGCATACTTCACGCAAAGAACATATACCTTTCTCCTTTCCAAGCATTTTGTGTTGAATGTGACCATCTCACGCAACCGAGATCCAGCTGAACAACAACAAATTTCCCTTTGTCCAACTTGCAATACATCAAAACCATACAAGTATAAGCACTTGCTCCACTGCACTTTGCAAACAAGAGATGACTCACTTCACTGCACACTGCGAGAGCCACTACTGGGAAAAGTCTTCCCTCAACTTTCTCAAACAGAATATGAAGAATATCAACAGGACATCTCTAAGCCTGTATTTCTTCTTCAAATTCCAAATAAAAGGTACATTCACTTTGACGGTTGACAACTCAATTTCCACAATCAAAGATACCTAGTTATCTCCCTTCTCTGGTGAGCATCTCCATTTACCAGCTCTATTCATTTCATTTTAGTTTAATTCTTTCTTTTCTGTCTAACATATTCATCATGCTCTTTGATTCTGGAACAATTTTGCAGCCCATGCACCTAGACGGACAAATCTCATGACTGGCTCCCGTATGACCAGGAACACTCCATCGTTATACTCTTTGCTTTTGGCAAGATTGAAAAAAAAGCAAAACACAACTGCAAAGGATTTCAGTCACTAAAAAAAGAAACTATTGTCTCAGCTACATAGTATTTGTTGTGACTACATACTTCTCTAGCATCAGACAATGCCAGCTTTATTACAAAGTTTTTGCCTTGCTTACCTTCTCCCATTTTTGTAATTAAGTTATTCTCAGACTACTTCTAATACTATGAAATCATAATCCAAAAAAATTACTGCTGATTATTATTATATTCTTTTGTCTACCTCAATTGCAATAGTCTTTTTCGCAACATGTTTTTAGCTTTACAATATGACAGACTACAAAAATGCCACGTCTGGTTTTCTTTAATGCAGTAATGTCCAACACAAGTTCTCTACGCACAAGAACAAAATACTTGGCAGTAAGTCTTCCTTTATAGTAGAATTTTTGTAATTATGTTACTCTCAGACTACTTCTAATACAATGAAAACATAATCCAAAAAAAATACTGGCAATTATTATTCTCTTCTTTTGTCTGTATGGATTGCAAAAGTGTTTTCCACTACATGTTTTTTGCTTTACAATATAGCAAACCACAAAAATGATCTTGGTAATCCAACATATATATCTGATTTTGTACTCCCTTCGTTCTGCTACTGTTATGCCTACTTTCTCCTATGTTGTCTCCTTCTAAAGTCTTCAACATACTGCAAACCTGGTTCACAAAACCTCTTTCTATCCCCGTTTGGATTGCAGCTATGTTTTCCTAGATCCAGTCATATATACTGTATGCCATTTCCAGAATTTTTGCACAACACTAAAAGTTTAATGAACTATTGGATTCTAATTTAATGTTGCATATGAAACAAATACAAAACAAGTTGTTTAATTACCATTTTTTCTGCAATTTCTTATTCAACTTGCCAAGTTATCGAACAATCTACATTGGCTGCATCAAGAATTTAGCAATCGTATGCTTGTTTATACTCACTTCCAGTTCTTTGTCCCAGACTGATGACTCCACACCCAGTGTCTTCCTCAATTCAAGAAGAGCTTGAAAATCATGCTCAATGCCTCTAAAAGAACCGTCTTCATGCACAGTCTCAAGAACAACAACGTCAATTCAAACACGCCAGAAAAATTGTTTGTAAGAGGTCCAACAATTCCAGCTGAAGCATTTCACCAAGACTATGTCGAATACTTCCACTCAGATGGTTTGTGCAGAGAGTGAGAAACATTAACTCCTTCAACTTTCCAAATTCTGAACCAACACTTCCATTCAATTCATTGTGTGATAAATCTATAGATGAGAGAGTGGAAAGAATATATGTCTACTGCTCCTTTCTTGCCTTGGCCATCAAATCTACTCCAGCAGAATAACTCCTTTCAATATCCATTTTTATGATCAACACAGAGACATGTGGGTTGTTGTGGCCATTGCTTGTGAGGATAAAATGTTGGCTGCAATAGAAGCTGATAAGTCATTCAATGACAGAACCAAGATCTCGAGTCACTTCAATCTTTGTATTTCTGAAGAAATTCTGCCACCAAAACCATTTCCCTTCATCAACAAAGCACTCTCGACTCTGAAAAGTTTCCAATTGACTTTGGAATTCGCAGGTTATTATTGTGAATTTAGTATTATGAACAATACTCCTATTTTAGGCCAGAAGTGCTTCTATTATAGGCCACATTCATGGTATCTTAGACAAGTCCACTAGTCCCACTCCATTTCCAGCGCAACCTGACATGTTGGAAAAAGAGAAACGTTCCGTATAATTACCTAAAAGATTAGTGCAATCCATGTTGTTGTTGCCCAATGTTAAGTCTTGTAGATGGAGGAATTGCGTTGAAATCCATGCTGCAATTTGGCCATTAATATTACATAATGTCAAATCTAAAGCAGTTAATTGGAATGCAAGAATCCACCCTCGGCTAATATTCAATACACAGTTGGAAAATAAAAAAACATCTAAATGACCTACAATATTCTACCATACCAAAATATGTAGCTATGCACTTATTTCCAGCAATCTTTTGTTATTTCAATTCCACGTACCTTAAATTACTTTAACTACATCTTTTGTTAATCTCTAATTACCCCCATACAAAATACAAGAGCTAAACTGGGAAATCAACTACAAATAGTTCACAGCTCGCAACAGCCCATGGCTTAGGTACAATTAGTTTTGTCTATGCTCCCATATTATGTTCATAATGTGAACTCATAAAACATATATAATATATTGATCCATTCTTTAACAACTACAACTAATCTACTATAGAATGTAAAAAAATGCAGCGCTTCAAAGAAACTCATTTACCAAAGCACAAATAAAATCCAAGATTCCCACCTCTTTCACTGCTATGCGAGTACTCTCAGTACTCTGGTTTTTGCATTCTCTGGCACATTGAAGACTTGAGTTAACCCCTTCTCCAATTTTCAGACTCCATTGAAGCAAACACAATGCAAAACCCAACTATGCCCTCCTTTCCATTCTGCGTTCGAGCCACTCACCATGGACCAATTCTGTCTGGATCACGAACTCGCCATGGTCTTCCACAAAAAATGTTTTTACAATGCACATCACAAACTACCACATGTTATTTTACATAGCTGACACTATCCACTAACTATGACATGTTGCTATGTAGTTATGAAATGAATTTCTATTACACTTCACTTTGGTCGAATTTATATTGACCACTTTCCCATCAAAAAAACAATTATTCGCTTTTCTCATAAATTTTTATCTTCCCTTTTTTATTTTAAATATTTTAATATTCCTTCTGCACTAAATACAGTAGATGCTTTTTCACAATCTTGTCATCGTATTCACAACATGTTTCATTAAAAAAAAATTTATTCCACAAATTGATAATGCCCTTCAATCATACAAACTACACCTATATGTTGATAACTTTCTCAAGTTGCATATCACATTCATGTATCACCACAATTAATTTAAGTGCCGCATCAAATTTCGTCTAACATGCTCGTCTACTTGATTAGACAACACCACGACCAATGGAAAAACTCCTATCCAAAGAAGTCATCCCCGAAAACACCTACCATTTTTTGGCTTCTTCGCTTTCCTATTTGAACTAGTTAAATGGTCACAACATTCTCGCACCGTAGCGCAATTCCCAAGCAAAAAACACATAACCCATACATTGCAATGTCCTAGAAGCTTGCATTAAACAAAGCTCACTCAAAAACCATTGTTATATTTTATTTTTATTCACCCATACGCATGCAACTAATCAATTTTTATTCAAGAACCGTACCAAACAGTAAACCAACCCTGGTTTTGGCAACTTCTGAATACAGAATATATTATAATAGACATTTTCATTGGCAATTTCTAAGCTACTTCTTTAGATACCCTGCTACGAATGAAGATACAGTTGCTTTGAATAAGCTTATTCATAAGAAACAATCGATTTTGGCATCATCTATATATCAAGTTGTTGCGCTATGTTAATTTAATCACCTTTTACACTAACATATTACAATTTTACTAGTGAATATGGAATATAAATGCAACATATACAAAGTAAGACCTTACATCAGCTAATATATATACCTATATATTACAGTTCTACTGGGGACTGCACAACATGTGCCAGCAATCGCCCACTGTTTAAGCTCATCTTAAATATAGAAACAAATAACAATTTCAATCCTTAAATGTTCGGAAAAAATATACTTCTGCCAAGAATATGTTTAAGTCACGGGTCAGGGTTTCACTCCTCAACCCAGGCAAAGACCTCAAGCGACGATCCGTGAGGATTCGCAGACTACGCCTTCTTCTTTTTAGCTAGGACATGCACGAGTTAGTACAATTGCAAACTAGAACAATGCATGCACCATAAAATATATTCCAACCAAGATTTAGGAAAACAAAGCTCTGTATTACTTCAAAATGCTCCACGCTACTGAATTACAAAAAGGCTTCACAAGCCCAAGTCTAATGACCCACTGCCTGCTGCAACCTAACACGCTGGCATAAGTCTGGTAACCAAGCACAACCCAAAACCTTAATCCCAATGTAGTCCCCCAGCTATATCGCATTTGCCATATTTCCTCCTCCACGGGCATACTAACAATTCACCTGCTTTGCATCATATTCGCATCCATCACATTCATCTGCTCACATTCACTAACATTCGCTTGTTCTCAGATAGCTCGGTGCACTGGGAAAGGCTCAGTTTGCATAACTCGCTTGGGGGGAGATATTCTTCATCATCCCCCTATACGCTCCTCAAAGAAACACAAGGCGGCGGTGCAATTCGATCGACTTAACACAGAGTACTTCTACGATTACAATAGTTTGTTCATTCAATCCATGCAAAGTTACACTCAACGCTTCCAACAATTCCCCGATCGCAATTCAACTAATCCTTCCAATTTCCAATAGACAATAGGTTACATTGTCAGAATCGATTGACATGACACCTCCAATTCATTACAAAAAACAAGCACATACGTAAGTAAGACAACATCACAATGACAAGAACAACAACTACTGCACTACAAATATACTTGCCCCATAATCGGACAACAGTTTCCGCACTCACAAACAACAAGTTACATTGCAAAACGACTTCACCATGTCACCTTCAATTCAGTACAAAAAACAAGCACATACATAACTAGGACAACATCGCAACGAAAATTCCAATTTCCAACAAACAAATTGGTCCCCGAAATCATAGACGCAACACATCCAGCCCATAAAAAAAGTACATTGGCATCGGCAGGATTTGCCATATCATGACCTTGTTTTGATTGTTTTTAATGAACTTTATTTATAATATTTATAAACATGAGTCTTTTATATATATTGCTATCTCTAGGCGTTATATATATATATATATATATATATATATATATATATATATATATATATATATATATATATAAAAATTAATGGAGAAAACTCTTGCTTTGTAGGGTGCGGTTTTTGCACCATTAGTGTTGTATCATTAGTGTATATTGATAACAATGCGCTTTAAAAAACCATTTACATTTAATTTAGTTCCAATGTTGATTTGGGTTTTGTTACGTAGATGAGATAAGGGGAATTCAGGGCCATTAACAAATGTTGAATATGAGTTATCATAATTGACTCACTAGGTCTTATCCATTATTGAACCCCACACATCACAAGAAAAAGATCGCACTGAGCACCCTCAAGGCTCAATTGAATACGTTCAAGGTTCAATTGAATGCAATCCTATATATTCTCTAACAAAAATTACTGGTTTGAAGACATGATACATGATATATATTTTAGGTAGTCTAGATCGTAGGTTCAAATTCTCGAATAAATTCAATTTCCCAGCATGTGCTGAAGGTTCCATATGTGCTGCCAAGACACGACAAAAGAAGTTTGTGGTGGGAAAGATCGCATTTGTTGAAAAGTTGGTTAAATTTAAGTAAAGAGGGTAACTTGCCAAGACACGACAAAAAGGTTAGTGCTCGGATGTTTCCACACGCTTCTGCTTAATCTAAACTTAAATATTGAATTAAAACTAAACTTTAATTAAGAAAAGTGTCCCGGTCAGTAATGGCTGCGGGCTCGGGTCTCCATCCGAGTTCCAACTTGCATGGCCGGTAACACTCCCACTGCCACGTCATCAACATTAATCATGGCTGCCGCATGTCCAGCTGTCAGCAGTGTCCACTGTCTGTTACACATCTTGCCAGCTCTGCACTTCTGTCTTCCCCAACATTCAAGAAAACTTCTTTTACCGAATTTCCACCAACCCCGCCTGCCATCTCCGCCACACACTTTTCCCCGTCCCCTCTTTCTCCACCACTGTCCAGACTCCACACAACTTCCTCCTCTTATCTGCAATCGACACGTCATCTGGATAGATATCTACGGCGGCGAAAGCTACAGACACTTGCAAGAAAACTGTCTCTCTGTGCCACGTTTTCCCGCACAACTGACGTACGGATGCGCAGACATTCGATCGGCTGCACGTGTCAGTGGTAGACTGGGAAGTACCCGCATAATCGTCGCGGTTAGGTTACCTGCAGAGATTAACCATTTCTTTCCGCCGCCCACAAGAGGAACTTCCGCTTCCGTTTTTTGTTTGCTTTATTTACAAGATAACTCCGTCTTTCCCGCTTCGATGAATTCGAATTTGTTTTAAAGGGGTCACACCCTGTGCAGAACGTCGTGTCCTCAGTCTTTTCGGTTACAGTAGTGATCTGAGTTACATTCTGTGGCGATCTCCAGAGTTTTCGGATAAGTGGGTGCTACGAATTTTCAAGGAAATCTTGATAAATTCGTAGTTTTTGCAGATTCAGCACATAATTTTAGGTTCTGCAATTGGTTTGATAACCTGAATTGGATTTAATATTTTCTTGGTGTGGTAGAAAAAGAATGTGTTGTAGGGAGGAAGCGCAGAGGGCTGCAAGGCACGCGAAGATGAAGGCCTACTGGAAGGTCTGTAAGGCCAAAAAGAAAGTCGTGCTTGCAGGGAATAAGGGCATGGTCCCATGGAGCCGCTACAGGAGCTATTTTTCAGAAGCAGGTGGTCCCATGCACAATATTTCAACCAGCTACAGGAAACAATAGAATCTCGCCCTGGAAATTAGGAGCTCCGCATTTTTGGCCCGTTCAACTTAAGGGGTCGCTGAAGAGGGGGGGCTGACCACTTCCTGCTACAGTTTAGGCATTTTTCTGTCCATCTGGCAGCACACATGCATTCCCGCCACTTTTTTCTTGCCAATTTGGACAGAAAAACTGCAGTGGGCTCCTATAATTTTTCAGTGGAAAATGTTGAGAAAAAAAAATAACCATGAGACCCAAAAACTGCTAAAATGTTCCTAATTTCTCTCAGCAGCACCCGCTGAGATTTTTATGGAGCCCCCGCTCCATGGGACCATGCCCTAAGGGTTTTGACAAAAATTTTAGGGCCGCAATATGGGCGTTGATACCCCTTTTCACAATGGGAGAAAGAGATACAATAGGATAAGAAGATATAATAATGAGAGTAAAGTGATTCATGATAAAATGGAATAAAATGATGAATTTAAAAGATTAATGAAATGATAGGATAAATGATAAATGATAAATGATAAAGGGTAAATAAGATATATTAAAAATACCCATTTTCCTTATGATATTTTAAACCCATCTCCTCTATGATATTTTATATCCATTTTTATTTCTATCTCTTTAATGTTGGATTTAATATCTTACATTTTTACAAAGTTTAATTTTGTTTCCTATTAAAAACCACTTAAACCCTTGGTGAAATTCATTTTGAACCCAAAAATACAAACCTTCAATATGGGTAATTTGATGTTTCTCTTCCTTTCTTTTCTATATACATTTGTCATAGTGATCAAAATTTATATAATAATGTGAAGGTTCTTGTGTGGTTGTATTATCATATTTTGGAATGTTTTTTTGTCTTAGTTTTTCTTTTATGTAACGATGTTGGTGTCTAGTCATTAATTACGTGTTTTCCAATCCCCCACTAACACATGACATGTAGATTGAAAGTTCGCATTTGTGTGGCATAATTAGACATCCATTGTGGAAGGGAGATGTGGCATAATATGAGAGTTTTGAAGATGATTCTTTAAGTTTGTATATTTTATCATTAAATTTTTGAGATGACACGTTTACTATAGATGAATGAGGGAAGTCAGTGGGGTGGATACGAGATTTAATGCAATTTCCTCTCACACAAGAAGTTGTTGGAGTTTAATATTATCAGGGGCTAATAGGGGAAGAGGTCTAATAATTGAAAGACGACCAATAGTTATTATGCATCTTGTCTTAAAATTTTCTAGAATGCAATTTTCTACTCTCCAATACTATGCACTATTGTCCAAATTTTACCTCAAAACAACCAATGACATCATGACATGTCATCAATTTATCAATCAAAGCACTAGTGTGTAGTATATTTACACCATATTCAACTATTGGGCAACAAGGTTTACAAACATTTCAAATATCCTAATTTAAATTAATTCAAATTTCGACTTTCGCTTCATGTCAACATCTCAAACAAAAAATATAAATTAAAAATGTTAATCGCTCATATAAATTAATTTTTACATTCGTATGTGGCACCTACCTAATCGTGTGAACCCGCAAACTTAAGGGTAACCACTACCGGCATGTCTCCTCTATTTTGTCACAATTTAATATAGAACTTTTGGGAAAGACAATGTTGAATTATGATTCTAGCAAATGCATTACAAAAAAGTAGGTGACAATCTATAAAATTAGATGGGCTTCAAAATTATAATTTAAACTTTAATATGTATGACAAAATAATATTATATATATAATTTTAGATTTAAGAGGTCTATAAGAACTATTTAGGGTTTTTACAAATTTGAATTTTGAATTGAAGTGTAATATTATAAAATTAAACACATAACATTTTAAACATTTAACATAATATAACCAATATGTTAACATTGATTTTTTGGGAATGCATTAAGTACGATAATTTGGAAAAAATATGGCAAGGGACTTAAGTGTCTTGGTAGCCCGGGTCGGATAAGTTTGAGCATTCATGCTCCACCTAGGTTCAAACCCCATTAAGTCCATACAAGGTATGGGGCCACCTTCGAGTAGATCAAGCTCCCACCCCGACTTCGAGTAGATCAAGCTCCCACCCCGACATTGATAGAATTTCTCAAACACACACTGCATGAGGTGTGTGATGACACAAACCAATCAAAAATTTGGAAGAAATGTTAAACAATTTTTTTATATGGATATTGGTGGAAATCCTACTAGTCAAATTGTTATGAGACTATTTGGAAAAAGTTCTAAAATTATAGAGAAATTTGAAGTGTTTGTACCATTGAAAAATGTGTGGAAAAAAATGGAAATCCACTTCATTATAAGGGAACTTTGAAATTCATTCCACCTAGATTTATGATACAAGGTGGCAATTTCAATCTTGGAGGTGAAAGTGATGGAGACACCACTATCCATCTATAGAACTTGATTTTTCGATGAGAACTTTTAATTGAAGTGCACATAACAAGGTTTTCTCTCAATGGAAAATTTTGGTCAAAAACAAATAAAACGCCTTAGATTTTATTAACACGATAATAAGAAGCTTTTTAGATTAGAAAATTTATATCTACAATAAATGTATTCTATAAAATAAAATCTAAAGAAAGACATAATAATTAATTAAAACACACAACTAAATATTGTGGACGATGCAAAGGTATTTATGTGAGATAATACTTTGTAAGGTTATTAAATCTCTTCAAGCTTGGGTTTTTATAATTAAAAAGATTCGTTGAGATATCACACAACCAATTATTAAAATTGCACCCATCCCAACCCTTCCAAAGGGTTCAAACCTGTTCTAGAAGTGGAATTTAAAACGTACTATTAAAATTTTGATTTCACTTGTCATGTACACAAAGATTTGTTTTAGTAAAATTTCAATAGAAGGGCCGCATCTTAATAGCAAATGTCACACTTTCTTAAAAGGCTTTTGTTGGTGACAAATTAACGCCCTTAAGAATAAGCTTGACAATTACCCCAAAGAATATTATATGTCTCTCTAAATTTATTGGTTAATGTTGTAATCATAATAATTTAATCTCACAAAATCATTATGAAAGTGAAGAGGACTACAAATACAAACTAACCTCTTCAATCCATCACTCCTCAATGCAAATATCAATTCACCTATATCTTCTTTCGAATCAACCCAAATATTAACATACTTTTCAATCAGGTATCCATTCTTGTTCCTTTATATTTGATGAAAGAAATATGTTTTTATTTCTTTTACATTATCATTTATATGTTTTAATAGTACATTAAGTTAACTAGCATTTTCATTCTTCGACTTCTTATTTTGTCTTACGAAGGAGGAAGTGGCGTTTCTAAGAACTACAATGATTATGTTGAACAAATGCGAGAACTCGCTATGACATAATAATATATAACTCAATAAAGAACAATATATAACTCGCTATGACACAATTATTTCTCATTAGTCTTTGACTATGACATGTTATGTAAATTCACATGTATTTTATGGGTGGATGAGGATTTTAGAGTTGGTAAATCAATTTCATGGTGTGGGAATGTTAATTTTGATTTAGGAATGTAAGTTTTAAATTATTTATAATTATTAAATAGTATTTTTAAAAATATAAAAACATATAAACAAAAGTCAAATTTAAATTTTGATTGTAAGATATATTTTGAAGAATTTTCAAAAGAGATTTAAGAAAAAAAAAAACGGACTCGAAAATTATAAAGAAAAAGTGGACAAACCTACATAAACATATTTATCTTAAGATGATGACATTATATAGAAGAAATGTCAAGTAGATAAATTATATATTTATTCCTTTACCTAATTATGTTAACAAATATTGTTTAAGTGAGAATAACCTTGTAAATTTTGACACATTACATTTTTTAATGATAGTTGTTATTTGCTTTGCTGATAATGGTCGCGATGGAATCAATTTCTGTTGTTTATTACACCCGAGATGTGGGCATTATTCAGATCATGTGAGGGCGTTCGATTTCCATGGAGGTGGTTCTCTCTGCCTAGGTTTTGTCTATTGCTCGATTGTACCTAATTTGTAGTGTTATTACACGATCACATGTTCCTATGAGTTGAGTCTTCTACCTCATACCCAATATAATTAATTCCTCCAAGTAGAAGACTCAACTCATACCTCCATTACCCCCCATAATGATACTCACATCCTTTAAATAGGATGGGTAACACCTAATCCCAATGTAGGCAGGCCCATTACCCACTATAATTAATTCCTATGTGAGCCCATATAACTAATCGAGGGATGTGTGCCACATGTTGGCATCTCCATCAACCCATATACATTATATTATCATATCCCATGTGAACCCATACATATAACTAAGGGGATGTGTGCCACATGTCAGCATCTCCATCAACCCATATATATTATATTATCATATCCCAAGGTACATAGCATTGCCTCCCTCTTTGACATGTTTCATCCCCGAAACATAAGAAGAAGCCATATAATGAGTGCGCTTTAAATTATTGCACACTTGTTGCCATGCTCGATCATCCAACCACCCATATGAAATCATAGGGGGTGATGCTGCTCCAAACCTGATTCCATATTCCCTTGTGCTCATCTGATTCCATCCTGGTCCATATGTGTTCCTCCTCGGCATCCATGTATATCCATAATTATTATTCATGTGATTCCATGGCATATAATTATTGTTCCATTGATTCCATGTATAGCCAAAATTATTACTCCTCCAATTCCCTGTATATCCATATAGATTGCTGCCCTTGTGTGTCCTAGCATGTCTCCATGATTTTTTCCTGTCATGATGATGTGGGTGTCTATATGGTGCAACCTTAGTATGCTCAACCTTATCAATCTTTTCCTCCACTTTCTTTTCCTCTTCTAACTTGTTTGCTATTTCTTTTTTCTCTTGAGTAGAGAAACTATTTTTACTTTTTCATCATGTTCTTCATCCTCTCCTTCTAATTCATCCTTATTCCCTTCTTCACCATCTTCAAATTCATCTTCATGATCCAATTTTAATTACTTTTTTTTCTTAAGTGTGATATCTTAATGTAATTTTCTTTCTCTTGTACCATAATTTCATGAATTTATTTTGTACATTAAGATTAATTGTTCCCAAGCTCTCTAACCAAGGATATCCAAGAACAATATCCATACCATCCATATCTAAAGCATAAAAATATGAATGTAAAACATATTTATCCATGTAAAAGCTTTAAATCTTCAAAACTTGAATTTTCTTACCATCTATTTGAGTTTCCTTGATATGCTTTGTTTGCACATGTAGATTGTGAGCTACATCCACATTGATGAAGTTATATTGGCTGCTAGGGTTTATGGAAAAAATCACCTTTTTTCTTTGAATGCACCCTTCAAACTGAAATATTGAAGCTTCTTTCCTTGGAGATGCACTATCCTGTGTAGCAACTTCATCTTCAACATCTTCTTCTTCTTCTTCTAATGTTGCTTCATTTCGCTTCTTCTTCTTATACTTCTTCTTCTTTTTCTTTTTTTTCTTCTTCTTCTAATTCATCTTCTTCTTCTTTTGTTTCCCATCTGTCCATGAAAACTTGTTCCAATTCCTCCAAAGACCAATTAGACTTTTCCTTTTCTAACTCAGAAAACCAAATCTGTGCAGGGCCACTAATCCACAACTTGAATAACCAAATATCTGATGGTTTAGAGAATTTAACCCTAAATTTGTTCCACCATTCTCTTGCATCAATCCTGCCATCTCCAAAAAAATCTACCATCCCCATGATCCACAAAACTAGGGTTTTAGGAATAGACCCTTTTGATAAAAAAATTTCTAACCCTTTTGGCTAAAGTTCGGCCAAAAATCAGAAATCACAGAACACAAACCCCAATTTAATTTTTGAGAGGTTTCCGAAAATGTAAGAAATTCAAGAAAATTCCTCAAATTGTGGCCTGTGGAGCAAAATAGTGAAAAACAATAAAAATAAAATAACTCTGACAAAATAGATCCAAAATTTTTGAAATTTTATTGGTATCACCTTTGAATATATTACCATCAACCCAAAAAAATTGTTTCCTAATTCGTCATTATTCAGAAGATATAGACAAAACCATAGAATTAGGGTTTCAACCCTAAAACGGACACAACTTTTGTAAAACAACTCCAAAAAATCTGAAATTTTGAGGGAAGATCACTTGAACTATGTATCCACTCCCAAAAAAATTCTGAAAAATTCCAAGTCAATCTCAAGATATAGACGAATCACCAACATTAGGGTTTCATCCCACAAATTGCCCAGATCACTGCTCTGATACCACTTGATAAGAACCTTGCATATAATAAATCAATAAATTGCAGAAGATAATAAAACACAAGAGATATGGGGGGCCAAGATGCCCAAATATGTAGAATAATACCCTTAAGGTAGGCAACACCATAATGCTCTTTAAGGAAGGAGTAACTCCACAATCTCCCAAGATGGGAATCCACTTCGAGGGGACACCTCCAATATACCTCTACAAGTAGAAGACTCAACTCATACCTCCATTTCCCCAGACCCCATAATGATACTCACATCCTTTAAATAGGATGGGTAACACCTAACGCAAATGCAGCCACCCATTACCCAATATAATTAATTCCTATGTGAGCCCATATAACTAATTAAGGGGATGTGTGCCACATGTCGGCATATCCATCAACCCATATACATTATATAATCATATCCCATGTGAACCCATACATATAACTAAGGGGATGTGTGCCACATGTCGGCATCTCCATCAACCTATATATTATATTATCATATCCCAAGGTACATAACACGATAACACGATGAAGAATCATACTTGGGATTTGGTATCTCTTCCTAAAGGAAGAAAATGGTTAGGTGTAAGTGGGTATATGAACCAAATACACAGCTAATGGGTCCACTAACAAGTATAAGGCTCGCTCTTGTTGCAAAGGGGTTTTCACAAGTTGAAAGTATTGATTACTCTGAGACTTTTGCACTCATTGCAAGATGGATTCGTACATCATGTACTTTCTATCGCTACATCACAGGGGGTGGCCCATATACCGATGGACGTGAAGAGTGCCTTCTTACATGGAGATCTACAAGAGGAAATATACATGGAGTAACCGATTGGATTTTTTTCAGATTCTTCTCTTGTTTGTAGGCTTCAAGGTCTCTACGGTCTCAAATAAGCCCTTGAAGCTTGGTACAAGAAGAAGGATTTTTTTCTTCCATCTACTGGTTTTGTTCATTGCCACTCCGATTATACAGGGTATCTCTAACATGTTGGAGAGGATATTTTGATAGTTGTCTTGTATGTTGATGATCATTACTTATTGGAAGCTTTTCTTCCCACATTCGAGTATTCGAGGGCTCTTTTCTACACAGTTTGACATGAAAAATCTTGTGTTATTGCATTAATTTTGTGGTTTGCAGATTTCTCAGATAGATTTAGGGATTCATTTGAGTCAGCAAAAGTACACCCATGATCTTCTTTGGTGCTTTGATACGGCTGATTGTAAGCCAAGTCCATCTCCTTTTCAGTCTGGGGTTACTCTTACTTCCACATCTACCACACCACTTTGTGATCCTACATTGTATAGGCAGATAGTTGGGAGTCTCATGTACTTTACCCATACTCGCCCTGATATTTCATTTGCAGTAGGGTTTGTATCTTGGTTTGCACATTCTCCTCATAGTAGTCACTGACAGGCTGCTAAAAGGATTTTGCGCTATTTGAACGACACTTCCCACTTTAGCCTACACTACACTAGGGGTTCTACTTAGTTGGTCAGGTATACATTCGATCAAGGGCAGTTTTATTGATGACAGACGTTCCACTTTTGGCTATATATTTTGTCTTGGTTCTTCTCCAGTTGCTTGGGTGTGCAAAAAGCAACAGGCTATTGCACTTTCATCTTCAGAGGTAGAGTACAGGGTAGTAGTCATAGTGAGTCAGCAGATTCTTTGGCTTCGACAGTTATTGACAGAGTTTGGATTCCCATAGGATTCATCGAATGTACTTTGGTGTGACAACCAAAGTGTAATTCACATTTCTCGCAACCCAGTTGAGCACCAACAAACCAAGCATATTGAGATACACATCCACTTCATTCATTAGCACAATTCAGATGGAGTTCTTTGCTTTGAGTACATTCTCGACTCAAGAGCAGGTTGGGACATCTTTATGAAGACTTTTGCATCACCTCACTACCTTGAGTTGTGCAGTAATGCTTGGGGTTTGAAGTTGTCCTTGGGGGTGTTTGTGAGAACATTTTCCTTCTTTTTCTTTCTCTTTCCTTCTAAAGCAGGATTCTTTCCTTCTTTTGGTTCGAGATTTCTTCATGGATATATTGCATACATGAGTACCTCATCAAACCTAGTTGTCGGACTCATACTATGGACATGCCACTTCTATTTTTGCCCCTAGCTTCACTTGAGGGGGTTTAAGAGTAGGCTTGTTTACCTTAGCTCATGTTCACCTAGGTACTTTATTTACCTTTATCAGTATTTATCTTCACCCACTTATGTGTGTGGATATTTCTTTTATTTATTTAGATATTAGGGGATATTATCTAGTTGTTAGGTATAGTTCTTTTCTTGGTCTATGGTATTGACTAGATCCTTGATGTCTAGTTCTTTCTTAAATCTATGGTCTTGACTAGCTCTTTGATGACTAGTTCTTTCCATGATTTATGGCTTGATCTACAACCTTGATTGGTTCTTAGATTGTTATTCCTTGTCTATATAATCAAGGCCCATTCTCATTATATTTCATTGAGTTCCATAATAATATATGATATTGCTTCTCATTTGTTTGCAAAGGTTTATGTAAAGTCATTCTGGCAAATTGCTTTCATCTTATTGATCATGGTGTTTGATTAGCATCTGTGTCCTTGGCTTGAGTACGATCTGGTTATTGTTCCTTTTAATTTCCTCGCTGATCGCCCACATGGATGGTGTTTTTCCCATTTTTGTCCAGCAATTGATAATATTTAATGTATTTCTATTTTTGAGTATGTTTCAATTAGATTGGGATTGATTTAGTTAGTGTTTATTGATAATTTTTGGGTAAGATTGAGAACATGTGATAATTTAATTTATGGTGATGATTTCTCCACAAAAACAACACATGTCGTGAATGTATAAAAACCCACCTAGCCATTCAATGCTCGACATATTCATACTCTCACATGACCACAATTTTCATGAAAATGAATCACGTGGAAAAAACTTAGAGTGGTTTTCTCTATGCTCATACACTTGTTTAACATTATTTCAAGTCATGTCGTGACGACTTGTGTCATTTTTGGGCTAAATGACGTAATAGAATTTAACTATTTCATTTTTTAATGTTGGGTATTAGAATGAACAATATCCATGAGTACAAAAGTTTATATTTACATTGATAGACGCATTCCAAATTAGAATGAGTTAGAAAATTAAAACGGGTGACATACACATAAATGAAATCGATTATTGTTGTTGTTGATGTATGGTGTTATCACAACTATACATTTGACCTTTTATCCATGATATTGGTATTATGAATCCCATCCCATGCGTGCGCAAATCTGCAATCCTATTCATAATTACTTTGTTATCAATATGGCGTTGACGTTTTACTCAAAAAGCATGTGCAATACCACCATCATAACTTTTACATGGATGCTCTCACATGCAAAACTCCATCCATAGTGACTCGTAAACACATGTTGTTGAATGATGGAAAAAAATTAGCTATTGAGGCATCCACCCATGGATCACCATTCCTTTATCTCTCATTACGTCCACAAATCCCTCTTGTAGAAACTTGCATGAATTTGTAATGTCCCCAAATGGGCATATTTCAACCCCTAGTCGATTACCCATGATTCCCACTAGGGGTAAATCTGATTAATCCAAAAGCCAAAAAAATCTCTATTGTTATCAAACTGAAATTCAGAAGGAAATTAGGCCAAAAACTAAATATTTTCCTTAAAACTCTAGTTTGCTGCCCTAGGCCAACGATTTAGTGAATATAGATTTTTCTACCTCAAAACACATCCAAAAATCATGAAAATTTGTTTGCAAGTAGATAATGAATAATCAGAATAGGATCTTCAATCATATTCAAAAATAATTAATTCTAGAATTTATTAGGGAAAAAAACGTAGCAGAACTTGTAAATTTGTAAATAAAGTGTAAAATACTCCAAAATTTCGGGCAAATGATAGCTCAAAGTGAAACTTGAAAAATAAGCTTTCCAATGAACCCAAAATAAAAAAACAAATGGCGGGAAGGCATCCAAAATAGATCTGCAATTTTGGAAAATTGTAAATAAACCCTAGTTGTAAGTGAAAGTTGGAAATACAATTTCACCCCACTTAGGAAAGGCCCAAAAACACCTCATAACTAATCAAACACTTCAGATTTGATCTCTCCTTGAATTTATCTTGAAATCGGTCTTCAACAACTGTTGGAAAACTACTGAAAATCAACTAACTCATTGATATGTAATGGAAACTCCAAGGTGGAGAATCCTCTCAACTAGAGGGAGGTTTTTTTTCCTTTTCTAGATATCTTGGAGGGTTTTCGTCCTTAGGAGTGAAGATGCAAGAAAAAATGCTCAACATACAATTCATAATTTAGAAGATAAAACAAGTGATGCCTCTCCAAGAAAGTAGACTTGTTTAAATAGGATAATAGGGTCCAAATGGCCACTTTCGAACAAATCAGAAATTTCCCCTTATTTAAAGTTTTCCTCACTTGTTTCCTTTCCCTAGGCAAGTTGCACTTTTCCATGGATAATTCACTTTTACTAAGTGCTTTTTGATTTTTGTTTGCCTTTTTGTATTTTTAAGTTTATAATAATTTATAATAAGTGCTTATAATATTTTATTTTATTTTTACACTTTATAATAAAATATCATAACTTAAGTCACCCTTGTGTTCACCCCTTAGCCATCGGGTAGACAAAATAGGCTAAGGGTCTTCGACTGGGAAGGGGATATTACAATCCTCCCTTCCCAAAATTGCTTGCCCTCAAGCAATTGCAACTTGTTTGTCTAAGTGTCATGCACAATAGACAAAACATGTTGAAGTGATCCAAAATCCTTACACAGTACAGTCACAAATGCGAGAGCTTCTACCAAAATATGTAGCTCTCATAATGCCCACAATCATGAAATTGGAACAAAGGATCCACATGCTTCATTTTACAATTTGTATTACCATACTCCTCATGAATAAAGCAAATCTGAAATGATGTATATGCAATAATAAATTTGACACATGTTCATTCCTTTCATACATTAGAGTACCATCAAGATCTTCATCATTCTTTGCCTTCGAATAACTTGACTTCATGCGACACAAATTTTCAGCATTTTTATCCATAATTCGCCGAATACCATCATGATAGAACTGTTGTAATAACATAGTATGAAGAATATGCAATGGATCCTCGCTAATACTAACCTCCTTACAGAGAAAATCATCAAAGTGTTTACCTTCAGTTGCTAATTTCGTAACCTCTAAAACAACATTACCACTCATGATTTCATATAGAAAATAAGAATCAACACCTTTCCCAATCTCAAGCCCACCAATACCATGGTTTGGTAAATCCATCCCATATGACAATGACTCATTGTTTAGGACTACAACATCTTTTCCAATTTTGTATCCATCAAGTATTGTTTGTTCCTCTTTGCCTTCCTCATTAATACAAATATTTTTCTCAATGGAAGTCATACCTTTCTCTCTAGAAGCTTCTTCTTCTTCATTCGCACTATGGAATACTCTATCAATTTATTTCCTTCCACTTTCTACATGGTACTTTTTTGACATTTTCTAATTTTTCTAATGCCTTTACTATCTTTCAATTCACAAAAATCTTCGAAGGTCAACATAGATTTTACCTTGGGACTGAGTGTTGCATACTCTTTTCCCCATGTCTCCATGTCATCATCCTCAATTGGTTGTTCCTCCTTTTGGAGAAACATGGTTTTGCTTCTTTCACCATTGTTGCCTCGATTTCCTTGCAAAACTTGATTTGTGATAGTCATTCCTTATATAGATCTTTCTAAATCAACAATGGCTTATATGATTGAGTCTCTTAAATATCTCTGAGCATCCAACCAATAGGTTTGCAATTCTTTGTGGCCTCTAGTGATTGCTTCATTCAAATAATTTATCTTATTTGTAGGATGAGCTATATGATTATGGCCATCCAGGTCACCTTCTTCATCTTCAGATCTGATTGTTTCTTTCACAAACCGGGAGAATCATTTCTCGATACCACCGTAATGCCCCCAAATGGGAATATTTCAACCCCAATGGATTACCCACAGCTCCCACTAGGGCTAACTTTGATGAATCCAAAATCCAAAAATAATTCTATTGCTATTAAACTGAAATTCGAGAATGAAATTAGGCCACATCTTGAATATTTTCCCCGAAAACCTAATTTGTTACCCTAGGCCAATGATTTAGAAAGTATAGCTTTTTCTACCTCAAAATACCTCCAAAAATTATGAAAAATTGTTTGCATAAGTAGATATTGAATAATCATAATATGATCTTCAATCATATTCGAAAAATATTAATTCTGGAATTTATTAGGGCAAAAAACGACAAAAACTTGTAAATTCAATCATCCCTTTGTATTGTATTGATGACTAGATTGTAGGTACTAATAGTGATATGGCATGTTCATAGTAAAGGTTTAAGTTATATTTATGCATAACACATCCTCATAGTTATTATGGCCAAAATCATATTTTTAACATTTATAGAAATATATCTAATTACACCGAGATGTGTTCGTATAGTGACATGCAATGAGTGCAATGTCATGCATTGCTAGAAAAACTCTTTATTTGTTGACTAATATTTGATGGTTAAAATAATATATGCTAACATAGATATCTTAAATAAATCTATCTAAAAATACCAAGAGATATTATAATATAGGCACCTCAAGATTGATATATCTGGATGTCTTTTGGATAGATGTATTTAAGATATGTATGCTAATTTATATATTTATTTGTATTTTATTTATGATGTGTATGATTGTTTGTGTATATATTTTTATATTAAACAAACAAGTAAATAGAAAATACAATTGTATAAATGTTATTTTTGTGTTGTATTTTTATTTTTTATATACATGTTTTACGATTATTTTAATATTTTTATGAACATTTTTATAATTTCATAAAACAAATTTTACTTTCAAAGCTCAATTGAACGTGTTAAAGATCACATCTGTACCACGTTTTCCCGCATAATCGATGCACGGATGCGCGACATTCGATCAGCCGCACGTGTGTCGGTGGGAGAATGGGAAATTGGAATCGGGGTTAAATTTGACGGCCACCTATGCCTGTCAAACAATTTTTGGGTGACGGTAATTTTTGAATATTGCCTTTCAAAAACACAAAACGAGGTTATTTTTATTAATTGTTTTATATTTATTATATCTTTTTAAATATATGTTTACATATATTTTTATAATTTATATACAAATCTATATAGAAATTGACGGTCACATTTTAAATATGCAAGTCACGTGTGACGGTTAGATAAGATATTTACAAGTATTTTACGTCTAAAATCACGAAAAACGTCTAAACGGCCGTCAAATTTAACCCCTGATTGGAATCAATGACTGTTATCGTCGCGGTTACAGCCTTGCAAGTTGCAGGTAGGTTACCCGTTATGGCGAAGAAAGACAGAGAGACCGAAAACCGTGCCGTGACGGTGAGATTAACTGTTTCTTTCCGCCTCCCACAAGGGGAATTTTTGCTTCCGTTTTTGTTTGCTTTCTTTAGAAAATAACTCTCGTCTTTCCCGCTTCGAAGAATTTGAATTTGTGGAATTTAAAACTTACCTATTAAAATATTGAATTCACTTGTCATTTACAGAGGATTTGTTTTAGTAAAATTTTAACAGAAGGGCCGTAACTTAAAAGCAGATGTCACACTCTCTTAAAGGATTTTGTTGGTGACAAATTAATACCCCTTAAGAATAAGCTTGACAATTACCCTATTAATATTATATGTCTCTCTAAATTTATTGGTTAATGATGTAGTCATAACAGTTTAATCTCACAAAAATTATTATGAATGTGAAGAGGACTACAAATATAAACTAACTTCTTCACTCCATCACTCCTCAATGCAAATATCAATTCACCTATATCTTCTTTCGAATCAACTCAAATATTAACATACTTTTCAATCATGTATCCATTCTTGTTCCTTTATATTTTATGAAAGAAATATGTTTCTATTTCTTTTACATTATGGGTTATATGTTTTAATAGTACATTAAGTTAACTAGCATTTTTATTGTTTAGACTTCTTATTTTGTCTTACGAAGGAGGAAGTGTTAACAAATGCAAGAACTCGCTAGGACACAATATATAACTCAATATCAACAAGCCATCACTTGCAGATGGAAAATTTCATATAATGCATCTACAAGTTCTATCAATCATGTAGGTCCCTCAAAATGGTCAAGTCAAATATGGGGCCTTAATAGTTTATCCTTTTTTATTATTGCTCCCAATAGATGGTTGGATCAAATCTAGGGCCATAGGTAAGTACAAAGAACTCTTTTGTAATGGTGTGGAAGGTGTGCCACTTGTCATGCACTCTTACCTCGTCCCAGGAACCTTATATTTCTACATGTTCATCCTCATGTATGGCTACAATCTTCCCATCACCATGTACTTCCCTATAAAGGCTCAATCAAATGTATATACATAGATTTTTTTCCATATTTTGAACTTAAAAGCATGTGATATGTTAATGTGAAAAATGAACATGGCTATGCCATGACTTATAAGATTAGTTTGTTTCCTTTACCCTGCCTAGCATAGTTGTATGTCATTCTACCTAAACACTTTTTTATTTCTTTTATAAGAATGGTTGTCCTAAAGTTTACAAATACTCATATGACGATCACGCCAACATCATTACATTATCCGTAGAGATTATCATCTTATCAACTTCTATCCTCATTGAAAACAATATAGAGTTATTTTATCATACACATTGATGGTTTAAATATCCCTAGGTATTACACTCTCGTAACATTTACTTGATTATATATCAACTAATGAAAAGCTATTTATAAGTTACATAATTTTTTAATTTTGTTTTGATTTCATGAGTATTGAATTTGTTTGTTTTATGTCGTATATGTGATTTTACAAGGTAATATTTATGTAAGGAAATAATTTTTATTTCACTTCGTATTTTTCTAGTGTGTAATCTATTTATTGGTAGTACCTAAAATATTTGTTTGTTTGAATGAAATGATATTATAAAACAACAATCTAATCTTATTTTAAATGGTCATTTAATTTATTTTTGTCATCTAAAATTAATTTAAAATTATAAATTTCTTCCAAAACTCCAAATTACAAGTTAATAAATAATTTGTAACCAAATTTATCAAGAAAAATTAAAACAAATAATAAATAACAAAAAATAAAAAATAAAAACTATAAATATTAAAACTTCAAACTTTTGATTTTTAATTTATTTAAATTCTATATATGCTGTAATTTATCAATCTTTATTTTGAAATGTAAGTGATATACCTATTATTGACCCTCTCCTTAAATGAAAATTTTGTCTTAAACCATCTTAGATTAAGTGGAAACGTGTGTAAACATCCAAGTTTCCAACTACCAACCATTTTCTCGTGAAAACAACACACTTCCAAAGCATGAAATTTTTTTCACGTGCCTTCCTCGTTGTGACCGATCTTTCAACTAACCAGATCCTCCCTGCCTTATAATTTGTAACTAACACAATTGATCAAATTATTTCTCATTGGTCTTTGACTATGACATGTTATGTAAATTCACATGTATTTTATGGGTGGATGACGATTTTAGGGTTGGTAAATAAATTTCGTGGTGTGGGGAAGGTTAATTTTGATTTAGGAATGTAAATTTTAAATTATTTTTAATTATTAAATAATATGTTTTAAAAATATAAAAAAACATATAAATAAAAGTCAAATTTAAATTTTGATTGTAAGATATATTTTTAAGAATTTTCAAAATAGATTTAAGAAAGAAAACGATCTCTAAAATTATAAAGAAAAAGAGTGCAAATCCACATAAACATATTTATCTTAAGATTATGACATTATATAGAAGAAATGTCGTGTAAACAAATTCTATATTTATTCCTTTACCTAATTATGTTAATAGATTTGTCTAAGTGAGAATAACCTTGTAAATTTTGACACATTGCATTTTTTAATGATAGTTGTTATTTGCTTTGTATAATGGTCGCCGATGGAATCAATTTCTGTTGTTTATTACACTTAAGATGTGAGCATTATTCAAGATTGTTAGGGTGTTCAATTGCCATCCAGAGGCGGTTCTCTGCCTAGGTTTTGTCTATTGCTCGATTATACCTAATTCGTAGTGTTATTACACGATCTCACATGTTCTTCACAACTAATGATCTTTGTCACCTCTTGTATCACATTTCACATTATGGTGTTGTATTTGCATGACTCGTCGGACACGATGAATACACCCATGATCTCGGTGCATCGTAGCTTGCTCCATGTGATATGCGACTCCGGTCATTCCTTTTGCTCTTCGCATGCTACGCCAAATTTTGATTGACTAAATTATTCACCATGTTCACTTTGGTTCCCCTCACACATCTCATTATCATTGGTGTCTCTTGCACTGCACGGTTTATCTCTAACTTATCACTTTGGACACCTTCATACTTGTTTGGCCAATGTCACCTTTTTTTTTTACCCAACGTGTCTCTTTATCTCCTCAAGTGTGGGCCATGTTCGGGGCTTCATGCCTTTCATGGGGGCTTGTTTTTCACCATTCACTCCACTAAAAATTCAAAAGCATGCAACTCGGATTTGATTCACATCATTGAGCTTCAAGACCATTTGAATTATTCCCGCTTTATGGTCGGACTTAAATGATTAAATAACTGTTTAGGCTAGAAATAACATCTACTTATACAATTGTGTCTTTTTCATTTTCTTCTACATGGACTTTATGCATGTCAAATCAACATTTGGTAGTGTTGGGGAACTCAACATGTTTTTAAAATTTTGGAGAAGAGTTTAAAATCCTGTCAACTTGTAACACTTAGGGTTTTAGCTCATGACAGGGTATCCAATTTCATATTATGTTTGAAGCTCATTCCTTTTTCCTGATTATTAGAGATGTGGAGATATTTAGAAGAGGTAAAATTCTTTTGGAGTTCAAACATTTTGGGAGGATGATAGTAAAATGAATGGGAAATCCCATACTCCTTATGATCAACATATCTCGGATAACAATAAGGAATAATGAAATCTAATTGCAAAGTGGACCATAATATGTTTCTTTCCCAACTCTTAATATCCTTTTTTAATGAATGTTTATTGGCGCATGTTTACAAGTTAATGTTAGGTGTAGGAAAAACTCATTTTAGCATTTTTATGTAGGGTGGTGGTTTCGGTTTTATTTGTGTGGAAGGTGAAGAGGGTGCTCAATAGTGGCTCGTAATGGTCGGTCAACCTATCGGGCGTGACGGTGGACGTATTTGCATTGAATGCCATATGCTGGTGGAGGAAGGAGATTATGCCTATTTCTAAGTGTTCAAAGCATGATTTCTTGTCACAATTAATGGTGCTAGTGAGTATACCATAACTCGCAGTTCCACCATGGGTGTCAATCAAATTTCTTGTTGGTTCGAGAAATTTATGTGGGTCAATATCGTTAGCTTCGTATTGGCCGGAAGAGACACTACCTTAACAACACTCGCTTTTATGGCTCCTCTCCTCTCATCCCCATGTATAATATACAATTAACCAAGAAACCAAAGATTCTTGTCACCACTTATAAGCATGCCATGTTGGTGTTCTCTTATGAAAATATGTAGCTCATGAAATACCTCTATGTGTCGGTGTGTGATTTCATGCAATTCTCTACCCGTTAGTTCCATTCGACTCCAAACTGCTATCCAAAACATCAATCTACCCATGTTTTACCCGAAAAACATTTTTCTCCATAGGCATGCATGTGACGTACCACTTATACGCCATAGGACAAATGAAATCCATTTGGGGTCTCATCACGTAGAATTCATATCAAAGAGGTTGCTTGGTGAGAAGGGGGTATATACACCCCATGGAACCCTTCGAAATTCCTAGTTTTCCAAGGCAATGTTTGTGTAAGCCTCGGGAAGTAAACGAACTTACCAAATGCTATATATTGTATCTTTCATAGTTTCAAATTTCAAACTATGTCTTGTAGATTATAATCACACACTCAAGCGTATTTCCTACTGATTGCCCACATGGATGGTGGTTTTCCCATTTTTTCCAGACGATTGATAATATTTGATGCATTTCTATTTTTGAGTATGTTTTAATTAGATTGGGATTGATTTAGTTAGTGTATATTGATAATATTTGGGTAAGATTGAGAACATGTGATAATTTAATTTACACTAATGATTTCTCTACAAAAATAACACATGTCAAGAATGTACAAAAACCCACCCAATTTCATATAATGCTCGACATATTCATACTCTCACATGACCACAATTTTCATGAAAATGAATCACCTGGAAAAAAAATAGAGTAGTTTTCTCTATGCTCGCACACTTGTTTAACATTACTTCAAGTCATGTCACGACGACTTGTGTCATTTTGGGCTAAATGACGTAATAGAATTTAACTATTTCCTTTTTTAATGTTGGGTATTAGAATCAACAATATCCACGAGTACAAAAGTTTGTATTTACATCGATAGATGTATTCCAAATTAGAATGAGTTAGAAAAATTAAAACGAGTGATATACACATAAATGACATTGATTTTTGTTGTTGTTGATGTATGGTGTTATCACAACTATAAATGTGACCTTTATTCGTGATATCAATATCATGAATCTCATCCAATGCATCACGATTTGTAATCCTATTCATAATTGCTTTGTTAACAATATGGCATTGACATTTTAGTCAAAAAGCATGTGCAACATCACCATCATAACTTTTACGCAGATGCTCTCTAATGTAGAATTCCATCCATAAAGTGACTCGTAAAACATTTTGTTGAATGATAGAAAAAAAAATAGCTATTGAGGCATCCAACCATGGATCACCATTCCTTTGTCTCTCATTATGTCCACAAATCTCTCTTGTAGAAACTTGCACGAATTTGTAATGTCCCCAAATGGGCTTTTTTAAACCCCACGTGGATTACCCATAATTCCCACTAGGGATAAATATGATTAATCCAAAAGCCAAAAAAATATCTATTGTTATCAAATTGAAATTAAGAATGAAATTAGGCCACAAATTGAATATTTTCCCGAAAACCCTAGTTTCTTCCTAGCCAACAATTTAGCAAATATAGCTTTTTTCTACCTTAAAATACCTTCAAAAATTATGAAAATTTGTTTGCAAGTAGATAATGAATAATCAAAATACTCAAAATTTCGGGGCAAATGATAGCTCAAATTGAAGCTTGAAAATAAGCATTCCAATGAACTCAAAATTAAAAAATTTCTATGGCGGGAAGGCATCCAAAACATATTTGCAATAATGGAAAATTGTAAATAAACCCTAAATGTAAGTGAAAGCTGGAAATACAATTTTGCCCCACATAGGAAAGGCCTAAAAACACCTCAAAACCGATCAAACACTTCATATATGATCTCTCCTTAAATTTATCTTGAAATCGGTTTTCAACAACCATTGAAAACTACCTTTGGAAATCAACTAACTCCTTGATATGCAATGGAAACCCCAAGGTGGAGAATCCTCTCAACTAGAGGAAGGGTTTTTGTCCTTCTCTAGATATTTTGGAGGGTTTTCATCCTTAAGAGTGAAGATGCAAGCAAAAATACTCAACATACAATTCAATTTAGAAGATAAAACAAGTGACGCCTCTCCAAGCAAGTAGACTTGCTTAAATAGAAGAATAGGGCCCAAATGGCCACTTTCACAACCAATCGAATTTTCCCCTTATTTAATGTTTTCCCCATTTGTTTTCTTTCCCTAGGCAAGTCACACTTTTCCATGGATAATTCATTTTACCAAGTGCTTTTTTATTTTTGTTTTTAAGTTTAAAATAATTTATTATAGGTGTTTATAATATTTTATTTTATTTTTGCACTTTATAATAAAATATCATAACTTAAGTCACCTTTGTGTTCACCCCTTAGCCCTTGGGTAAAAAAATAGGCTAAGGGTCTTCGGCTGGGAAGGGGATATTACAATCCTCCCTTCCCAAAATTGCTTGCCCTCAAGAAATTGCAACTTGTTTTTCTATGTGTCATGCACAATAGACAAGACATACTTGAAGTGATCCAAAATCCTTGTACTGCACCCATCAAATGCGAGAGCTTACGGAAATTTATGTAGCTCTCATAATGTCCATAATTATGAAATTGGAACAAAGGATCCATATGCTTCATTTTACAATTTGTATTACCATACTCCTCATGAATAAAGCAAATTTGAAATGATGAAATATGCAATGATAAATTTGACACATGTTCATTCCTTTCATACCTTGGAGTACCATCAAGATCTTCATCATCCTTTGCCTTTAGAATAACTTGACTTCGCAACACCATATCCTTAGCATTCTTGTCCATAATTGGTCAATACCATCATGATAGAACTGTTATAATAACATAGTATGAAGAAGATGCAATGGATCCTTGCTAATACTAACCTCCTTATAGAGAAGATCATCAAAGTGTTTACCTTCAATTGCTGATTTGGAAACCTCCAAAACAACACTACCACTCATGATTTCATACAGAAAACAAGAATCAACACCTTTCACAATTTCAAGCCCACCAATACTATGGTTTGGTAAATCCATCCCATATGACAATGACTCATTCTTTAGGACTGCAACATCTTTTCCAATTCTGCATCCATCAAGTATTGTTTGTTCCTCTTTGCCTTCCTCATTAATACAAATATTTTTCTCAATGGAAGTCATACCTTTCTCTCTAGAAGCTTCTTCTTCTTCATTTGGCATGGTGGAATACTCTATGGGCTGATTTCCTTCCACTTTCTGCATGGTACTTTTTGACATTTTCTAATTTTTCTAATGCCTTTGCTATATTTCAATTCACAAAAATCTTTGAAGGTCAACATAGATTTTACCTTGGGACTTAGTGTTGCATACTCTTTTCCCCATGTCTCCATGTCATCATCCTCAACTGGTTGTTCTTCCTTTGGAGAAACATGGTTATACTTCTTTCACCATTGTTGCCTCGATTTCCTTGCAAAATTAATTTGATAGTATTCATTCCTTGTATAGATTTTCCCAAATCAACAATGACTCCTATGACCAAGTCTCTAAAATCTCTCTGAGCATCCAACCAATAGGTTTGCAATTCTTTGTGGCCTCTAGTGATTGCTTCATTCAGATAATTTATCTTATTTGTAGGATGGGCTTTATAATTATGCCCATCCACGACCATCTTCTTCATCTTCATATATGATTTTTCTTTCACAGGACTAGGAGAATCATCGCTCTGATACCATTATAATGTCCCTAAATGGGAATATTTCAACCCCAAGTGGATTACCCGCAGCCCACTAGGGCTAACTTTGATTAATGCAAAAATCCAAAAATAATTCTATTGCTATCAAATTGAAATTCAAAATGAAATTAGGCCACAAACTGAATATTTTCTTGAAAACTCTAGTTTCTTTGCCTTAGGCCAACGATTTAGAAATAGCTTTTTCTACCCGAAAATGCCTCTAAAAATTATGAAAATTTGTTTGCAAGTAGATATTGGATAATCATAATAGGATCGTCAATCGATTCAAAAATATTAATTTTGGAATTTATTAGGGCAAAAATGCAACAAAACCTTTAAATTCAATCATCCCTTTGTATTGTATTGATGACTAGATTGTAGGTAATAATAGTGATATGGTATGTTCATAGTAAAGATTTAAATTATATTTATGCATAACACATCCTCATAGTTATTATGGCCAAAATTATATTTTTAGCATTTATAGAAATATGATTTATTACATCGAAAGGTGTTCTATAGTGATATGCAATGAGTGCAATGACATGCATTGTTCGAAAAAACTCTTTATTTGTTGACTAATATTTGATGGTTAAAATAATATATACTAGCATATATATATGAAATAAATCCATCTAAAAGATACCGAGAGATATTCTAATACGGGCACCTCAAGATTGATATATCTAGGCGTCTTTTGGATAGATGTATTTAAGATATCTATGTTAGTTTATATATTTATTTGTTTTTATTTATGATGTGTATAGTTGTTTGTGTGTATATGTTTTTATTAAACAAACAAATAAATAGAAAATGCAATTGTATAAATGTTATTTGTGTGTCATAATTTTATTTTTATAAACATGTTCTATAATTATTTTAATATTTTTTATGAACATATTTATAATTTCGTAAATTTTTTTTTGAATGTTTGATTATATTTATATATTTTATTAATAAAGACATTAAATTATATGTTTAATTTTTAATGTTTGTTATGAAGAAAATATAAATTGCATCTATTTAATATTGAGTTGTGTTTTTAAATTTAATTATTTATTTGAATATTTGCTTGTTATTTTTATTGTTTTTATGAACTTTATTTATAATATTTATAAACATGAGTCTTTTATATATTGATATGCCTAGGCATCTTTTAGATAGATGTATTTAAGATATCTATGCTAGTTATATATATATATATATATATATATATATATATATATATTAATATAAATATCTATATATATTATATATATATATGTGGTTTTATATAGTTAATGCACCATTAGTGTATATTAGATAACAATGCACTTTAAAAAACATATTTACATTTAATTTAGTTCCAATGTTGATTTGGATTTTGTTAAAGAGATGAGAGAAGGGGCAATTCAGTCCATTAGCAAATGTTGAATATGGGTTTTGATTGACTCACTAGGTCTTATCCATTATCAACCCCACACATGACACTAAAGATCGCACTCGAGTACGCTCGGGCTCCGATTGAACACGTTCAAGGTTCAATTGAATGCGATCTTTACGCCGAAGGCATTCCCCTATGGGAAAGGCCCTTGCGGATGTTTTTGCGATTGTGTTAAATTTGACGACCTGTTAGACGTTTTTCCAATGCATTTTAATTTGATGGAGTCGTTTGGACATTTCGGGCTATTTTTAACATTGGCTATTTTTAACGGCGAGACGATAAAGTGAAAGGAAAAGCAAACAGATGAAGCGGTCTTGCTTGAATGGAAATTTTTGGAATCGTAAACAAAACAAATAGGCTGGAAGTGGACATAAAGAAAGTGGATGACACGGTGGCTTACAAAAAGAAGACATAAGTGAAAATTAGTTGTAGTAAATGTCAACAGAGTAGCCATATTCGATTGTAAGGGTAGCGTATGAGACAGGTGTAGAGACGGTTATAGAAAAATGAGTTTGTATGGTCGAAAGCGATATTGAGATTTTACCATCTAACAATTATGAACGAGTTGTAGTTTGTTATTATCATTTGTAGAGGCCTATTGGGTCATTTTATTTTCTCACCAACGTTTATTGGGTTTTTTCTATCTAGGATAATGGGGTTTTATTTAATTTCTTTCCATCTCTCTGTTTGTTATTGGGTTTGTGTAAATATAGAGAAAGTTGAATGTCATGCTTTTTCCTTAGGATAAAAGGGTTTATTAAAAAAATCATTAGAGTTGTTGTTTATTCTTATGTGGGTTTTTGAAATATGTGAATAGTTGTAAAAAAAACCGCCTTTCCATTTTTTCCTTTGTTTTATGGAATAAAATCTTTATGTACTGGTTGTAGGTGTTGTGCCGAAGAAGGAAACATACCGGTGAAGGGAATTATCTATAGAGTTGTAACTTGTTTCCATTTGAGGCGAGCATTAATAGAGATGGAAATATCTACAAAATTGTTGCATTTTGAGATCATTCATGTAGAGATCAAGGAATAGGTTGAAGTGATTTTTGTACAAATGAGAGACATATCTGTCATCACGTGGGCCACGGTGTTTGGATCACGATTGTGGAAAGTTGCAGAGTGCCCATTAATAATACATGCTATGAAATTTGCAGAATACCCATTAAGAATATGTGGTAGTTGGGTGGATAATTGGGACAATCGAGTATTGTTTCCCTTATTTTAACAAGGGAATTGATGTTCAAACCATTGAATGCATAGGGTTTTGAAAAAAACACATGATTTATAACGTGATTTGTGGGGAGGGAAAGTGTTTGTTGTATTTAGTTGTAGATTTCGTTGTTAATAGAAGATAGTAGTAGTTTTGTGCTCCTGTGTTACATACATGGCATTATTTTTCGAGATACCTGAAAATATTAGTAAGTTTTTGTTTACTCTAAAAGATACAATCGGTGTGTATACTTTGTTGCTTTCTATAACTTTTTCAGGTTGTAGTGAATGATAACATTTCTCATAGCTTTAATGACATTCATTATAGGTGTATGTATTGTAACTTAAGTTTCATGGGTTTTGATAGTATTATGTCTTTTTGCACATGTTGCTAAATGTTCCCGCTTTCTATGTTAATGCTTATTGAGTTGTTAAAAGGTAAATGAGGACCTGGATCAATACATTAGACATTACATATTTGTCTTCATTCTAGACATGGATTGTTATATGGCATGTTTTACTGATTTCTAAGGCTTTATGGTTTTTGGGACTAGGAAAACTCGGTATATCTTGAAACAAAAATGATTTGTTGAATGGTGTGATGCAAGTATGAGGATATACTAGAACTTGATATATGAACTAGGTGGCTAAATGCATTAGGGGTTGTTAAAGGTTAAGAAACGCTTAAAGGTTCCTTTGGAATGTCCTAGATTTCATAATGTTTTAAAAATCCTATTGCTTAGACTTTAATGTATCTAGCCTGAAATTTCTAGATACAAACGGTTGACAAAGATTGATCCCCCAATCTTGGTACCGATATGTGGTCATAGGTAAACCCATTATCAAAAACAACTCCTACATTAATAAGAGCATCATGAACAACATTATGCCACTGTATGAGGATAGGCCAATTGGTAACTTTTTTTATCCACCAAGTGATATGATTCATTCACAAGATTCCCATCCCATCTTGCACCTTCAGCATAATCAGGGGCTTCTCTGGTGTAAAATCCTGCATTATGAGAGCTTCCCCTCCCAACACACAGATCTGTGATTATATACTTCATTTTCTGAAACAAATTGTTGGGAGGGTGAGGTTTGGGCATTTTCTCCAACATTTTATGAAAAATTCTCCAGCCTTGTAATGTTGTCATTCCCATATGCAATCCCTCCTCTTTAAATAGCAAAACTTGTTAGGTTGTGGAGCTTGTTTTCATGTGTGAAAGTGTTGAAGACTGTACACTAAGAGTACTATACACTTTTCATGTATCCTCGCCAGGGGTTTGGGGCTAGGCCCGGTGGGGGTCCAGGGCGCAGCCTTCGAATTTTTTTTTTTGCCTTAAAACGTGCCCGATATATTAGGAAACATGATTTTCTCATATGGGTGGGATTTTGACCCATAGGTTTATGGGACGGTTTTTTCCCATGGTTTTGATACCCACGGTTTTGTAAAACTACTTAAGCAGTTGTCTATTTATATGGTTTTATGCATATGATAGAAGTATGAAAAACATTGTAGATGTGCTTTGAATTCGGGTGTGAATTCTGTAGAGTTTGTTGAGCATAGCTCCAAACAGATCTAGGTATTGTATTGAGAGAGTGGTGGCTTGTAATAAAATTTGAGCAAGTGATTCTTGGTGGACATAGCCCAAATTGGGTGAACCACGTTAAATACTGTCTCTTTGTGTTGTGTTATTTTATTCTACACTTTTATTTGAGATCTATAATATTTTCTGCATATTAGTTTCTATTGTTGTGATTATGTGAGGGATTATTCCGCATATTTTATCCCTTATTCCCTAACAATTGGTATCAGAGCCTAGTTTGGTTTGTTGAAGTGTTGAATCACAGGGAAATTTTTAGTTTGAGTGGGAGCTATGGTAGATGATGGAAGATCTAGGGTTGATAAATTCAACGGGTAGAATTTCAGTCTTTGGAAGATGCAGATGGAATATTACCTTTATCAGAAGGATCTTTATACTCCACTGTCTGAGAAGGTGAACAAACCCTCGAGCATGACAAATGCGGAATGGGATTTGCTGGATAGGAAGGCACTTTGGACAATCTGCTATGTCTTGCATCTTCGGTATTATTTAATGTTTCAAAGGAAAAGAATACAAAAGAAGTGATGGATGCATTAGGGAAGTTGTATGAAAAACCATCTTCCTCTAATAAGATATTTTTAATGAAAAAGTTGTTTAATATGAATATGTCTGAGAATGGTTCAGGAGCGAGATCACCTAAAAATGATTTTAATATGAATACGGTTGTAAATATGCTAGCTTCAGATTCTGATAGAATTTGATGAAGAAGTTAGGGCTTTATTAGTTCTATGGTCTTTACCTGAGAGTTGGAATAACCTGGTAATGACGGTAAGCAACTTGGTTCCAACTAACTCAAAGTTGAAGTTTGAGGATGTTGTAGGGGTGATTTTAAGCAAGGAAATGTGAAGAAAAAGCTCTAGTGAATCTTCTACTTTAGGGAATGCTTTGACAATGGAAACTAGAGGGAGACAAAAGAATAGAGGAAGTCGTGGAAAATTAAAGGATCGGGAAAGGTCAAAATCCAAAAGCAAGATAGTATGCTGGCACTGTGGAAAGTCTGGGCATGCAAAGAAGGACTGTATTGGGAGCTTCGGGACAAGAAGAAACAATAGGAAGAAAACAAGGAGGAAAATGTGGCAACGAGTAATGTATGTTAGGATGCTTTGATTATTTCTTTGCATAATATTACTGAATCTTGGGTTTTAGATTCGGGGGCTTCTTTCCATGCTTCTCCACATAGGCATTATTTTGTTGATTATGTTCAAGGAGATTTTGGGCATGTTTTTCTTGGTGATGATGAGCCTTGTAGCATAGTTGGAAAATGTTATGTTCAGGTTAAGATGCAGAATGTGAATACTTGGATATTGAAGGATGTTAGGCATGTGCCTACATTAAGACAAAATTTGATATCGACAGGGCGGTTGGGAAATGGTGGTTGTTACCGTGATATTTACAGCGGACTCTTGGAAGGTTACCAAGGGTGCTCTTGTGGTGGCAAGAGGTAAGAAGGTTGGAACCTTGTATTTAACCACTTATAGCACTAATGTTTGTAATCTCATGGCTTCAGAAGTAGATACAACATTGTGACACTATAGGCTTAGTCATATGAGCCATAAGGGCATGGAGATCATAAAGAAGGATTTTCCTAGATATACAAAAATAGGTTTGGATTTCTGTGAGGACTGCATATATGGGAAACAAAAGCGAGTAAGGTTTCTCAAGGTTGGACCTATAAATAAAGAGAGTAAGTTAGAGATGGTGCATTATGATGTGTGGGGGTCGGCTCAGGTATCATCTCTTGGGGGTTCAAGTTATTATGTTACTTTTATTGATGATGCAACAAGGAAAGTTTTAGTTTATTGTATTAGAAACAAATATGATGTATTTGACATTTTGTTAAATGGAAAGCCTTGGTAGAGAATGAAACAGATCTTAAGATAAAATGTCTCAGGTCAAATAATGGAAGGGAGTATTGGAGCAATGAATTTGATGATTATTGTTCTAAGAATGGAATCCGTAGGCAAAATACGGTTCCAGGAACTCCACAATAGAATGGGGTGTTAGAAAGGATGAACAGAACAATAATGGAACATGCTAGGAGCATGAGGTTACATGTAGGACTACCTCTTTCTTTTTGGGAAAAAGCGGTGGGCACAACTGTGTACTTGATAAATAGAGGACCCTCAAGTGCCTTGAATTGAGGCATACCTGAGGAGGCTTGGTATGGTAAGAAAGTTGATTATTCATTTCTTAGAGTCTTTGGATGTGAGTTGTTTGTCCATATAGACAAGGATGATAGGACCAAGATAGAGGCTAAATAAAAAAATGTACTTTCATTGGTTATGGTGGTGATGACTTTGGATATAAATGTTGGAGTATTAAGGACAAGAAAATCATTCGATCTAGGGATGTGGTTTTTAATGAGAAAGTCATGTATAAGTAGCAGTTGCAGGAAAACATGGGAGAATCTAAGAAAGAATATACAACAGTAGAGGATCTTCCGGTTAGGAAAGTGACACAAGAATTAGTTCAGAACCCCCTCAATAGGAACCCTAAAATCCTATATTGAGGAGGTCTTCTAGGTAAGAAGAGAACCCGAACATTTTTCTCCTTCTATTTATTATTTATTACTCATTGATAATGGAGATCCGTGAGAGCTTTGATGAAGCAATGCGTAGATGCTAGGAAGAAGTGGGAGCAAGCCATGAGTGAGGAGCATCGGGCTCTCATGGAAAACTAGAAATGGGATTTGGTGAAACTACCCAAAGGAAAAGAGCATTACAAAACAAGTGGGTGTTCGAGGTAAAGAGGAAGGAGGAAAGAAAATATATAAGGCCCTTGGTGGTCAAGGGGTTTGCACGAGAAAAGAGGTATAGATTTTGATGAGATTTTTTCTCCCTGATAAAAATGACTTCTATTAGAACTGTTTCTAGGAATAGTTACAAGCAGAAGACTTGCACTTAGAACAACTTGATGTAAAGAGTGCATTTTTCCATGGTGATTTGGAGGAGGAACTATATATGTAAGCAACCAAAGGGCTATGAGGTCAAAGCTAAAGATGAGATGTTGTGCAAACTGAAGAAGAGCTTGTATGGCTTGAAACAAGCTCCACGTCAATGGTATAAGAAATTTGATAGCTTCATGATGGAGCAAGGTTATATTAGATGTCATTCTGACCATTGTGTGTATACAAAGAAATTTGAGGATGGCAGTTATATTATCCTTTGTCTATATGTGGATGACATGTTGGTTGCAGGTAAAAACATGCAGGAAATAAAAGTACTCAAGAAGCAACTAAGTGAATCCTTTGCTATGAAGGATTTGGGGGCAGCCAAACAAATCCTTGGTATGAGGATATCTCGGGATAGGAAGGAACGGAAGCTGACTTTATCTTAGGAAGAGTACATTAAGAAAGTCTTGGAGAGGTTTAATATGCAGGATGTTAAACCGGTTGGGACTCCTTTGGTAGGCCATTTCAAGTTATCAAAGGAGCAATGTCCCAAGACAGAGCAAGAGAGAAACCAGATGTCCAAGGTACCTTACTCATTAGCGGTTGGTAGTTTGATGTATGTCATGGTGTGCACCAGGCCTGATATTTCCCATGCAGTGGGAGTGGTGAGTAGATTTATGAGTGATCCAGGTAGAGATCACCTGGCAGTAAAGTGGATCCTTCGGTATTTGAGAGGGACCATGGGGTAGTTTTGTGCTACAATGGATCAGACACTACTTTGTGTGGTTATGTAGATTCAGAAATGGCTGGAGATGTAGACAACAGGAGGAGCACGACATGTTATGTTTACATTGTAGGTGGGACAACAATAAGTTGGATTTCACGACTACAAAAGTTGGTGGCTTTGTCAACCACAGAGGCTTGAGTATGTTGCTGCCACAGAGGCAAGCAAAGAAATGATTTGGTTACAAAAATTGCTTGAGGAGTTGGGGCATAAGTAGGAGGAAGGAAAGCTACATAGTGATAGTTAGAGTGCTATACACCTAGCTAAGAACTCTGCTTTCCACTCTAGGACGAAGCATATACAGTTAAGGTACCATTTCATTAGGACAACTTTGGAGGAAGAGAAGTTGAAGCTAGAGAAGATCCATACCAGTCAGAATCATGCAGACATGATGACCAAGGTGGTCACAAGGAAAAATTGAAGTTGTGTTCAGCTTTGGTTGGTCTTCACGGAAACTAGTGAAGGGTTGAGAAGCTTTCTCAGAGGAAAACTAGTCTCCAAGTGGGAGATTGTTAGGTTGTGGAGCCTGTTTTCATGTGTGAAAGTGTTGAAGACTGTACACTAAGAGTATTGTACACTTTTCATGTATCCTCACTGGGTTCGGGGCGGGCCGAGCCACTGAGCGGGTCTGGGGACGCAGCCCCCAATTTTTTTTTTTTTGGGCCTTAAAATGTGCCCGATATATCGGGAAATGTGATTTTCTCATATGGGCGAGATTTTGACCCATAGGTTTATGGGACGGTTTTTGCCCATGGTTTTAATACCCACAATTTTGTAAAACTGCTTAAGTAGTTGTCTATTTATATGGTTTTATGCATATGATAGATGTATGAAAAACATTGTAGATGTGCTTTGAATTCGGTGTGAATTCTATAGAGTTTGTTGAGCATAGCTCCAAATAGATATGGGTATTGTATTGAGAGAGTGGTGGCTTGTAATAAAATCTGAGCAAGTGATTCTTAGTGGACGTAGCCCAAATTGGGTGAACCACGTTAAATATTGTCTCTTTGTGTTGTGTTATTTTATTCTGCACTTTTATTTGAGATCTGTAATATTTTCTGCATATTAGTTTTTATTGTTGCAATTTTGTGAGGGATTATTCCGCATATTTTATCCCGTATTCCCTAACAAAACTATGAAGCTCTGTGAGAGTGTTGCTGTCAGTCATAGTCAGTGGAAAAACTACAGTTTCATTCCCCACTTTTATGTTCTCATAAAAGGGGTAAGTTTATCAATTTCTATTACACAATTTCAAGTTTGAGGATTACAATGTCAGATCCCATCATACTTGTACATAACAAAAGTTGTGATTTTATTTTATGGGATTCAATAACTTGTAGCCATATAATAACAGAAATCTACATGTACTACCAATATGATAAAAGCAAGTTTTATCCATCCAACATAATCAAATTTGTATGATGTGAACCAAAGATAACCTGATCAAATAGCTTCTTTCTAGAAAGCGATATGTATGTATGCCAAATGAGAACAATATGCAATTAACAAGCCATGCTCAATATCCCTGATAATTACTATTTACTTTGATATGCATGTAACTTTGTTGTGATAACTCTGCAGTATAGGTTCTTAATGGGACACAAAAAGAAGCTTGATATCCCCGAGACTCCCAAATTTTATCTTCACATCATTTCATATTCTATTTATAAAAAATATACATCATGGAGATTCGAAGTACTTACAGTTTAAATCCAAAAACTCAATTGGGTTTACTTTTGTGTCTATGTACAACACATATTTTACACTTACGAATAGTCTCATTTCCTAATTATTTCTAGATATATACAAATTTTTGTCAATGCAAAAAATGTCAAGTGAAGGCAAGAAGTTGTTGCATTAATCACTAAAAACTAAGCCTCCTCTGGCCAAGATCAGTCCAAGGCTTCTTTGGATGGATAGGCCAGTGAATCTGGCTTAGAGCTTGAAGCTCATTGATTTCCCTCTTTTTATAATTAGAAACTTTAGTACAGTAATCAAAGGACTGCCCAACCAACCCTCGACTAATATGAGGCTGCTCAGGAACCGTCCCTGCTTTGGTCTCTTCTTCCTCTTTTTGTTTTTGCCACTTTTTGCCGGTAATAAGATCTATAGTACAATGAACCTCTCCACCATCAACTTTCCTTTCCCTATTCACTGGTCGACTGTAAGCCTACCCTGGCTTTTCATCTCGTTTATTGAAACTATTTCTTTCTGACTTTATTTTTCCTTCAGGTCATTATCATTAATGATAGAGTTTCTTCCCAATGGATTCCAATAACAAGAATCAAAAACTAAATCATGATCTTGTTGTTTCACCAATTTTCCTTCATACTGCTCAAAAATAGGACTTGAGTGGCCGTGTACAGATAAACTTTGGTATTTTACAGAACCAAAATTTACATCTGGAAAGGTATGTGCCATTTGCTGGAAAAACAGTTCTTGCAATCTCCTTGCACCTGCCTACAACTGTATTTGCAAAATGTTAACAGATAAAAGATGAATCCTGTTAAAATCAAAACAATAGAGACATATCATTAAAGAAAACTTATGATACCTTTGCAGAATTGCTATGATACCAAATAGCATTTTCAAGCATTAATCACACATCTGCTGCAAAGTCTAAAACACTGGCATACTCATAGTGATCAATCTATTGCATGATTGTTTGAACAATTATAGGATTGGAGATAACCCTGAGTAGCTTGGAAACTTGTCCCACTTATGAAGCTCCACTAAGCGAGCTACTCTTTGCCTTGCATCCATCATCACTAAACTCAACAGTTTGCTGAAAACATTTTTACACTGCAAGCAACAAGGCCATTTTGTAATTTCTAGAGTTAATATATTAGACACTGGAAAAAATAGTAGATTTCCCACAAGAAGCTAACATCAGAACCGACAGATATAGTAAAGGCATTTTCAGGGTAGCATCACAGTGTTCTCGGACATTAATTTGCAAGGAGTTCAATACGAAGCATTTAGAAATACAAAATATAATGCTCTTAAATAAATAGGCAATGTGACAAATCTATTTTTCAGTTTTTATCACAAATATAACAAGCCATCAGATTTCGTTACTGGTTGGACTAAAAAAGATGTAGATGATTTATACAGTTATATATACATGATGTGCATGATTTATACATTTATATATACATATGCATATATATGTATATAGATAATATATACATATCATACATCTCTCTATCTACATATAACCTCCAGAAGACAAGATTTGGAAAACCTAGTGACTGAAAAGTTCAGTAATTATTGCGTCGATACATATACATAACTTGGTTTTCATATTGTTTTACGGCTTTAAGCATCTTATGTCTTGAGATAAACTCTGGCCAATGTTAAATAGAATATACTAGAACAGATAACTTACAGTACCTTTTGAGTGTTCACACATAAAATGCTTTCACCAACACAACATGAAGTCTCAGCAAGTTCTAAGGGTTTATTAAACTTGTTGGATTTATCCACACAATGATTGAAAATATGTATTCCTATCCAACAACTTGTCCTCACATACAGGCTCAAGAAGTCTCTGCCTCTTTAGATGCACACCACTTTCCATGGATCCATGATTGAATGGTTCCCTTACAACATTTTCTTCCTGGTTAAGCACTGTGTGTAATCCACATATTTTGGGTCTCCAACTCAGATTGTCATGGAATTTCTCATAGAAATATGGTGTAACTTCACTGCAGACCACTTGCGGCAATGTGATCCACTTCGCTTCCATTTTCTTTTTGTTAGTAGAAGGTACGTATTTCTCCTCACCATCAGCCCTTGTTACAAAATATAACTCATGACATAAATAAAAAATACTAGAATTTTGTACATTATGAGTTTTGGATAACTTATATAAAATTAAATCTTACCATCAATTGTTGGGAGTCTGGCTTTACCTATAGGGCTGCCAAGGATACAAATTTTTGAGCAGATACAGGTTGACACAATGCATATTCTCCACTTAACTTCTCATATTGAGATGATAATTCTAATGAAGTATCCTCCTCGTCCTTTATGTCTTCTCCAAAGAGCACATCCTTATCATTTGCAACATGACTTGCATAATTCGTAGCTCCAAAATTTTATGTCTGACCTTCCTTGTGCACACAATCTATATGATTCTCTTTCTAAATAGTTTCATTACTTGGCTCCTCCTTGTTCAAGTATTCTATTGTCTTTTTGTCTTCTTTGTGTACAGATAAATCATCTTTCTCTTCTGCACTTGTTTCGAGATCAACTTGGACTTCAACCTGCATACATTGGTCATATCTATCCTTATCAGGTAAGTGTGATTTACTGCTGAAAGATTTTTTAGTTTTGTTATTGCATGAGTTCTTTTTACCAGACCCTTTCCTCCTCTTCTTTTGTACCAATGATCTCCATTGGTACACTTGTGGAAAACCTTCTTTGACATGACATCTGCAGCAACATTTGTTTTAGTAGAACCTACACAAAGCCAGTTTGGAACATAACAATGCTTCATCATCTCACCAGGCCAATTTCATTCCTCATCAATTTGGTCAAACATGTGGACTTCCTCTTCACTTCTTGCAATTAATCTATTTACTACTCGCATTGTAGGTACATCATGAACAATTTCTTGGCACCACTCTTCATCAAGCAAAAGCACCTCTAATGTCTTACGTTGTTCTTCTTGTGTCATCCTCTGATCAAAGCACCTGCATTTATCACCTCATCTGCCATGTCCATCTTCAACTGTTGAATGTTATTACGAACAAGGCTTTCCGCATATCCCATGTATCTAGCTTTTCCTGCTAGCTCATCTCCAACATCTAGCATGCCACCACTTCGTAATTCATCTTCCACATGACATAAAGATATTGTGTCCACAATTGATTCCATATATATCACTCTAACTTCTTTCTTTTGTCCAATTCGATGAGCCCTAGCTACTCCTGCTCCTCATTTTTTTGGTTGGCATCTGGATCAATAATAATGACCGTGTCTGCAAATTGAAGATTCAAACCCCTTCCAGCAGCACGAATGCTTTGAGTAGAAAGACAAAGCATTCACTTCTAGGCTTGTTGAAATCAACTATAGTCGATTCTAAAAATAAAGGGTAAAGCCTTAAAATATGAGTCAAAATGTAGGACTAATAAAATACTTTTGAAAAATCTCCAATCTTTAAAAATAAATGGACAAAGATTATAGAAAGAAACATGCAAAGAGTTTTTTAGGTCAACAATCACACTCCCAGTCTACACCAATCTTCAATCATCACTATTACAACATATATATAGAAAACAAAACAATGTTAACAAATATATTACACAATTATCACATCAAACTTGAATTACAAACTAAATTTAAATTTTAATCCTTTTTATTTATTTTGATTTTTTTTTGGTGTGGGACTGGGTACAAAGGAAACTTTTTGATGAGTCCAACTTCTTGTAGAAAATGAAGGGGAACCATGCATGGTGTTCGAATATTGTATAGGTATATCCTTGTATTTTACCTCTTTCAACTTATATAAGTAATACTTTAAAAAAATCAAATAAATTGTTTAAAGAATGCAATATGCATATTGGGCGGCATCAAGCCCGGAAATCCATCTGTGCCTACATAGTGCGAGTCAGTCCAGACCAGAGACTGCAGAGTCCCAATCTATGATGAGGAGACAATAGTGATTATGAGAAGAGTGCATTGGCCACAACTTACACTAAAATTTGAACACATTCAGACTCAAAGTATATAAACATGAATAGATTATCAGTGAATATGAGATGTAGAAGAACAGGGTCTAATGGCACAAGAAATGGAATTCTTAAATGCATAATTGAAGAGATTGATGAACCTAAGAAGATAAAATTTATTAATTAAACATGAATGCTAAAAAAAATCCAATTAGGCTTGTGATATATATCAGGATCGAGATGATCAAGAAGCACTTTGATATATAGGTGCATTTCTTTTCCTGCTTACGATAATTAGTAATCATTATGTCTTCTTTTATTTAATAGCATGGAAATAAACGGTTACCATTTTGTTTAATGGTTTTTAAAGTATTCAATGGTGATTTTTTTAGATTTGAAGAAATTTAGTTTTGGTTTACTTACTCATATTTGTTTATAAATGCTTTAAAGTAAGAAATCAAAGTTGTTATGCTCTAATTACTTGTTTTCGAGTACTTCAAATTAATGTGTTTCGAGTAAATGTGCAGAACTCACAAGTTTAGGGATTGACATTCTCATCATCGATGTGACTTTGTCATGTGGAGGCTTTTCTCACTTGATTGAGGGTTTCTCTAATTCAAAACTAATAATTCCAACTACTGAACTTGTCCCCCTACAATCATTGTTTAACGTTGGGGTCCAACATCGTGTAAACCTTTCATATTGAGTTCACTTTTAGACCGCACTAGTGCAATCCAATTTCACAATTCTCATGTCGTGTGTTGTCTCTGCACTTTCTCAAATTGACATCCTTGCCTTTAAGGATGCACCCCCAACTATTGATTTTGACAACACCTAGAGGGAAGGACTTACCTTCAATGCTATCTCTAGAGTACCTTCATTATCCAAACTCCACCTTTCCCCACCATTTTACTTCTATCGCTATTCTAAAATGTCCAAATCCCTCTCCCCTGCAAATCTGCTTGAATGAAGAATCTTACTAAACCTTCGTACTTTAAAGTCATTCATGCAACTTCTGCTTACGGTTTTGTCTGTCTCCTTCCATGTTCTCTCTCCGGTTTTGTCTTTGTCTCCTTCCATGTTCTCTCTCCGATTTTGTCTTTGTCTCCTTCCATTTTCTCTCTCAATTTTTCTCCCTTTCGGCGTACACATCGCACTACTTGCGTGCGATTGCTAGTATATATTCTCTTACAAAAATACTGCTGCCTACACGGACTTTAATGCATGGTATAGAGTAGGTTCAAATTCTCCAATTAATTCAATTTCCCAGCATGTGCTGAAGGTTCGATATGTGCTTCCAAGACACGACAAAAGAGGTTGGTGGTGGGAAAGATCGCGTTTGTTGAAAAGTTGGTTAAATTTAAGTAAAGACGTAAATTGCCAAGGCACGACAAAAATGTTGGCGCTCGGATCAGGATGTTTCCACATGCTTCTACTTAATCTAAACTTAAATATTAAATTAAGACTAAACTTTAATTAAGAAAAGTGTCCCGGTCAGTAATGGCTGCGGGCTCGGGTCTCCATCCGACTTGCATGGCCGGTAACACTCCCACTGCCACGTCATCAACAGTAATCATGGCTGCCTCATGTCGAGCTGTCAGCAGTTTCCACTGTCTGTTACACATCTTGCCATCTCCACCACACAAAATCCCTCCTCTATCTGCAATCGACACGTCATCCGAGTAGATATCTACGGCGGCGAAAGCGACAGACACTGCAAGAAAACTGTCTCTCTGTGCCACGTTTTCCCGCACAACTGATGTACGGATGCGCAGACATTCGATCGGCCGCACGTGTCGGTGGTAGAATGGGAAGAACCCGCATAATCAATGACGGTGATCGTCGCGGTTAGGTTACCTGCAGAGATTAACCATTTCTTTGCGCCGCCCACAAGGGCAACTTTCGCTTCCGTTTTTTGTTTGCTTTCTTTAGAAGATAACTCCGTCTTTCCCGCTTCGATGAATTTGAATTTGTTTTAAAGGGGCCACACCCTGTGCAGAACGTCTTGTCAGGTTTTTGGTTACAGTAGTGATCTGAATTACATTCTGTGGCGATCTCCAGAGTTTTTGGATAAGTGGGTGCCACGAATTTTCAAGAAATCTTGATAAATTCGTAGTTTTTGCAGATTCAGCACATAATACGAGGTTCTGCAATTGGTTTGATAACCCGAATTGGATTTAATATTTTCTTGGTGTAGTAGAAAAAGAATGTGTTGTAGGGAGGAAGCGCAGAGGGCTGCAAGGCAGGCGAAGATGAAGGCCTACCGGAAGGTCTGTAAGGCCAAAAAGAAGGCATGCTTGCGGGGAAGAAGGGTTTTGACAAAAATGTAGGCCGAAATATGGGCGTTAATACCCCTTTGACAATGGGGAGAAAGAGAGTTGCAGTGAATTCCGAATCTTGTGAAAAATCCGCTGATATTTGTTCAGAAGAGAGCAGGAGCTTCCGCCCAATGGAAAGTTTTCTCCTGTTCATGGAAAAGAGGAGAATTCGGCGAGACTGACGGATATTGAGTCGCTGCCATTGGATATCTTGGTAAATTTCGCCGTCCTGTAAGATTTATTTTGTTTGTTATTTCCCTGAACTCGTTGAATTGGCGAATAATGTCTTGGGCATGATTGTAAAGATAACAATGACCTTTGTAGGTTATCAGTTCTTGAAATTCCAGATGAACGATTTGATTTATCGAGGAATGATTTTGTGTTAAGTTTTTGACGAGTGTTGATTTTCTTTTTAATTTGGTAAATTCCCCTCGAATGTCTCGTTTTCAAATTCAGTCAGGGCTTGCGTACTGCTTCCGCTACAGGGTACATTACAACCAGATAATTCATTGTGGCATTAAATGTCGGAATTCTCTTGTGGTTTTTACCGGTACAGAATTATTCTTTTTCTGTCTCTCATTATTGTACTCGATTTTAAACACGTTTCATGTTTCCTGCACCCCAGGATTTGAATTTGTGACTCTGTTCTTGGAAACCTAATAATTTAGTTCATTCTATTTGACAATTCTTGATTCAATTTATTTAATTTGGTTTCCAAATTGTTTGATGTGATTGAATGGTTTGGGATTCTGTAGACATCTTTAATCTTGTTTGAACTTGATGTATCTTTTGATGTTCCTTGTTGTCTGATTACCTTTTTGCTCTGTTTTTAAGAGTCTGGGTTTCATTTTGTAGACTTTGAGATGTTACACTTTGTTAGCCAGTTACTGCTAGTGTTGTCCAATGGTTTGGATTCATATCTGCATTTGACATTTTCTTATTTCGTTATTTGCTTGAGTGGAAAGTTTTAGCCCGTTCTTTGGCTCCGTTGTACTGGGTTATTGATAGTTTTCCTATTAAGGTTTAGGGATTCATGTCACAGAATTTTTTCCTCTGGTATTATATAGGTAAACGTCAACGACAAAAACATGTCAAAAGGAAAATTCAGTATCTGATTGATATAATTTAGCATCATTCAATCAGTTTTCCTTCTTGTATGGTGAATAGCAGGGGAGGGGTAATACCTGCTCTCTGTAAGAAAATGAGTTTTTCTCTTTCCTGCGTTTAATATAATGCAGATGTGAACTAATGCTTGAGACTTGCATTTGGGTTTGAACCAAAGATATTATATTATTATGGTTTTCTTGTCTCTTATTTTACTGGTTTATTTCTTGTCTCTTATTTTAGAAAGAAAATTCGGTGGGCACCCTTTGAATGTTTAAAAATGATACTTGTTTGCATAACTGGATCTGACATTTGAATTTAATCTTATTATCAGGTCCACATTGTTTGCAATGTTCATCACGATGAACTCAAGCCACTGTCTCATGTTTCAAGCAAATTCAGAGATGCGGTAAAGATTTGCTTTAGTATCCTGAATTTAACATTTGATGCTTTTATGTGTCAATGGGTGGTGTTTGGATTTATACCCAAGTTTGATTGTATTATGTGTTCCTCAAGCAGGTTCAAATTGCTAGACAATTGCACTTTGATTATACCACACCAATTCGACTGCGAGCTCCAAAAAGAAGAGCAGATTCTTTGATACCTGATGAACATTCTGAAAATTGTTCAAGGTGAGAATGTGTTTGCTACTACTTAACCTTTTAAAAGAATATTGATTTTGAAGTGAGTGGTCTAAAATGTAAATTGCTGGCACTTGTTACAGAAGGTTTGAAGATTTGGAACCTTTTTTTAGTTCATCACATAGGCCTGCAACACCTAATGCGCCAAAGCAAATGGGTAAATTTCAGAAGCCTAGAATATCACCTGAAGAAATGAAAGAAACTGCTAGCTTGCTGTTTTCCCCAGGCACACCGGTCAAGGTCAATGAAGCAACACTTATTAACCGGAGTCATTTCTTGAGAGTAGGTGGTGCTACTAACAGAGTCTTGTTTCTTGAGGATGAACTCTGTCAAGCGGTGGCCGGAATAGACTGTGATTTCTCTTTGTAGGGTTTGATCTCCTGGTAAGGAGACCATGCCAAGAAACACTGGAGTTGGCCTATACATTTTGCTTCTGCTTGTTTAGCACTATCAACAATGGCACTTGTATTTTATATGGAAGAATCTCACTTCTTGTGAGCTATCCATAAAATTCTTCTTCCCTGTACATGGTGCATTGAGTCTTCTCTCACTAAGGGCTTGATAAAGTTTCATACATTCTGTTCAACTGCGGATTGAAGGAATGGATAGTTGTAGTATAACCCTGATAAATTCTTTACCAGGCTTAGGCTGAGTTTGATCAATAATGTCATCAAAAAAATCTGTTAATGAAATTTTATGTATATACAATCTCTTTGTAATTATTGGCTTCTGATTTCCAGATATGAGTGTTTTTATTATTCTCCTTTTCAGATTTCTGCATGATATTAAATGTGTGGACTATAATAGGCTTAACTGTTGCAGAAAATGTCATGCCAAGGTGTTATCATTTTTTTGATGGTTGAGAAAATAAGCTGTTTCCTGTCATCATTAAGTAACTTGATATTTGTGTTGAGGATATATATATATATTGTGTAAAAATATTGACGATGGTGATGGGTATTTATAAAATATCAACCAGAAAAAAACAGATTGAATTCTATAAATATTATTTCTTATATTAAATAAAAACAGGGATTTAAAAGGAGAAATGATTCCATAAATTTGAAAATAGTAATAACTTAAAATCACTAGAAGACACCACTACCAGAAGTAGGGTTTTTACAGTTAGTCAGCGGGAATTCAATAGACTTGCATAGCTTTGAGTACACTATGGTTAGGCTAAAATCTAGACAAGTACAAATAATAACCCAAAGAAACTTGATTTCTCTGTAAAATCCGTATATTAAATATTTCTAATAAATCAGTCTGTAGACTAAATCTAGTAGACTAAATCTATATATTTTATACAGTTTTATAATGAAATACTAAAATCCAACATATTCATAGTGTAAAATCAGACGCTCTTAAAACTTAATTAATTATCAAAATTTACAGCGCTTATCTTTTATACATATATATGCATAAAACAGAGACGACATCGAACTTAAACACGATCATGTCCCCATGAGGGGAGTGAGGGCGTGCATTAGATAGACAGAACAGGAAACATTGGCCGGAGATGCTCCACTTCCAGACGGATTTTTCTCTGCTTGGACTTGAATCTAGAGAAACACATTTGAAATCACAACCCCCTGATTAAAAATAAAGAAGTTTCTGTCAGGTTAAATTTGATTAAAAACTTGGTAAATACGTTTTGGATACAGAAGTGGGTACATAGTATTCGATACACGGATAAGGCAAATTTTTTTGGCCCCGATATACAAAAATATATAAATTTCAGCTTTCTAAATAGGAATTAAGTTATTAACCACGTATTATGCATATGAAAGACAATATAAAAGACAAGTTATAAGCTAAATAAGTAAATAACCACAACAAACAAGCTAGAATGCCGAGAAAACTTAGAAACTTAAAAGCTTAAAAGTTAAATTAAAATACTTAAATTGAACTCAATGTGAATCATCCTATTCCTCTTCATCAAGAGGATCAACATTAGCTACATTGAACCACTCCCACTAGGGCCATTGCGAGTTGCACCCTCTTGTGCATGTAGGTCTCGCGGTGTCATAGAACTCTTCTCATCATCTAATGCTCTATGGTGGGAAATGGAAGCATTCAAGCCAACTATCTCTAGATCAATATCCCAATGCTTTATTGGCCTTTCCTTGTATTCCGACTACTTGTGGAATAAAAGACGCAAGTTAATTTGTATGTATAACAAATCTTGACCTTTTTAACCCCAGCGTGTTGCGTTTTGTGAGTGGATGAAGCTATATGTACTCTAGTTGCGCTCGGAAGAAGATGAACTTGCAAAGGGACACCTTTTTCTTGAAATCAGTGAAACTTGAACTTCATTGAATAATTCAGCATGCCTAGGCTCAAAATTTGACAAAGTGATAAGAATAAGTACCATAGAGCTCGAGAATCTAGTTTCTAAATTACTACTATTTTTTTGAAAATGGTTGAGATTAAGAGGGTCAAATGTGGTGTGCACACAAAGTATGTCTATTTTTGTGTCAAAAAGATAAGAACCTATTGTGTGTGCGTCCCCCATTTTTTGAGTTCTATAAATTTTATTTTTAAATCCCTTTGGTAGAAAGTTAGCTAAGACCATGTACGAGGTCCCATTAATTTTTCATAATTTTTGGATGAATATATAATTTTTTATTAATTTTCAAAGTGCACATATCTTGAAAATGAAATATTTGTGTGTGCACCCCCATAACTTTGAGAAAAAAAATTCATTTTTAGTTTTATTTTTTTGAGTGCGTGTAGAATGGAGTTTAGAAAAAACTACTTTTTTTTCAAAAAAATGGATGAAAAATTTGAAAATTGTGCACCAAAATGTATGCATAGGTTTTGCAAGAAAACAAGGCACTAATAAAAGAAATTATGGATGAAAGCCTTAAACTAATTGAATTTTAGAAAGAATTATATCGTCATCAAGGTAAAACCAAGCTTGACATCGTAGTATAATTTATTTTTGAATATTATGTTTTAATGCACGAGATATTGGGGTGCACACGTGAAATTTTGATGTTTTTCTGTCAAACACGATTTTAATCATGCAGAAATAGTCCAAACCTTTGGTTTGGAAATCCAAGGCAAATCCAAGCCTATGGATTGGGAATTTCAAACCCAAAAAGATGAAACGCGAGCGTTATAACGTTCATAACTTTTAAATGTGTTATGTGGTATATGTGTTTGTGGCATGCTTCTATTGACTAAAATAAATGTTTAAGTATAATTTTTTCTTTTATTATTATTTATAAATAATAATAAAAGAAAAACTTATACTTTAAATTTATTTTAGTAAATATAAGAAATTAGGGTCACTCTGCACCTTATGGAACTAGTCTCACAACTCCATCTATCACGGTTTAGAAGATAGTTTTTCGATTCTAATTTGGTCAGTACATAGGTATTTTTCAGATTTCAACATTCAACATTCAATCTTTTAGGGTTTAAATTATACAATCGATATCTGTTTTGTGAAAGAATATAGTCATTGTTTAGGTTTTGGGGCCTTTTAGATTGGTTATTGACATTTGTAGGAGTGTTTAGGAAGATTTAGGAAATGTTTACTCATTAAAGGGAAATCTTCTCAACAAGTTTTCTAGGTGCAGGGAACAAACACTCTAATGGTGAAATTTGACTTCTTTGAATGATTTTGGGAGCTCTATAAGGAGTTAGGAGGAAAATAAATAGGCACTGGAAAGATATGTGAATCCTATACATGTTGGTAACATCCATTTTTCTCTAAGAATTGAAGGTTTCATGAAGAATTTCAAGATAATGTAGCTACCCCTTTCGGTTCCAGACAAAAATGGCCCTAAATTTGTAAGTACTAAAGATATGATCACCACATGGTGATAGGTTAATATTTGTAAACGTTGATAAGTACCTCTAGGGAATGGGTACTATCATAAATAGACTATTGTTTACCATGGGTAAGGATCTCATGAGGATGAGGGAAAATTTTTGTGAGTTGAAAACACCTTCCTAACACCCCATATTGTGTTTTTGAGTGACAAAACTTCTAACATGAACTTTAAACCCTAAACCCTAAGCTTTAAACCATAAAATTAAACCCTAAACCATGAACCTTAAACCATGAACCTTGAGACCTAAACCCTGAAACCTAAATAATCAACCCTTAACATTGAGTCTTAAACCCTAAACCCTAAACCCTAAACCCTTAACCCTTAACCCTGACCTAAACCCTAAACCTAAATTGTGAACCCTAAACCCTAAACATTAAACCCTAAACCCTAAACACTAAACCCTGAGTTGTTAATCTTAAACCCTAAACCCTAAACCTTAAACATTCAACCCATAACCCTAAGCCCTAAGCCCTAAACCTTGAACCATGAGCCCTAAATGCTAAACCAAACCCTAAACCCTAAACCCTCAACACTGAATCCTAAACCCTAAATCCTAAACAATAAACCCTAAACCCTGAACATTAAACCCTAAACCCTAATCCTTGAATAGTTATGAGCTAATCAAACACCCTCTAGGATAGTTCAAGAAATATATTAAGCATCTGGAGGTGATGTCAAAGAATCTTGGAAGTGTTGGAGGCAATTTAGGAAGATTTAGGAATATGTTTTAGGGCATAGGGTTTAGGGATCATGGTTTAGGGTTTAGGGTTTAGGGCTTATGGTTTAGGGTTTAGGGCTCAAGGTATAGGGCTTAATGTTTAGGGTTTAGGGTTTATGGTGGTAAAAATAGGGTTTAGGTTTTAGGGTTTAGGGTTTAGGGCTCATGGCTCAGGGTTTAGGGATCAAGGTTTAGAGTTAAGGGTTTATGGTTTATGGTTTAGGGTTTAGGGTTTAGGATTTATGGTTTAGTGTTTAGGGTTTAGGGTTTAGGGTTTCGGGCTTAGTGTTTAAGGTTTACGATTTAGGGTTTAGGGTTTAGGGAACAAGATTTAGGGTTTATGGTTTAAGGCTAAGGGTTTAGGATTTAGGGTTTAGGGGTTAGGGTTTAGGGCTCGTGTTTAAGGCTCAAGGTTTAGGGTTGATGGCTTAGGGTTTAAGTTTTAAGGTTTAGGGTTCACGGTTTAGGTTTTAGGGTTTAGGTTTAGGTTTTAGGGTTTATGGTTTATGGCTTATGGCTTAGGGTTTAGGGTTTAGGGTTCAAGGTGCTAAAAATAGGGTTTAGGATTTAGGGTTTAGGTTTTGGGGTTCAAGGTTTAGGATTTAGCGTTTAGGGATTACGACTTAGGGATTAGGTGTAGGATCAAACAATACCTCTCCAGGTGTAGCTCCCCTCTTGAGGATCATATTCATATTTGATGTATTTCCATCGAAGAGGGAAACCCCCTCTCAAATCGATTATTCAATATGACGTGGAAGATGAGTAAAGAAAATGAAAGTTGGAGAATTAGATTTCATTGGTAATTAGTACTAAGTATCAACAAGACTAATATGGTTTCCACTACTCAACTAGGAGGGCATGACAATATTAGGACCATATTTCCTAGTCTCATGCCTAGAACCATCATTGAGTCTACTTGTGCAAAATAAGCATAGCAATAGGGGTATGACTAAGAACACAAAGGAGTTATCAATCACCTAGTAAATCTTTCTTGTTTAGTTCTGAATGGGAGTCAGTTAGCCTATGACTTAGTGACCTTCCATTCATTGGTAATTCCTTCTATGATAAACCCATGGATGCTTTCAAAATCACCTTAAAAAGATAGGGGTAGTCATCAAGCCTAATGAAGGGTGTGATGTGATGTGTCAAAACTATATATTCACAAGAACCTCTTCTTCCTTGAAAGTTCCTAGTTTGTCCTAGTAATGATGTCTCCCTGTATCCAAGGATCGAGGACTATTGGGGTCATGGCAGGATTGGACATTCAAGAATCATCGAGTGTTTGAATCAGAATGTCGTTGCATCTGGAGAAACATTCTCAAATGTTGGAGTAATGCATCTTGGAAAATAAAATTGAACCTCAGAAATCCTCTCAAATTTCCAGTCTAGGTCCTGGTCTAGGTCGTGTTCCTGGTCGTGTTTCTGTTTTCTAGTCATAGTCATCGAATATGGAAGTTTTAGGAAAGGCATCCACACTTGAATAATTATTCCCATTTAGATTGTTTTTAATGCGAATGACGGTGGCAAGTGCTGTGGAAATCGGTAGGTGGAAGGCGGGTTGTTCCCTTGTTGGTTTTTCCCCATGGCATCATAGGTAGCCTTTCGATATTATCGGAGAGAACTCCCATGCTTGTGTGATAAGTTTAAAATCTCCCTCGCTCTTGGGAACTTATTTTTATCAGGATGCAATCATAAGGCTAGTTTTAGCAGGTATTAATAAAAAAGAAAACAAATTTGACTAGAATTACTTATGAAATGCATTCCTTCGCTTTGAGTTTATCTTTATAAATGTAATTCGGCTTTCCAAGTTCTCCATATTTTCCAAATTTGGGTTGAATTGACATTCTGGACCTCTGAAGGTGTGAATAAAATGGTGAGTTCATTTCCTCAACCTTTTTTAAAGTGAATTTAAACGAAATGAAATTTGGAATTTGGAGGTGGCACGTAATAAACATTGATTGTCCTACCACCGATTTTGAGTGACAAAACTTCTAACATGAACTTTAAACCCTAAACCCTAAACCCTAAGCCCTAAACCATAAACCATAAACTTAAACCCTGAACCCTGAGACCTAAACCCTAAACCCTAAACCATCAACCCTTAACCTTGATCCCTAAACCCTAAAACCTAAAACCTAAACCCTAATCCGTGATCCCTAATCCCTAAACATAAACCATAAACCCTAAACCCTCAACCCTAAACACTAAACCTAAACCCTAATTCCTAAACTTTGAGCCCTAAACCCTAAACCCTAAACCCTGAACCTTGAGGCCTAAACCCTAAACACTCAACCCTAAGCCCTAAGCCCTAAACCTTAAACCCTAAACCCTAAACCCTAAATCTTGAACCCTAAAACCTAAACCCTAAACCCTTAACCATAAGCCCTAAACCCTAAACCACCGAGTCTTAAACCCTAAACCTTAAACCCTAAATTTTAAACCTTGAACACTAAAAATTGAGCCCTAATCCCTAGACCCTAAACCTTGAGCCTGATATTGATCCCTAAACCCTAAACCCTAAACTGGTAACCCCGAACATCAAACCCTCAACCATAAACCCTAAACCATGATTCCTAAACCCCAAACCCTAAAATTTAAACCCTAAACACTAAACCCCAAACCCTATTTACCCTAAACCCAAACCCTAAACCTTAAACCATAAACCATAAAACATAAACCCTGAACCCTAAACCATGAGCCCTAAGATTTAAATCCTGAACCCTAAACCCTAAACCCTAAACCCCTAAATCATAAACCCTAAACCCTAAACATTTAGTCTTTAACCTTGAGCCCTAAACCCTAAACCCTAAACCATAAACCCTAAACCATAAACTGAACCCTAAAGCCTGAGCCCTAAGCCCTAAACCCTGATCCCTAAGCGCTAAACCCACCCTAAACCCTGAACCCTGAACCATGAGCCCTAAATGCTAAACCCTAAACCCTAAATTGAGAATAACAAGTCCAATGGTATTTTTGGGTCTGACATATTAGGATACCAAGTAAATTTGATCATTTTTACGCTCTTTTGAATAATTATTTCAGTTGTAAGCTATCGAGAATGAAGATTTCATTCAAAGAACATAGCTTGATATGTCCAGTGCTTGTGTAAGCTGGCAATTTGAGAGGATTTCTAAGGTTCAATTTTATTTTCCAAGATGCATTACTCCCATGTTTGAAAATGTTTCTCTAGATACAATGACATTCTAATTCAGACACTCAATGATTCTGAATGTCCAATCTTGCCACATACCCCAAAGTAGTCCTCGATCCTTGGATACAGGGAGACATCATTACTGAGACAAACTAGGAACTTTCAAGGAAGAAGAGGTTCTTGTGAATATATAGTTTTGACACATCTAAAACTCCTACAAATGTCAATAACCAATCGAAAAGGCCCCTAAAATCTTGAAGGTTGAATGCTGAAATCCTGAAAAATACCTATGTATTGACCATATTAGAATATGAAAAACTATCTTCTAAACCATGACAGATGGAGTTGTGAGACTAGTTCCATAAGGTGCAGAGTGACCCTAATATCTTATATTTACTAAAATAAATTTAAAGTTAATAAAATATAAATAATAATAAAAGAAAAACTTATACTTAAACATTTATTTTAGTCAATAGAAGCATGCCACAAACACATATACCACATAACACATTGAAACACAAGTGCGCTATATAACGTTCTCACGTTATGGCTCGATACCACCAAACCATAACGTACTCGCATTATAGTGTGACCCTAATTTTTTTCTTTGTCGCGTTATAACGCGTTCGAGCCATAACACGAGCGCGTTATGGCCAAAATGGCCAAAAAATGGATTTTGCTGCCATATATTTCTCATGACTTTCACATCCATGTATGGTGCTACCCTCCCCGGCAAGGAAAGGATCTATGTCTTTATAGAATCTAGGAGTCAATCAAAAGCAAGTAGATGTAGCGGGTCGGTCATTTTGTTCCACCGCTCAATGAGGATTGATTGCACTTGTTTGAAAAATGTTTCCTCATAATCTTGTTCTTTTGCATATATGACGCCTTTTATTTGATTAACTAAAAATGAAACTAAACTAATGAAAGTATAGCCATTTAGTTAATTTAAATATGAGGAATAAAACACTGCATAAATACAGTAAAACAATATGGAATAATTGTAAATAATTATATTAAGTGAAATGAAACCCTAAATATGCAAGTAAAGGAACAGAAATGGCTTAGCTGATTGTTGGAGGTTGTTGCACAATGTCCTAGGTCTGACTGTAGATTATAGAACCCAGATTAAACACTTAAAGACCATGCGAAGGATAAATCTGGAGGTTTTGAGCTGACTAAGGCACCTTGGGGCACCCTGGTGTGCAGGTTAGGCGCTTTGATATCTGTAAATTCTTAGAATCTAAATTTTGTATGGTTGTAAGATGTCTCAAGTGATCTCTGTCTGTCACACTAGATCTGTGAAGTTGCGTCGGATGTGCTCAATAATAGAAGAGATAACCCGTGCAATAAAAAGGGAAGTATCAAAACCTAGGAAAAATAAAGATGCAGAATGAATGGGTCAGATTGACCTTAGCTGCTAAACTTATGGTCTTATCAATGAGCGCTGCACTACATTTCATACTAGGATGTAGTTCCTCGGTGTGTGTGTGTGTGTGTGTGTGTGTGTGTGTGTGTGTGTGTGCGTGCGCGCATGTCGTGGCCTAGGTGATTTTGTGCCAATCACACTTTGTGAAGTAGTGAGCAATAGTAACTATATAAAATGTAGTAGCATGTGTGCATGGAATAAAATAGAATCCTCCCCCTATGCTGTGTGTGTTTTGATGCAAATCTCCTAGGCTTGATGCATGAAACTATGTGGATGTAAGTGATGAAATGGATGCAACTCTAGATGGAGTGATAATAGTATGTGATGCTAGGACCCTCATTATGGTCTTATAACTTTATATTTATAGGGTTCTCTTTCTCTAATTTCATAATTAACCCCGACATGGCCGATTAGGAAAAGGATAAGGACTAAAAATGGATAGAAAGACCCCAAAAAGAAGTGAGAAAGTAGAACATGGATCGGGCGCCCCAGTGGACTAGGGCACCCCGGGCGCCCTAATATAGGCCTAGGCACCTGATTTTGGGCTAGAATGACAGGAAATTACGAAATAGTTGGATATATGGGAGGAAATGTGCAGGAATGATGAAATAAAATATAAAAAAAAGATGGCCAAAAGGTGAGATTAATTAGTACTTTATTCACTTGAGAACCTTCTAAATAGTAGTATAAGATCAAGGCTAAATAATGCCTAAAATGCATGATTTTGTGTTTACATTACCTTCTCAATCATTGAGTCGTTACCATCATATATCTCTCCTGACATGGCTGATCTATGCCAGTAAAGTAGATCAAATCATAATAGACTCAAGAAACTCAACAAATATTCCACTCGATCCCGCCAAGTGTCATCTAAGATCATGCTTTTCACTTTTTGATCCTTTTTAGTGTTTGATATCCTCCATACAAAACAAAGGTTCGAGGTTACCATCCTCATGAGTGCCTCTTGCACCTTCACAAGTCGTCTCAAGATGATTGTGTGTGATGCAAACCAAGTTTCAACAACCTAATATAATAAGAATGAGAAACAAAAATTAAAAAGAAAATTGAAAACTTTTGAATACTAATTATACTATATTTTAAAAATTAAAAAACTTATATTTAAATTTTAAATTAAAGAAAAAAAAGGTAGCTTTCCTTACCTTTAGCGAGTTCAATCATGAGAATGATCTAAAACGCCTTATATTTGGTGATGGTTGGTGATAAACATTTGGATCTCTTCAACCTCTACATATACTTGTTAGATCCACCCTATTTTGTTGGCCATTTTTTAGCATTAAATTTAGTGAATTTATGACACATGGTGTCCAAAAACATGCCTATATCTTGCCTCAACTAACATCCCCGAGGCCCCACCACCTCAATGGATTCGAAGAGGATGTTGGCAATGAATTGGGCATCCTTCAATTTCCCCTCACAATCAACCGCTCTAAAAACATTTCCCCTTTAAGAAATATTGCAATCACATTGATTAAATGGCGGTTTCTTGCATATTTTCATCCATCAAAAATGATGGACACACCTATTTTGGCCCATGAGTCCCTAATTGGTTGCAAGGAAGTTTCCACATATTTTTTTGTTTATCCAATAGGGTGGTGTGAATCTTCTCATAGCACGTGATTTGTACCCTTTTGGGGCCTCATTGATGGCTTTCACAATATCATGTCAATAAGGTGACCTCACAATATTAAATGAAATCCCATTAGCATATACACACCTTACAATGTGTTCATATGCAATTTTTGTGCTATCATTTTGAAAGGCCTTTTCCAATGGCCCTTTTGTCTTACTTTTCTTTCGTGAAAGGGAAGCATCCTCATCATCTGTGGAGGTAGGAGCCACAAATGGATGTGGCATGGCCACAATTGGTGATCCACTAGTTGATGGGACAACAAGAGGCCTTGCTTATGGAGATGAACTTCCTCTTTTAACCAATGGATGACTCGCTTTCACATCCACATTTACCTCTGCATCTTCTTGCTCTTTGATATATGCCAAAACTTTTGCTTTTGGCACCCCAACATTATTCTTCCCCTTGCATACTCTTATACCGTTACCCATTATCGCACACAAGTGGCTTTTCACCCGAATGTAAGAGCCTTTGAATATTGATTCACAATCATTGCATTTCTAAAAAAACAACCACCACTTAGACGTTCTTGAACTATTGTTATATGCCTCCATAATGACAAATTTGGGTCAAACCAAAGATTGCCTAGAAGAACCAAAACTTGATGCCATTGTAGAAGTACCTATAAGGTTCAAAACTAATAAAATAAGCAAATAAAACAATGGCATGTATTAAAAATTTAAATAGAAAGAGCAAAAAAATGATGAACATAAGCAAAAAAATGAAAAGTGTGAAATATTAAATAACAAAAAAAAAAAAGAGAAACAAACATAGAAATTAAAAAAAAACCTTATCTTCACTTAGTAAACCAAAAATCCTCCACAAATCCTCCTCCTTTGTAGCTCCTCACACTCCTACAAGTTTAGCAATAGCTCCTCAAACCCTAGACAAGCACAATGTAATTTTAGAGAGCCAAAGGTAAGTTTCTTTGCTTTATGTTTTGTTTTTGTGTTGTTCTTTTGTTTTATTGTTTAGAGTTAGATTTTAGGGTTTAGATTAGAATAATATTTTATTTTTTAATGTTACAAGGCTTTAAAAACATGTTAAAAAAGTCATATAAGGGGATGGATACGAATGCAGAGCGGGTAGGGTACGTCGTGTACTCGGGCATATATGTAGGGTACACAACGTACCCTACCCGCTCCCTAGTCGTATCCACCCCTTATCCACTTTGGGTAAGTTCTGTACACGTTCAATGCCCCCGATATCCTAGATTAAAATTAGCATAATTTATATTTTTTCAAATATGAAATATGATATCCACTTTGAACAATTGTTATATCTAGTTGTATTTTACAGGTAAACAAGGAAAATCGGAAGGAACAAAGAATGAATCCATGAGGGATAAAAAAGCAGAAAAAGTGTTTTATAGATTTCGGTTGGTGGCAAAGAGGGCATAATGGGTTGCAGAAACCCCCAATTGGTTAAAAATGATATTTTTTGGTTTAGTAAGAATCTACCAAACTTTCTAAAATCTCCTAGACTAGTCCTGAGGAGAAGTTGCAATTCCATCTGCAATTAAAAGTATCATTTGGAATGGAGCTCACCACCAAAAGGTGATAACCAATTCAAATTTTGTATCGGCAAAAATGATTGACAAAAGGCCAATTCCAGTCTTGCCACCAAGAAATTAGAGGGGAAACCTTGTTAGGTTGTGGAGCCTGTTTTCATGTGTGAAATTTTTAAAGACTCATACACTAAGAGTACTGTACACTTTTCATGTATCCTCGCCCCCAATTTTTTTTTGGGCCTTAAAACGTGCCCGATATATCGGGAAACATGATTTTCTCATATGGGCGGGATTTTGACCCATAGGTTTATGGGACAGTTTTTTGCCCATGGTTTTGATACCCATGGTTTTGTAAAACTGCTTAAGTAGTTGTCTATTTATATGGTTTTATACATATGATAGATGCATGAAAAACATTACAGATGCACTTTGAATTCGGGTGTGAATTCTATAGAGTTTGTTGAGCATAGCTCCAAACAGATCTGGGTATTGTATTGAGAGAGTGGTGGCTTGTAATAAAATTTGAGCAAGTGATTCTTTGTGGACGTAGCCCAAATTGGGTGAACCACGTTAAATACTATCTCTTTATGTTGGCTTATTTTATTCTGCACTTTTATTTGAGATCTATAATAATTTTTGCATATTAGTTTCTACTGTTGTGATTTTGTGAGGGATTATTACGCATATTTTATCCCTTATTTCCTAACAATTGGTATCAAAGCTTGGTTTGGTTTGTTGAAGTGTTGAATCATAGGGAAAGTTTTATCTTGAGTGGGAGCTATGGCAGATGATGGAAGATCTAGGGTTGATAAATTCAACGGGAAAATTTCAGTCTTTGGAAGATGCAGATGGAAGATTACCTTTATCAGAAGGATCTTTATACTCCGTTGTCTGAGAAGGTGAACAAAACCTCGAGCATGACAGATGCGGAATGGGATTTGCTGGATAGGAAGGCACTTGGGACAATTGGTGTCTTGCATCTTCGGTATTATTTAATGTTTCAAAGGAAAAGACTACAAAAGAACTGATGGATGCATTAGGAAGTTGTATGAAAAACCCTCTGCCTCTAATAAGATATTTTTAATGAAAAAGTTGTTTAATATGAAGATGTCTGAGAATGGTTCAATAGAAGATCATTTAAATGATTTTAATACGGTTGTAAATATGCTAGCTTCGGTTATAATATAATTTGATGAAGAAGTTAGGGATTTATTAGTTCTGTGCTCTTTACCTGAGAGTTGGAATAACTTGGTAATGGCGGTAAGCAACTCGGTTCTAGCTAACTCAAAGTTGAAGTTTGAGGATGTTGTAGGGGTGATTCTAAGCGAGGAAATGCAAAGAAAAAGCTCTGGTGAATCTTCTACTTCAGGGAATACTTTGACAATGGAAACTAGAGGGAGACAAAGAATATAGGAATCCGTGGAAAATCAAAGGATCGGAAAGGTCAAAATCGAAAAGCAAGATAGTATCTTTGTGGAAAGTCCGGGCATGCAAATAAGGACTGTTGGGAGCTTTGGGACAAGAAGAAACAACCGAGAAGAAAACAAGGAGGTAAATGTGGCAACAAGTAATGTATGTCAGGATGCTTTGATTCTTTCTTTGCACAATATTACTGAATCTTGGGTTTTAGATTCGGGGCTTCTTTCCATGCTTCTCCACATAGGCATTATTTTGTTGATTATGTTCAAGGAGATTTTGGGCATGTTTTTCTTGGTGATGATGAGCCTTGCAACATAGTTGGAAAAGGTTATATTCAGGTTAAGATGCAAAATGGGAATACTTGGCTATTGAAGGATGTTAGACATGTGCCTACATTAAGATGAAATTTGATATCGGTAGGGTAGTTGGGAAGTGATGGTTGTACTGTGATATTTACAACAGACTCTTGGAAGGTTACCAAGGGTGCTCTTGTGGTGGCAAGAGGTAAGAAGGTTGGAACCTTATATTTAACCACTTATAGCACTAATGTTTGTAATCTTATGGCTTCTAAGTAGATACTACATTGTGGCACTATAGGCTCGGTCATATGAGCCATAAGGGCATAGAGATCATAAAGAAGGATTTTCCCAGATATACAAAAATAGGTTTGGAGTTCTGTGAGGACTGCATATATGGGAAACAAAAGTGAGGTTTCTTAAGGTTGGACCTACAAAGAAAGAGAGTAAGTTAGAGCTGGTGCATTCTGATGTGTGGGGGCCAACTTAGGTATCATCTCTTGGGGGTTCAAGTTATTATGTTACTTTTATTGATGATGCAACAAGGAAAGTTTGGTTTTATTGTATTAGAAACAAATTTGATGTATTTGACACTTTTTTAAATGGAAAGCCTTGGTAGAGAATGAAACATGTCTTAAGCTAAAATGTCTCAAGTCAAATAATGGAGGGGAGTATTGCAATAATGAATTTGATGATTACTATTCTAAGAATGGAATCCGTAGGCAAAAGACTGTTTCAGGAACTCCACAGTAGAATGGGGTGTCAAAAAGGATGAACAAAACAATAATGGAATGTGCTAGGAGCATGAGGTCACATGCAGGACTACCTCTTTCTTTTTGGGCATAAGCGGCGAGCACAGCAGTGTACTTGATAAATAGAGGACCCTCAAGTGCCTTAGATGGAGGCATACCTGAGGAGGCTTTGTATGGTAAGAAAGTTGATTATTCATTTCTTAGAGTCTTTGGATGTGAGGTGTTTGTTCATATAGACAAGGATGATAGGACCAAGCTAGAGGCTAAATTAGAAAAATGTACTTTCATTGGTTATGGTGGTGATGACTTTGGATATAAATGTTAGAGTATTAAGGACAAGAAAATCATTCAATCTAGGGACGTGGTCTTTAATGAGAAATTCATGTATAAACAACAGTTATAGGAAAATAGGAAGAATCCAAGAAAGAATATTCAATGGTAGAGGATCTTCTCGGATGGGAAAGTGACACATGAATCGAGTTCAGATCCCCCTTAACAGGAACCCCAAACTCCTATATTGAGGAGGTCTTCTAGGGTAAGAAGAGAACCTAAACGTTTTCTCCTTCTCTTTGTTATTTATTACTCACCGATAGTGGAGAGCCGAGAGCTTTGATGAAGCAATGGAGGTAGTTCCTAGGAAGAAGTGGGAGCAAGCCATGGATGAGGAGCATCAAACTCTCATGGAGAACCATACATGGGATTTGGTAAAGCTACCCGAAGGAAAAAGAGCATTATAGAACAAATGGGTGTTCAGAGTGAAAGAGGAAGAATGAGGTAAGAAAAGATACAAGGCCCATTTGGTGGTCAAGCGGTTTGCACAGAAAAAAGGTATAGATTTTGATGAGATTTTTTCTCCTGTAGTAAAAATGACTTCTATTAGAACTTTTCTAGGAATAGTTGCAGCAGAAGACTTGCAATTAGAACAAATTGATGTAAAGACTGCATTTCTCCATGGTGATTTGGAGGAGGAACTATATATATAAAGAGCCAGAGGGATATGAGGTAAATGGTAAAGAGGAGATCGTGTGCAAATTGAGGAAGAGCTTGTATGGCTTGAAACAAGCTCCATGTCAATGGTATAAGAGATTTGATAGCTTCATGATGGAGCAAGGTTATATTAGATGTCATTCTGACCATTACCTGTATACAAAGAAATTTGAGGATGTTAGTTATATTATGCTTTGTCTGTATGTGGATGACATGTTGGTTGTAGGTAAAAACATGCAGGAAATAAAAATACTCAAGAAGTAGATAAGTAAGAATCCTTTCTTTATGAAGGATTTGGGGGCAACCAAACAAATCCTTGGTATGAGGATATCTCAGGATAGGAAGGAACGAAAGATAACTTTATCTCAGGAAGAGTACATTAAGAAGGTCTTGGAGAGGTTTAATATGTAGGATGCTAAACTGTTTGGGACTCCTTAGGCGAGCCATTTCATGTTATCAAAGGAACATTGTCCTAAGATAGAGCAGGAGAGAAACCATATGTCTAAGGTACCTTACTCATCAGTGGTTGACAATTTGATGTATGCCATGGTGTGCACTAGGCCTAATATTTCCCATGCTATGGGAGCAGTGAGTAGATTTATGAGTGATCTAGGTAGAGATCAGCGATGACAGTGCAAGAAAGTGAATCCTTCGGTATTTGAGAGGTACCATGGGGACAATTTTTGCTACAGTGGATCAAACACCACTTTGTGTGGTTATGTAGATTCAGATATGGTTGGATATTTAGACAACAGGAGGAGCACAACAAGTTATGTTTACATTGTAGGTGGAACAACAGTTTTCTAGATTTCATGACTACAGAAGTTGGTGGCTTTATCAACCATGGAGGTTGAGTATGTTGCTGCCACAAAGGCAAACAAGGAAATGATTTGGTTACAACAATTACTTGAGGAGTTGGGGCATAAGCAAGAGGAAGGAAAGTTGCATAGTGATAGTCAGAGTGCTATACACCTAGCTAAGAACTCTGCTTTCCACTCTAGGACAAAACATATACAGTTAAGGTACCATTTCATTAGGGAAACTTTGGAGGAAGAGAAGTTGAAGTTGGAGAAGATTCATACCAGTCGGGATCCTGTAGACATGATGACCAAGGTAGTCATAAGGGAAAAGCTAAGCCGTGTTCAACTTTGGTTGGTCTTCACAGAAACTAGTGAAGGGTTGAGAAGCTTGCTCAGAGGAAAACTAGTCTCCAAGTGGGAGATTGTTAGGTTGTGGAGCTTGTTTTCATGTGTGAAAGTGTTAAAGACTGTACACTAAGAGTATTGTACACTTTTCATGTATCCTCGCCAAGGTTCAGGGTCCGGGATGGGCCCCGAGCGGGGTCTGGGGTGGTAGCCCCGGTAGCGAGGGGGTTCGGGCGCAACCCCAAATTGTTTTTTTTTTTGGGCCTTAAAATGTGCCCGATATATCGGGAAACGTGATTTTATCATATGGGTGGGATTTTGACCCATAGGTTTATGGGATAGTTTTTGCCCATGGTTTTGATACCCATGGTTTTGTAAAACTACTTAAGCAGTTGTTTATTTATATGGTTTTATGCATATGATAGATGCATGAAAAACATTACAGATGTGCTTTGAATTCGGGTGTGAATTATGTAGAGTTTGTTGAGCATAGCTTCAAACAGATTTGGGTATTGTATTGAGAGAGTGGTGGCTTGCAATAAAATTTGAGCAAGTGATTCTTTGTGGACGTAGCCCTTGGGTGAACCACATTAAATACATCTCTTTGTGTTGTGTTATTTTATTCTACACTTTTATTTGAGATCTGTAATAATTATCTGCGTATTAGTTTCTCTTTGTTGTGATTCACGTGAGGGATTATTCCACATATTTTATCCCTTATTTCCTAACAAAACCCCAAATGTTTGGAGATGATATTCAAGAACAACCAAAATAATGGTGGAGACAAAATGGGCATCATCATTTGAAAGTTGGAAGTGTTTCTTGAGAGCTTCCAATTGTAACCAACTCTCATATTGTCGGGAGAACAAATCTGTAATATTACAAATTCCTTTCTTAAAGAGTTGGAACCTTTTAATTCCAGTAGTACGTGCAAGAGGAGCACCTTGGAATGGAAATAGGGAAGACCACCACATAGAATGAGGATTGATAAACAAACCATTCCCCACCCAAATGAGATGGGGCTTAAGAAATTCCCATGCTTGCTAAATACTTTTGGCCATAAAGGTGCCTCCAACTTTGACTGGTACAAGAGTGAGAAGCAAGGATTGATAATATAAGCCTTTCCAAGATTTTCTTCCGAGTGGAAGCCCTTGGAGAATGTAGTATCCGATGCGGGAGCATAAATTTTGGAGACCATAACTTTTAATCTAACTATTGGATCATATTGAAATTTTCCAGGGAGTAAGATCTTGAGTAATACTATGCCATGAAAAACCATTCCGCACCTAAATGAGATGGGTTTTAAGAAATTTCCATGCTTTCCAAATAATTTTGGACACAAAGGTGCCTCCAACTTTGACCGACACAATAATAGTGAGAAGCAAGGATTTATAATCCAACCCTTTCCAAGATTTCTTTTGAGTGGAAGATTTTGGAGAATGCGATTAACCGATGTGAGAGCATAAATATCGGAGACCATAACTTTTATTCGACTATTGGATCGTCTTGAAATTTTCTAGGGAGTTAGATATTGAGTACTACTATGCCATGGCCACCTTTCTCATGAAGGGTGGGTGCCATTTGGGCATATTTTTGAGGCCAAATTTCTTCATCTAGAGGTTTAAACTTGGCTCGAAATATATTTTTGGATTTTCTAGAACTTAGTTTTTATTTTTTTACTCCACTTTATGGAATAAGCCAAGGCATAAGCCTTCATTATGAAGGCATATTTGGCACACAAAATTTGGGGCCCATTCGAGGTGTTTTAATTTTTAGGGTTTTGTTTGTGTTTTAGGGTTTGTCTTAGAGTGGAAAATGAAAGGAAGATTGTAATGTTGTACAAGATTAGTTTGGATTTGGGAATGAGAAGGTAGATGGTTTGAATTTTCTTGAGTTTTGGTAAATTGTGTGTGTGTGTGTGTGTGTGTGTGTGTGTGTGTGTGTGTGTGTGTGTGTGTTTTGGAGGCATTTCAACCTCTTGTAGTTGGATCCAAATCGATGTTTAAGAAGAATTTTCCATGCTTCGAGCCATTTACACTAAGAATGACCCATTTGATACTCGAGCATGGCCTTGAAGCTGAATATCAAGGAGACCTAAGCCACCTGCCTCTTTAGGTTTGTAAAAATATGTCAAGTCACCCCATGAAGTACTTAAAGATCCTTTAGAATTGGCCCAAAGAAAATATTTGAGGATTTTTTTAAAGTTTGTTGTAAGTGGATTTAGAGGGATCCCAACATGAAGAATAATAAACATGAGTGAAGACCAAAACGTTGGATAATACTTGGAATTTTCCCTTTACGGAAAGTCATTTGGTGATGTAATAATCAATTTTTTGTTCAACCTGATGAACAACATAAGTCCACAACTCAACAAGGGAGGTTTGTAAGGAAAAGGGAATGCCAAGGAATTTTAATTGTTCCCTTGGTTGAATCCACTTGTCATTGATACTACTAAAGCCAATGAAGAGTGGGAGTGGAATCTTGTCGAAACATACCGAGTTTTTCGCCATTTAATGATTGAACTAGAGGCGAGATAGAAAATGTTAAGACATTCCATGGAAATGTTTACACTTTGTTCCTCTTTCAATAGGGTGAGAAAATAATCATTGGAAAAATGACCATTAATCAATTGCTATCTAGAGTTAGGAAGGGAAATTCCTTTTACTAGGCCCTATGAGGTGTGTTGAGCAAGAAAAATCTAAAACCTTTTGTAGCTAGCGCATATAGAAATGGAGCTAGGAGGAATCCTTTTCGTATGGATATGAAGATCCCAAACCTAGAAGATTGAACACCATTAATAGTGATGCGTTGAACTAGCATATTCACTGTGTGTGAATGAATCGGGTTCAAATCTAAGGGTTTGCGGCATATGAGTGATAAAGGGCCATTAAATCTAGTCGTAGGCTTTCTCAAAATCAATTCGATGAAAAGGGTTTTTTGATTGGAGATTCTCATCCATTCCATGCCTTTCCAAACTAAAATTACATTATCTAGAATATAATAGTTTTTGATGAAACCCGTTTATTCATTACAAACAATAAGAGGAATCAACATGCTAAGTTGGAGTGCAAGTGCTTTGGAAATTATTTTGTAAGAGACATTAAGTAAGGTGATGGGTCTCCAATCTGAGAGTTTCTTAGGGTCCTCATATTTGGGAATGAATTTGATGTTACCTTGATTCATGATCTCTCTGAGGGTGTTGGATTTCGAGCTTCAAGATAAACACGATGAAATTCAGGTCCAACAGTGTCCTAAAGGGTCTAGTAGAGTTCACAAGGGAAGCCATCAAGATCGAGGCTTTATCGGACGCCATTTTTATCATAACTTCCTTAAGGTCACTTTCAGAAAGAGCCCTGTCACAAACCACCCTTTGAAATTTTGAGAGTTTATGTGGGATATCTTGGAGGAAATTCTTGAGAGCATTGGCTTGTGAAGGAGAGGAGGGTTAGGAAACAATCACTCCTTGAAAATGATTATCAAAGGCTTGCAAAATGTTAGGTAAGTGTATCAATTTGGTATTATTGTCTTTAATGGATTTTATTTTGTTAGCGTTACTGTTTAGAATGGATGAAGGAAAAAAATCAATAGTAACATGGTCTCCTACTTTAATCCAACATCTGGGCTCGGTGTTGAGCTCCTCAACAAGAGTAAATTTTTGTAGTAAATCTTTGTTAATTCACGAATATTATAATTTTTGAAATTTGCATTTGGAAAAAATTTAGGTGTAGGGATAGGACTGGGTTGCCTAATTGTTTTGGGTTCAAGTTACTTTTAGGGGTTGGTTCACTTAGTGTTTATACCAATATTTGAATTTTTAATTCAAATCGCCATTACTGAAAAATTAAAATTTGTAAAATTCACCTTCATATATATAGTGATTACAAATTTACAATTATGAATATCAAGTACACATCAAATTTTCTTTGTAATTCATTTACCCATGCTCATGTTTCGTGAGAATTGACGATCGAGATCGAATGCATATTATAACCCTCTAACACTAAATGTATTTTAAGAGTTAATATGTTATTTGATTGAAGTTACATATAATTTAAAATGTTAGAA